>NW_012194870.1:0-18462 GCF_000504015.1 Erythranthe guttata | reverse complement strand
GTGTGTGTGTGTGTGTGTGTGTGTGTGTGTGTGTGTGTGTGTGTGTGTGTGTGTGTGCGTGTTTTAATAAAATTAAATGCTCATAATATTCTAGTTATTGCTAACATTAGGAGTGTGAACGGTTCGTTTCGATCCGGTTGTTGCCTAAAATCGAACTACGAACTAAATGTGTCGCTTTTCGTAAAACTAAAAACCAAATATATCATTTTTTGTTTATCATAATTCGATATAATTCACTTAACATGAATCATCGATACATGACAACATCTGAATCGTGCACATACACACGACTACTCAAATTTGATTCGCTTAACATGAATTGTGGATACATCACGAAATCCGAATTGTGCACTTATATATGACTCCACAACGGCCGACATCTTGAAAAAGAAGTGCGACTCATCCAACACCAATTGTTTAGCTGCTCTGGTGTCACGACCTTGCGGGATTACATCAATTGACATTTATATTGATCATCGAGCCGCTCACAGTCTCACGAGTTGGCGAGCCAACAATCGCCATTCGACTAATCTTCGAGCGGTCCACGGTCTCCATATAAATACCAGGAACCTTCACAATCAACGGTACGCAATTCATAACTCCCGAGCAGTCTCTTGAATGCTCTGAATTCTTTCTCCATCTTAAGCGTCATATAGTTTTCGCTGAGACCAAGCCTCGATGCCCTAACGGCGACATATGTAGTGCTCACACGCGGAATCAGTAGTGCGATGGAGGAATTGCGAGACGTGACGTAGAATTGAACCACATCACCTTCATTAATTGTTACTCCACTTAATTCATTTACAACAAATTCGGTTTTATTCGTTTCAAAAATAAAAGGAAGGAAGTAGTGTTGGGCCAAGCCCGCGTCTAAAGCCCGGCCCATTAGGCTTCACAAGTTTGCGGCCCAAGTTTTAATCTACCAAAAATCAAATTTCACGTCCACGGCAGTAAGTGGGTCCCACCTCTTATTTCCATTGGTGAAGTGGCGCGCGTTTCTTTACAAGCCCTTATTCTCTCTCTCTCTCTCTCACACACACACACTTTTACACGGTGATGTTCCGGGGTTTTGTGTTCGCAGACAACATTGAAGAAATATTTTGATATAATATGCAGTGATTCAGTAATTCATCTCTCTTCTCTCTCACGGAATGAATTTTCTTTGTGTATAATTTAATTTTCGGCCTGTGTATTGGTTGACATTGTAATTCGGTCTGGTTGTGTTCGATGTTTTTCAGTTCATCGAACACAACCATAAACCCTAATCCTTTTCAGTATTTCTCGACATACTGAACCATAAACCCTAATCCTTTTGTGGAAGATCAATTTGATTTGTTCCACCCATGCTCTTGTATCTCCAATTTTGTGCCGTTTTGTGTATTTTTTATGCAAGAATTTTGTGTTGTTTCTTGTTTCAGATGGTACACTGAAGGTAAGAAACTCGCAGGGTGAGGCCAATTTCAAGAATTAGAGATGGTATGTTGGAGATTAATTTCAGCGTCAATCACAAATTGCACATGCAACTGCTTTGTTTGCATATTCATAGTCATAATTGTGTCTTGGTTATCAATAAAGCCATTTTGTTTGTGTTTCCTAATTTTGATATATATTCTGGACTGCAGTCACAAGATATAAGAAAATGGTTCATGAAGAAACACGAAAAAGACAGTGGGAACGGCAGTGCATCAAATCAGGCAAAGCCCTCGACACCAGAGAAAAGGCCTGGGAAAATGGTTTGTTCATGCAGACCTGATTTCTCGATTTTTGTTCTGCTCATAAAATTCAATTATCCATTCCTAGATTGTTGATATTTTCTTATGGTAGATGTAGAAACTTGACATATATGCATTTGTAATTCGTTCTATTTCTGCTTTTAGAAAGAGTTAGGTCAGTTTTGTAACGAGTGTGTTTCAAATGATTACCTCGAAAACATAATTTGCAGATGAGATAAAATAATTAATTGTAAAAGAAGTATTGACAACGTCCCCTTCCTTTTAAATATTTTGAACTGGTATTGTCGGACTTTCTGGTGTCCCTGGTTTACTTAGCTTTGTATCTGAGGAATGCAAACATTTGGGTGGTAACATGGACACTGCATGAAAATAAAGAATGTCAGATGTTGCTGCCAATTTTTATTTTTATTTGGTTAACATAGAGAAATTAAAGGCTTAGATTAATTTTTTTTTCTTTCTATTTATGGGGAATCCTAATTGCTAGGTAGAAGAAGTTCAAGAATTATCTGGCAGGAGGAAAACAAGCAAATATTTTGCTAAAGATGGACAAGGTGTAAAAGATGAGATGGACGTTGAAGAAGCTCCTGCAAAAAAGACGGCAAAGGAGTTGGTCAGTAATGTGAAGCCCCCAACTGGAAAAAGAACCCTCAAACTTGAGAATGATGACGATGATGATGATTTTGCCCCTACTTCAAGAAAGAGTTCAGTTTCTATTACTCCAAACAAAAAGCTGAAAAGTGGTTCTGGTAAAGGAGTAGCTCAAAAAATTGCTGATGAAACTAATGAAGATGATGGTGAAAAAATAAAATCTAATTCAAAATCCGGTGGAAGTGGTAGGGGTCGTGGTGCAAAAGGTTCTTCCAAAACTTCAAGTATGGCAGAGAGTATGGATGTTGATGAAGTTGATGCAGAGGATGTGGATAATAAGGATGCTGAATCGATGAAACCTGCCGGAAGAGGCCGTGGTGGAAGAGGGGCAGGGGCGGCAGCTGGTGGGAGAGGCAGAGGTGGTGGAGGGAGGGGTGGATTCATGAACTTTGGTGAGAGGAAAGATCCTCCTCACAAAGGAGAAAAGGTAAGAACATTACGGAATTTAAATCTTTCTATGAAATTCCACATGTTGATAATTGTTCATTTTTTCGGTGGCAGGAAGTTCCTGAAGGTGCTGCTAATTGCTTAGATGGTTTGACTTTTGTGATTAGCGGAACACTTGACAGGTGATCCTTCTATCTCATATGGGTTTGTATGGATACTGAATAGTGCTCAGACGTTTGTATTTTAATTGCATATACTCTTTTTACTGCATTAGCTCATACAGTTCCATAAGCATATGTTGGATGTATATCTGAATAGTATATTCTAATTATATGGTGATGTGGTGTCTTCCTATCTTTGTTTGCTTTACCTCTTTTTTGATTCAGTTTAGGGTTGCCATTTCTTTGTTCTGTTCTTTCAGTTTAGAAAGAGAAGAAGCTGAAGATTTGATCAAACGCCATGGTGGACGTGTTACAGGATCCATCAGCAAAAAGACGGTGACTATTTTATTGATTCATATATCTTAATAATGCTATATCCTTGGGTTATTTTATCAGTTTATAGCTTACACAGTTTCTTGCAGAATTATCTTCTATGTGATGAAGATATTGGTGGAAGGAAGTCTGAGAAGGCAAAGGAGCTTGGGCAAGTTCTTCATGTTCATCTTTATGTCGTTTTTGGTGATACTAAGAGCATTCTATTTTTGGTCTTTTGTTGTTAATATTTATCTCTTATCTCCTCTGCAGTACTGCTTTCCTTACAGAGGATGGTCTGTTTGATATCATTCGTTCATCAAATAAATCAAAACCTGCTGCACAAGTTCCAAATAAGCGGGTGGATAAGGTTGCAACACCTGCTCCTAAAAAGAGCCCTCAAAAGTCGGAAAAAACTAGTATGTTTCAATGAATCATAGTCTGGTTTTTTCACGTAGCTGACATTGGGGTTTAAATTATATGTCAAGGCCTTATGAGGTTAAAATACATTATCAAAGTATTCAATCCAAGCAAATTCAATGAATTTGTTCTTATGGTGATTTGAAATCCTTCCCTCAAATCACCCTATCCGAATGCAACCTTAGTTTATTCTGCTTTACAGTGTATTTTCAAAATAAAACTACTGGTTGACTCCATTTCTTTTCTAGAACAAGCTGGATCAGATACAAAAGGACCAGTCTCTGTAGCAGCTTCTCCCAAGCGAAAAAATCAGCCTGCTGCACAAACTTCGCTGCCATGGACTGAAAAATATAGGCCAAAGGTTCCAAATGATATTGTTGGGAATCAGTCATTGGTATGTGTTCAGAATATCCTTTTGGGAATTGAACTTTACGGAGATTCATCGTAAATGCTTTAGTGACAGTATGAGGCTGAATGCAGGTGAAACAGCTCCATGATTGGCTAGTAAGTTGGAATGAACAATTCCTTAACACAGGAAAAAAAGAAAAGGGAAAGAAGCAGAGTGATTCTGGTCCTAAGAAAGCTGTGCTGTTGAGTGGGACACCTGGCATTGGGAAGACCACTTCAGCAAAGTTGATTAGTCAGATGCTTGGGTTTCAGGCTATTGAGGTAAGGCTTTATATTTACCGCCCTCCACCCCCTCCTTTGAAATTATATATGTTTTACCATTCTTGATCTAAGAATTACATTCTTTTTGTTTAGGTTAATGCTAGTGATAGTCGTGGAAAGGCTGATGCTAAAATTCAGAAAGGAATTGGTGGGAGCACTTCTAATTCTGTCAAAGAACTTGTTAGCAATGAATCCCTGAGTCATAAAATGGAACGGTTGGAATTGACTCTTTCCTTTGCATTAGATAGCAACTCAGTAGTGTATTCATGTATTTTTATTTGACTAATGTTGCAGCACTCAACAACAAAAGACTGTTCTTATTATGGATGAAGTTGATGGTATGTCTGCTGGAGACAGAGGTGGAGTGGCTGATCTTATTGCCAGCATAAAAATCTCAAAAGTTCCTATAATATGCATCTGTAATGATCGCTACAGTCAGAAACTTAAGAGCCTTATGAACTACTGCCTACTTCTTAGCTTCCGAAAGCCAACAAAGCAGCAGGTCCGTTCTGATTTTTTGTTCTAGATATGATCTACAAACTCAAGAGTAGAAATGCTTCATATTCGTATGTTCCTGCATTATGGTGTTGGGGCTCGGTGTGATACAATTATTGAAGATTTTGATATGTATATATGCTCCAATTAAAATAGAACACCGTTTTTTCTAGTAAGAGAGGATACACCAGAGTGTCTATCCATTGCACTTTCAGATTTCCATATACCTGAGTCTTGAATGTGTTCTGTGGCCTGGAGAACTCAACATGTTATCTTCGGATCCAGATAATTTGAAAACGCGTCTGATGGTTATCATTGGTTTCATGCTATTTTAATATTTCACCTTAAATAGTATGTCGTTCAACTCAATGAATCAGTTAAAATTACGTCTCCAGGTCTCCAGTTTCTAGTAAAAATGTCATTTTCGTCTTTACTAAAAGTTAGGTGTAATTTGAACTTTGTCTGTTGGTAATTTGCTTCAACCTTTGACATGTGAACTTTTTGGTTGACGTGGAAATGAAGTAAGTGCTCTTGAATTGCTATTTTTGTTTAACTCTGTTGTTGCATATTAAGCACGATGGTTATTATTTTTAGTTAAATCATTAACTTGATATCTCCATGGCAATGGCAGATGGCTAAAAGGTTATCACATATAGCAAAAGCCGAAGGCATTCAAGTGAACGAGGTACTTCCGCTTTCAGGATTTTTTTTCTTGGACCATAACTTTTCTATGAATAATTTTGTTGGCTTCGTAAATAATCTACTTCAGTGTTATTCGTATATCTTCAGATTTTTCTTGTTTTATTTTCTTCCATCTTGGATTATGAATAGAATGACTATTTGTCCCATTTCATTGTATTTCGATGCATATACTGATCACTATGGTGCGTTCTTATCATAGATTGCACTTGAGGAACTCGCTGAAAGATCTAATGGAGATATTCGTATGGCCATCAACCAACTGCAGTATATGAGTCTCTCGATGTCAGTAATTAAATTTGATGACATTAAACAACGCCTTCAAAGCAGTTCAAAGGATGAAGATATTTCCCCCTTCACAGCTGTTGACAAGTATGATACCTTCAGATGTTTGTATATTTTTGTCAATACTATTGTCATCTGTGTGTAGCTCTTTTGTTCAGGTTTTATTTTATGTCCATATTTTTGGTCTTACATGCTAATTTTAGGGCCCCTAGCTGGGAGTTTGTTTTTGCTTTACGAGTGTGTATATCAAAAAAAATGTTTTTGATATACTAATTTTATCAAGTCATTTGTTAATTTGAGGCGGTTCTCTTGATATGTAAGTTTCTCATTTGAAACTGCTAGTTAACATAGTCATATCTTCTTGTTACAGACTATTTGGCTTTAATGCTGGAAAGTTGCGAATGGATGAGAGAATCGACCTCAGCATGAGTGATCCTGATCTTGTTCCTCTTCTTATACAGGTATTGCTTGTACCAACATTAGTGAGCTTATTGGTTAAATACTGTGGAAGAATGACGAGGATGAGAATTTCTGCCATATAATATATTAGTAATAGTGTGTGTCAGATGCATCAAGTTCATGCGATGTTACCGTATGCATTTTAACATCTTAGGTTACTTCACCCTTGATTTCAGGAAAACTACATTAATTATAGACCAAGTTCAGCTGGTAAAGATGATAATGGAATGAAAAGGATGAGCTTAATTGCTCGGGCTGCTGAGTCAATTGGGGATGGTGATATTATCAATGTCCAGATTCGAAGATACCGGCAGTGGCAGCTCTCTCAGTTTGGTTCTCTTACGTCTTGCATAATTCCGTAAGTTCTCTAGATTCAGTTCTGGAACTGGTTATTTTTCTTACTGACGATGCTGATTGTTAACCACCTTTTTTGATTTTTTTTTTAACTCAGTGCGGCTTTGTTGCATGGGTCACGGGAAATACTTGAGCAGGTGATTTGTGATACTATTACATTATTTATGCTCATTGCATATTACACTACAGTTTTTATTCTTTTTTTGTTCCTTTTTGTGGTTTAACTAACTAATGGTATTCATTCAACCACTGCTAAGAAAATAGATTAGTTACAGTAGATGAAACAGCTTGGAAATAATCATGTAGTGATTAGCATTGAGGAATTAGAGATAGCTTCCGGCTTTTGTATACGTGGTTCTCTTTTGTACATTATCTTATTTCACACCTTCTGCTTGCATAGCTCGAACTTACTTTGCTAACTAAAGGTGCATGGTTTTTATTGGAAATTGTTTGAACTTTGTAGGGGGAACGAAATTTCAATAGATTTGGTGGTTGGCTGGGAAAGAACTCTACCATGGGGAAGAACTACAGACTATTGGAGGATCTGCATGTTCATCTTCTCACTTCTCGTGAATCTGATTTAGGAAGGGCGACAATTCGACTCGACTGCCTTACTCTTCTTCTAAAACGGTTGACCGATCCTTTAAGGGTGCTACCCAAGGTTGGTTTTAATTGTATTCCATGTTGATATCAGCCTCCCTAAGTTTGATTTGTGTTCTTTTTTCTGAACTTTCCTATCTTTTCTTTTTCTTTGGAATAAATTTGCTAGGATGAAGCTGTTGAGACTGTTGTGAAGTTCATGGATTCATACTCCATTAGCATGGAGGACTATGATACGATCGTCGAGATGTCGAAATTTAAGGTGCATTTTGACATTTTACTTTTGTGACCTAAGTCACGTTTTTTTTAAAGTTTTTTTTTTTAAATTTATTCTGATTTGCTTCTTCTTACAATGCTTTAGGGGCATCCAAATCCATTGGACGGCATACAACCGGCAGTAAAAGCTGCTCTGACCAGAGCTTATAACAAAGGCAGTTCACTGCGTGTGGTCAGGGCTGCAGACTTAGTCACAATTAGTAATTTCAAAAAAGCTCCAAAGAAACGAATCGCAGCTATGCTAGAACCTCTTGAAGGCAGTTTAGCCGAAGAAAATGAAGAAGGAACCCCATCTGATGACGAGAACCAGGGTGGGTATATTCTTACGTTTACTCGTTGTGATTGCTTCTTTTGTTATGACCTAGTACGAATCAGTTATATATCGAGATTTCTGCTGTAGCTTTTGTGAGCTGTTCTGCATGTTCTGTTGGTTTTTCTGTATTATATGCATTTTATCCACCATTGAAATAGTTATGATGGTGAATTTTATTTTTTACCCTGGGGTTTGTTTCAGATGATGATTTGGATGATTTGAAGAAGAAGAGCGTGGAATCGAATCTCGAGAGCCTAAACTCAAAGGGTTTGTACTTACACACAATGCGAAATTATATGTAGTTTTATATTAAACATTTAATACAATTGTATTTCTGGTCTATGTTTTGATTAATATTTGTTGTGATTTCTCAGCCATTAAAGTAGAACTTGAGTTGAAGGGTTCTGGAAGTTCCGGCGCCAAAAAGGCGCCTGCAGGCAGAGGGAAGGGAAGTGCTGCAACTGCAACCTCAAATCAGAGAGCGGGTCGTGGGTCTGGATCCGGATCCGGATCCGCTTCCAAGAGAAAGAGATGACCCGCATAGTTAAGCGGGTTTTTTTCTGCCCCTATTTTGGTTGTTTATTGGGTGCAGATTTATGGAACTGTTATTTGTGAAGCAGATTCTGTTGTTTTATTGATCTGTTTTTTTTTGGGCCCTTTTTTTAATTTTGGGTAAATACAAGGATTTGAATTGTATTTGTTTTATAAAATCTACGTATTTGGTAAAATTAACGTTTCAAATGATAACACTATAGATTTAGTTGAGAATGGATTTGAAAATTATTTAAAATGGGGTAATTTGAAATTCTTCTTCTAAGTTCTCATTGAATTAAAAAATTTCAATTCATGGCAAGGTAAATTGATTAAGATGGCTAACTTAGGAAAACTATTTATACGGCTGTCTTATTTTTATTTATATTTAATTAGATTAATAAAATTTGAATATGTTATATGTTTTTATCTACTATGTACTAATTCAATTTAAAAAAATATAAACCCCACCATTTATTTAGATTTCGTGGGGCTACTTAGATAACAATGTTTGGAGACAATAAAAAGAAAAAAAATTATGAATTATAATTATATATATATATATAAAGTTAAACCTTTATAAATTAATTAATTGACGTAATGAAATAATTATGTATAAGGTTATGATTACGTGACGTGGCAGAAAAATACTGGTTGAGCCAGGTCTCCACCACAGTGGACCGTAGACTCGTTTCAGAGAATCACACCACCTGATCGTGTAAAAAACACCATCGACACAGTCGTACACTCTCAGAAAATTGATGAAAAGCTTCTCTTCTCCGTTTATTATACAATCCTGAAATTCGAATCCCTAAAACCAATCGTTTCAACAAGGAAAGAATAAAGATGAGCGAAAATCAGGGGCCGATATCGTTCTTCAAAAATCACTGGCAAGGTTACAAGGAATTTTGGGGCGAGAGATTCTCGTTTCTGGATAATTATTCCAAAATTATTTACTCAGAGAAGCCTTTGCCCCATTGGGATAGCTCCGTCGTTGAAGAGTTCATCGCATCTGATCCCGTCCACGGACCCACTGTATATTTTCTCATATCCTACATCTCTGTAATTTTTTTATTTTATTTTATTTTGTGTTATTTGTTTGTTTGTTTGTCGTGTTTATTCTCCGATTAATGATGGGAAATTTATTGGGTCTTCTATTTTGTGTTTGTCAATCAATCTATGTGTGTGTTTTTAGGGATTTCGTTTTTTTTATTATATCCTATGGGATATGATTAGTGCCCAATTGTTGTTCATCTGAAGTACAGATGCTTTGTCTTTAGTAATTTTAATGGAAGAACAGCTGTCGAGGAATAGATTTAATTACAAATTTGATGTGTATGTTTGTGATATCTTGATTGTTTGATCTATGTTATAAAAGAAACAAAAGGTTATATAGGATTTTTTTGAGTATTGCAGCTCTTGGTCACTCCGTTCATTTTTTCCGATTATTCACATCTAACTCACCTGCTTACTCGATTGGATTTTGGTTTTCCGAGCCATGTGTGTAATATTGAGTCGTTTGTTTGGGTGGGGTTCTATTTCCATCTTTTGCTCTTGTATTTTCGTCTCTTTACTTGTGTAGCCTCTTTGGGACTCTGTTATTGGATTACAGGTAATGACGAAAATTGTGAATACTGGATTTCGAAAGTTCAGCTGAGGGCTTTCTCGTTATTTTTTCTTTATTTTGTGGTTACGAAGTATGATAATTAAATCGATTTTTAGTAACTTCTTTATTCCTTTCAATATTCTCGTAATTCCCTGTATCTCTTATCTCGTTTCTTGCCACCTCGTTCAGCTGAAGACTGCGAGGGAAGCAGCACAGTTCGGTATGGTAGGTGCTGCTGTTGGAGCAATTACAACTGCTGGATATGCTTGGAAGTGGTCAAAGAGCCCTCATGGTACGGTTGACTTTTTTTTTTATTTTCTTTTTCGTGTTACATACATTTATGAACTTCTCCTAGTTCCTACTTCCCTGTATGTGGATAAATACGTCTCGTTAAAGAGCTCCCCTAGCAAGTGCAACTACTTGACCATTGTTGTTAAACGATTAATCACAAGTAATAAACAGGAAATAATGTAATGTCTGCAGTTATCTGATAACATAAGACTAATGAGCTCCCGTTTCCACTTAGTGGCACCATTAGTTATTAACCCTTTTTTTCCCTTTTCCCCGTTTACGCCGTTTTCGTTTTGCTTACAACTCCAGTGTGCAGTTTTTGAGATTTGAACGAACATGAGCTTGGGATGGCATTGTATTTTTTATTTTATTTTACGTAAATGAACGAACTTGCTCTAGTTCTTTCTATGTGGCTAAATGCAACTTGTCAAAGAGCTCCTAGCAAGTGTGACTACTTGAGTCTTGAATACTGTCTTCAGTCATTAGTAAAAGAAATAAACGTAAAAACAACGAGAACTAACCGTGTTCCTGTGCTATGTAACCGCTTTTACTTTAGTTATCTGATAACATAAGTCCAATAAGCTCCCATTACATTGTGCTTCCGTTAGTTATTAATTTTTCTTTTCAGTTAACACCATTTGCTTTTTGTTTAATCTCCGGTGTGCACTTTTTGAGATTTGCATGGAACATAGGCTTTATTGTTTCTCCTGCTTACACATGTTCACATATGTATATATCATGTAGTAATATATAGCAATCATAAATATTGGAGAAAAAACATTTAATTTCGTTGAAAATGGTCTTTTTGAGCGGTCCTAACGCAAACAATTTGTATTGGATGTGAATAGACTTGGTAGTTAATATAGTGTATTAATTTGGCAGGTGCTGCACTTTCGTTTGCTTTCGGAGCAGCAGTAGGTGGAACTTTTGGAATTGAAGTGGCTAACCACTGGTACCAGTTGTATAGGCTCGACACAATGGCTTCACAGGTTAAATTCTTCGAGTGGCTGCAGAAGAGAGCTTGAGGAGAAATTCTCGATTTTTCGGTAATTTGACAATAATAATAGTTTAATTGTGTTTGTGTGACGGATTGTACTTCCCTTCGTTATCTTTTTTTCTTTCTTTTCTTTACTTCGGTTTGGATTTACCGGTGGTTTTTTGAGTTGAAGCTTTGTTATGAATAAAGATAAAAGACCGAATTCTGCAGAAAATTGTATCATGCTGGAATTGTTTACAAATAGTTGAATGGCATATGTTACTCTAACACTTGACTACGATGCTAAAATTAGCCAGTATGACAGAGATATAAATGATCAAAATAATCCCGGTGAATTGCGAACCTCTAAATATTTCGGGAAATAATCGAGACCGGGATTAATTGAATCCCTAAATAATCCCTAAATATTTACTCTAATGGAATTAATCGTGAATTCGGGATCGAAACCGGGAAATCCCAAATTTCGCCTAAGAAATAGAGCAATTCTTTTTCTTTCTTTAAAAATAGAAAAATATTTTATGCAACAAAATAAAATCCCACAATTTTGCAGAAAACAAAAACATGAACTTGTACTGGATTTTTGTTCGGGTCGGTCGGTTTACCGACCGCATGAACACCCCTTTATAAATTTTAACGACGTAATAGTGAACGTGTAAGGAAATACATAGTTGATGAGTGACTATAATTACGCAAAATACAAAATATTTTTTTTGGTAATTTGACTTTACCTTAGGGGGTGACCGCAATTTGCCCTTAATCGTAAAGCGGGATAGAAAAAAGAAGGGTTAATAGCATTTCGCCACCTGGACTTTGCCCGTTTTTGCACTTTGCCACCTTAACTAAAAAAAGTTGCAAGCGCCCACCCAAACTCAGTTTTTTGACGCATATAACCACCTAAGGGGAATATTCCGACGAATCTTCTAATTTTCCAGGCACGCGCGATGCACATGCGAAAGTACAAGGACTTTTTCGTCTTTTTACTTGAAAATATCACAAGGGCGTGAAATTGAAAATACCAGGGACTCAATTGAACTTAATTTGAAACTTTCACAAATTCAAAATTAAGAAGCTCTGTGGCTTCATCTTTCGTGGGATCAAAACACCCACCGCCTGGGCCCGGTGAACAACTGATATTGGTAATTGATGGAATCGGTGTAGATGTAAATAATATTGATAATAACCGGAGCAACCATCGAATCTGTTACGGTATGGACAGATCAAGAAGCGGCAGTGAATCTCCGGTGACCAGTAATCTTTCCCCAAATAAACCACCAACGGGGTCGATTAGATTGGATTGCGACCGTTGGGAGCCTCGGTAATTTGCTGGACGAGGGTTCGCATTGTAACGGGGCGGAAGATGTTAAAGCAGTGTGTATGATAAAGAATTTGGATAACGGGAAGGAGTTTGTGGTGAACGAGTTGAGGGAGGATGGGATGTGGGAAAAGATTAAGGAAGTGGGAACTGGGCGTCAACTTATGATGGAGGAGTTTTCGACAGAGATGTGTGTCGGCACTTCACCGATTGTTCAAGAATTAATGAGGAGGCAGAATGTTGAAGATGGGAACAAGTATGATTTTAGTCTTCGATTTGGGCCCCCAACAATTCGTGGGAAATCAGTTCGCCGGTCGTGAAAAGGTACCTCGGCGACGAGGAAGAACAGTGGTACATGCGGTACCACAGGCTATCCGACGAGAATCCGAAATCCGATTCAATCACTTCCGGAGTTGGGTTCTTCGTCTCTCTCATCCATGGCGAATTTCAGCAGATTGATGGCGTTGTTCTTCTTCATCTCTTTATTGGAGATTTTTTTTTCTCCATTTTGAAACAGGCGTGCAGTGGTGGTGTTTTTATCTCATGGAAGATGAAGCCACAAAGCTTCAATTAATTTCAAATTTGTGAAAGTTTCAAATTAAGTTCAATTGAGTCCCTGGTACTTTCAATTTCACCCTCTTATGATATTTTCAGGTGAAAATACGAAAAAACCCTTGTACTTTCGCATGTGCATCTCGCATGCGTTGAAAAATGAGAATATTCGCCGGAATATTCCCCTTAGGTGGTTATGTGCGTCAAAAAACAGAGTTTGGGTGGGCGCTTGCAACTTTTTTTAGTTAAGGTGGCAAAGTGCAAAAACGGGCAAAGTCCAGGTGGCGAAATGCTATTAACCCAAAAAAGAATGGGAAAATTACTGTCTTCACCTCTCAAGTTTGCATCGATTCCACGTTTGGTCCCTCATGTATACAAAAAAACACATTTGGTCACACATGTTTCAATAATTTCACATTTTTGGTCATTTCCGTTAATTTACCGTTAGTTGTCAGTTAAAGTAGTGACGGGAAAACACTTGATTCCGTTAGTACTAACGGAAAATTGATGGAAATGACTAAAAATGTTGAATTTTGGAAACATGAGGGACCAATTGTGTTTTTTTGTGAACATAGAAGGCCAAATTTGTAATTAGTGAAAACTTGAGGGACGGACAAAAGAGAATAAATAAGAGAAATGGAGGAGCGAAACTCATTTGAAACCAACTGTTTGTGGAGAAGCGAAAGAGGGCGGGGCGAATTCCACCGGAATAAAACTTGCACCTGTCCGTTCATTCATTGTAAACCCTCAAAACGAAGTGCAAAACCATCGCAAACCCGAAGCGCAAACGGTTAACGACGGTGAGTGAAGTATTTCTTTCACCTACGGTAGATTCATGCTTAGGTATCTGATTATTCTGTTGTTCTTCTGGATTTAGGTCGTTTATGTAAAAAAAATGTTTATTGATTACTACGATAGATTCTTGTCGTATAATTTGGTTGCGGACTGAATCTGTATATTATGAATCGGAGGTGCTATTATTCTGAAAAATCAGCTATTATTCTGAATCAATCGAAAACTTATTTAAAATCCACTCGTAATCCTGAATTCTATATATATATATATATATATATATGTATATATATATATATATATAGACACACACACACACTTTTTGGTTCAGTTGGATTCTTGACTTCCCTTTTTTTTAGTGAAATACCAATCGTAGTTGGTTTTTGCTAGGTAATACAAGTGCTGATTTATTTAGGACTCTTTCCTGTTCCTTTATTATTTGAATTGTAATTCATATTGTTTTCGGGGGAAATTCTTCAGTTCTTTGAAATACAACGAGAGGTGTTTTTTCGCATGTATTGCGGTAGTATTGGTGCACTATAATTGGGGAAATTTAGTTGTTGTAAATTGATTATTTTGTGTTTTTTTATCACCGAAGTATAGAATAATGTTAGAAGATTATTTGAAACTGCAAGATTGAAAAAGAAAGCCTACTTTAGCTTGAAAGTCACATTTTGTAGATTAACCTTTGCATTTTTCAAGAATGAATGTGGATTTGTCGCTGATCTCTCTTGGTTTTTTCTATGCACTAATCGTGTTTTGATAATCTGGATGTTAAGTGGTCTTCCATTTAGTTTTGAACTATATATGCAGTCCTTTTTTAGAGTTACGGATGTCAATTTTGGCTACAAGAGGTCTTTCCATTTTTTAAATTCTCTAGAGCATTTCATCTTATACAATAAATTTTTATGCTCTGCTATTTCTCTTAAATATTACTTGTTGTTGTCTGTTATTACTCAACATCAATGTGGTAGAAATTATAATCCACTGAAACAACTATTCTTTGGATTCTAGGAACAAACTTTTGATTTGAGAATTTCATGTTACCCTTCTAATATATTTCTTAGTTTCTATATCTCTTCATTTAAGAATGGACTTGGGCAGAAATCCACTATTTCTTAAAACCATATACTCAGGGCATTCATCTTAAAACAAGATTTTGAGATTCACTGATCATCCGCTTCTTTTGATTGTATATAAAATCATTGTTGAATTTAGGGTAAATGACAAATAAGCCCCTGACAAGGGCACTTAATTAAAAGAGGGACATCCAACTTTTTTGTCTTTCAAATAAATTCAGCCCATTTAAATTTATTTGCAAATAAGGAAAACCCCTTTATATATACTAAATTACCCACAATTTATTCAAACCCAATTCAACTCCAATTTCATGATTTACACTCCAATTTAGCCCAATTTCATCAATTAACCAATTTTAACCTTAATTTCAATTTTGACCCGCCACCACAGGAGACCGCCGGTCGCCGGCGTTGACTTTTTTTTTTTTTTTAATTTTGTTTTCCTGCCGGTCAACTGCCGTTGACCGCCGGGTCTCCGGTGTTGACTTTTTTTTTTTTTTTTTTTTTTGTTTTTTCTTAAAAAAAATATTTTAATTAATATTACTGTCTTGGCTGCTAAATTACTGTCTCCGGCAGTTATTTAACTGTCGGAAACAGTAATTTAACTCTAATTTGATTTTTTTTTCTTCAAAAATATTTTAATTAATATTATTGTCTTTGCTACTAATTTACTGTCTCCAGCAGTTATTTAACTGTTAATTGATTTTTTTTTAAAAATATGTTAATTAATATTACTGTATTCGTTGCTAAATTACTGTCTCCAGCAGTTATTTAACTGTCGAAGACAGTAATTTAACTGTTAATTGATTTTTTTATTCTTAAATTTTTTTTTAATTAATATTACTGTATTCGTTGCTAAATTACTGTCTCCAGCAGTTATTTAACTATCGGAGACTGTAATTTAACTGTTAATTGACCTTTTTTTTTTTTTTAAGGTTATATATATATATATATATATATATATATATATATATAAAATAATTTTTTTTTTATTAAGAACCGGTTCTAACCGGGAACCGAACCAGAACCGGTTAGGAACCGAACCGCAAGGAACCGGATTTTTTCGGTTCGGTTCCGGTTCCTCCAAAATCGGAACCGGAACCGGAACCGAACCGAACCATGGTCAGGTCTACTCGTGCCTGCTTATGATACACTTGCAATTTTTTCAGGTTATCGTCTGTTCTTATTCTCTCTTAAGGACTCGTGCTCACCTTTCACATCACCTGGTCAGGAGCAGTGAAGATCTTGAATAACCATCAACATATTAAGAAATACACCCTTAGTAGTTTGTACAAAATTTTAATAAAAGCATAACTTAAACAAACAAGATTTCCCAAAAAAAAATTATTACGTAATTTCAAAGTGGATTAGCCGATTCGTTGGCCAACCAACCATATGTTAGATTCTATATGTACTCTATATTTAAAGGCAATTTTTTGTTGGAATATAGGCAATTTTTTGTTGGTCTTACAGATGGCTAAGAGGTGGGCTCGAATCCGTAGGCCAGTTTTGGTCCAACCCTTTGTCAGTTTTGCGTGGGTGGGGAGGTTAAGGAAGCCCAAAACTTAACCCAAATATGGTTAGACCCAAGTTGGCCCAAATGTATAGGGAAGTAGAGATTCTTGGAGGATTCTAGAAAATATTCTAGAACACTCCTATTGTAGATATTTTGTAGGAATTCTTTGGAGTGTTCTAGTGAACAACTCCCAACCATTAGATCAAATAGATCTCCACCGTCCATTAAGGAGGTGACCTAGTATAAATAGGTCCTCATTTGTAACCATCCAACAAAAATCCAACATACTAGCATTTTTGGTTCAGTTCTATTCTTGACTTCCCCTTTTTTTTTAGTGAAATACCAATCTTAGTTGATTTTTGTTAGGTAATACAAATGCCGATTTATTTAGGACTCTTTCCTGTTCCTTTTCCATTTGAATTGTAATTCATATTGTTTTCGGGGGAAATTCTTCAGTTCTTTGAAATACAACGAGAGGTGTTTTTTCGCATGTTTTGCGGTAGTATTGGTGCACTATAATTGGGGAAATTTCGTTGTTGTAAATCGATTATTTTGTGTTTTTTTTATCACCGAAGTATAGAATAATGTTAGAAGATTATTTGAAACTGCAAGATTGAAAAAGAAAGCCTTCTAGGATTAGCATCTTGGCGGACTTTAGCTTGAAAGTCACATCGATTTTGTACGTTTTGTAGATTAACCTTTGCATTTTTCAAGAATGAATGTGGATTTGTCGCTGATCTCTCTTGGTTTTTTCTATGCCCTAATCGTGTTTTGATAATCTGGATGTTAAGTGGTCTTCCATTTAGTTTTGAACTATATATGCAGTCCTTTTTTAGAGTTACGGATGTCAATTTTGGCTACAAGAGGTCTTTCCATTTTTTAAATTCTCTAGAGCATTTCATCTTATACAATAAATTTTTATGCTCTGCTATTTCTCTTAAATATTACTTGTTGTTGTCTGTTATTACTCAACATCAATGTGGTAGAAATTATAATCCACTGAAACAACTATTCTTTGGATTCTAGGAACAAACTTTTGATTTGAGAATTTCATGTTACCCTTCTAATATATTTCTTAGTTTCTATATCTCTTCATTTAAGAATGGACTTGGGCAGAAATCCACTATTTCTTAAAACCATATACTCAGGGCATTCATCTTAAAACAAGATTTTGAGATTCACTGATCATCCGCTTCTTTTGATTGTATATAAAATCATTGTTGAATTTAGGGTAAATGACAAATAAGCCCCTGACAAGGGCACTTAATTAAAAGAGGGACATCCAACTTTTTTGTCTTTCAAATAAATTCAGCCCATTTAAATTTATTTGCAAATAAGGAAAACCCCTTTATATATACTAAATACCCACAATTATTCAACCCGATTCAACTCCAATTTCATGATTTACACTCCAATTTAGCCCAATTTCATCAATTAACCAATTTTAACCGTAATTTCAATTTTGACCCGCCACCACAGGAGACCGCCGGTCGCCGGCGTTGACTTTTTTTTTTTTTTTTAATTTTGTTTTCCTGCCGGTCAACTGCCGTTGACCGCCGGGTCTCCGGTGTTGACTTTTTTTTTTTTTTTTTTTTATTTTTTTGTTTTTTCTTAAAAAAAATATTTTAATTAATATTACTGTCTTGGCTGCTAAATTACTGTCTCCGGCAGTTATTTAACTGTCGGAAACAGTAATTTAACTCTAATTTGATTTTTTTTTCTTCAAAAATATTTTAATTAATATTATTGTCTTTGCTACTAATTTACTGTCTCCAGCAGTTATTTAACTGTTAATTGATTTTTTTTTAAAAATATGTTAATTAATATTACTGTCCTCGTTGCTAAATTACTGTCTCCTGCAGTTATTTAACTGTCGGAGACAGTAATTTAACTGTTAATTGATTTTTTTATTCGTAATTTTTTTTTTAATTAATATACTGTCATTTAATACTATATACGTTCTCCAGCAGTATTA
>NW_012194869.1:1215566-1262989 GCF_000504015.1 Erythranthe guttata | reverse complement strand
CCCGAAACCCGAAAACCCGAAACCCGAAACCCGAAACCCGAAAACCCGAAACCCGAAACCCGAAACCCGAAACCCGAAACCCGAAACCCGAAACCCGAAACCCGAAACCCGAAACCCGAAAACCCGAAACCCGAAAACCCGAAAACCCGAAACCCGAAACCCGAAACCCGAAACCCGAAACCCGAAACCCGAAAACCCGAAACCCGAAACCCGAAACCCGAAACCCAACCCGAAAACCCGAAACCCGAAACCCGAAACCCGAAACCCGAAACCCGAAAACCCGAAAACCCGAAAACCCGAAACCCGAAAACCCGAAACCCGAAAACCCGAAACCCGAAACCCCGAAACCCCAAACCCCTAAATCCGAAACCCGAAACCCGAAACCCGAAACCTGAAACCCGAAACCCGAAACCCGAAAACCCAAAACCCGAAACTGGTAGTGTAAACTAATTGTCGGGCGACTTCTTGCTATCATCTTCTAACTCATCAGTATCGTAATTGCTTGGATACTTTTTGTTGTCGTGTTGTGAGAACTAAATAGATAAGATCTGTGTCCTTTTGTAAACAACACACACATATATATTTGGGTAGGGTCAGAAATTTTGGATCTGTTTATCCATGTCATGTTTTTTTTTGGGTGTTTATGTGCAAGCAGCATGTTTTAGGTTTTTTTTTCTTTTTGTTTTGGTTTGGTTGACTGCTTAGGCTGGCAAAAGATGTTGTGAAAGCTGTAAAAAAAGGGTTGCAGCACAAGAACGCTAAAGTTCAAATATTCAATTATTTGCTTTAACGGTATGACGAGAAAAAATGATTTGTTTTTAGTGTATTGCTGCTAATTACAGAACTAAATTTGGAATTTAAGCAGGTTTCAACTCTAAAATCATTTTAACTATTAATTAAGTTGCTCCCTGCTGTCCCTTTATAGCTTCTGGAGACGATGGTCAAGAACTGTGGCGATTATGTGCATTTGCAAATTGCAGAAAGAATATATTGTCTGAGATGGTCAAGATTGTTAGGAAAAAAGCAAGTACTGTTCTCATTACTGCGGGATATATTGGTAATGGATATTTTACATTCTTGTCTAGTTTAATACGTTGCTTCTTGAATGTATTTTTCAGACAGATATGAATGTAAGAGATAAAATTCTAGTCCTGATTGGCTCTTGGCATCAGGCATTTGGTGGAGCCGGAGGAAGATATTCTCAGTATTATATGGCTTATGAGGATCTGAGGGTAAATATCTTCTCCAACTGATTTCCATTTTGTGGATTATATTATTTGAATAGTTGATGTAATAACTGTTGGATGTCATCACTACAGCGATCTTGTGTAAAATTTCCTAAAAATTTACCGAGGGATGCTGTTCCAATATTTACTCCACCTGTAACAACACATCCAATAACTACGAATAATCCTAAACCAAGTTATGGAATGCCTAGCAGCTCTTCCACTAGACTTGATGAAGCAATGGCTGCCGGAGAAAATTTAAGATTTGGATTATATACCTTAATAACTACCTTTCTTTAATAATTATCTCTTAATATAATTTTTTTTTGCTTGTGTAGTTTATCAAGCCTAAACTCAATGCAAGATGTTCTTGATCTATTGGCTGATATGTTGCAAGCTGTTGATCCAAGCGATCGCTCGGTATCTAACAATTTCAGACATACTTTTTTTCTAAAAATACTTGCAAATATTCTAAATATCCGTACTTATATTTTCATTGTAGGCTGTTAAAGATGAAGTGATCGTTGACCTAGTTGAGCAATGCCGTGCCAATCAAAAGAAGTTGGTTCAGTTGTTGGCAACAACAGGGTGAGCCATGCTTTAATAATTTACATCGAAATATTTACATTACTACATATTTCTAATTTTTTTATATAATTTCTTTCTTTCTTTCTTTTTTTAACAGGGATGAAGAAATTCTTGGTAAGGGTCTTGAACTCAATGATAGCCTACAAATTTGTGCTTGCTAAACACGATGCAATAGCTTCTGGTTCTCCATTACCACCACAAGCACAAGTGAGAAATAATATCTCAATCAAAGAATCTGAGAAACAAGACTTGAGTACTCCAAAACCTGCTGAAGCGACAGTTGTTCAAAACGCACCACCTTCTGAAAATAATAAACGGTCTGCACCAGTTTTACCTGAAAAACAGAAGAATGTTGCTCCTGAAGAAGATGACGAAGAAGAAGACGACTTTGCCCTTCTTGCTAGAAGGTAAAAAAGTTATGTTCTTTATCATGTGTGTTGGTATATTTGTTTCGGATTATATTCTAATCTTTGTACTTGATAATACAGGCACTCAAAAGTTCGTGCTGACGTGGCACTTACAGAAAGCAATGCATTAGTTCCAGTCGATGTGCCCACATCATCGGTTCGAACAAAAGAACAAGATATGATAGACCTACTCAGCATCACATTATCAACACCTACATTAACCGAACAAACCCCTCAGCAACCACCTTCTCCATCAATGCAGCAAACTCAAGGGAATATTCCCTCAAACTATCCTGTTAACAACGGTTTAGCCTTCAACAACTACATCGCCCCGTGTGACAGCCCCAGCCACTGCTACCTCAGCATCAGCCTCAGTATCAACAGTTTGAATCTCAACCACAAATCGAGCCTCAGCAGAATCAGCTTCAATATCCTCAATATGCAACACAACAACAACAAGCATTTAATAATGCTTCACATCAACAGCCTCAGTTTCATCAGTACACATCTATGTACCCTCCTCCACCTTGGGCTGCTACTCCTGGTTATTATACCAATAACCAGAGTCCCGTTTATACATATCCGACATCTAGGCCCACGTTTGAGTCGTCCAATAATGGAGTGCCACATGTCACTTCTGGTTTGAGTTCTCCTACTGCAAACAATGTTGGACAGAGGCCGTTTATTCCGTCTTATAGATTGTTTGAAGATCTTAATGTGTTGGGTAATGCAGATGGGAGATTTAAAGCAATCAAAATATGGTTGGGGGAAGGAAGTGATGATTTGGTTGGATATTGGGTTGAATTATATTACAAGCAGACTTTTGATTTGGTGTATATCTCGTTTTAGTGATTTATTTGTTTGTTTTTCGTTTGTTGAAGAACTGGGGATTGTAAATGGTTGTAGTAGATTTACTGTCAATAACACTGATATTTGCAGTGTAGTTTGAGTCAGCACTCAGCAGTGACAAATAAGAGGGGTTTTTAACTGAAATGTGTGCTTCTGCTTTTTTTTTTTTCTTCTTTTTGTTGGCTGAGTTTTATTTACTTGACACCTGTGCCTTGTAAAAATAGTTTGATGTCTAATAAAAATAAGTGCTCAATTTGGAATAGTTCTTCAAAACGTAAGAATATATCTCCCATTTTTTTTGACACTATTTTGCTAGGGTTTAGATTTCTCTGAAGGTTCAATTTTCAGGTAAAAATCCTAATCATTTACTTAATTTGTTTTATCAGTAATTGTTTTCAAACTTTAATCAATGGAATATCCGGGCATAAATCAAAAGGAAGTTGCATGTATAGTTATGTGTGTGCCAAAATTTGCTCTTTTCTTGGGCGGTACCAGTTTTTTCGGAAATTGTCGAGGCGTCATTGAATGCTTGGAATTTTATACTGCAGGTGCTTAGAGTATCTGAACTGTGTTCGTCTTAAGGCAGAAGATGTTCTGTATCGTGGACAGCAACACCAAACATGAGCCTCTTTAATGCACTGAATCTGATGAATAGAAATGGTATAAACCAACTCCCTGTCATCTTGGAGGATGGGGTTCGTGGAGGCTGTCCAGTTGGCCTCTTAGACAGAGAATCCATTGATCTTGCTTGCAGGTAATAAAATCCCCATTTACACAACCTAAGACTAAGACTACGTTACCGATCTGATATATATATATATATATATATATATATATATATATATATATATATATATATATATATATATATTTGTTTTAAGAATAAATAGTTTGTGAATAATCCCCGTTTGTTTTCTGGATTCATCAGAGCATTTGCAATCCAGGAGGGCCTCGGCTGGTTTTTGGTACAGGAGAAGTTTAAGATTTGATAATGCGTGAATATAAACTCTTTATCATCTTCAATGAATCTGTTTGGAAAATCATTGGCCAATGGATATCATTTAGCATCAGTTCCCAAATACTCCACAATAGAACTTTGCTATATGGTAATGAAGTTCAAGCACTTGGCTCAATGTTTTACCAACCAATTTAACATCACGGAGAAAATTGACAATATTCGGTGTATAGATAGATATATGGCATGTGTCCTGTTGCAACAAATTTTGTATCATTGTTGTCTTTATGTAGACAGAAATGATTGTTCTTGTGAATTTGTACAGAACCGTTTGTCATATTATTATATTTTTCCCAATCCTTTATCTTCATGTTAACTCAATATTCGTATGGAAAACATTTTTTATTTGTCATATCTATTTGCGACAATGAAATATATATTTTAAAAATTATTTTTCAACATTAAAGGGGGTCTATGTTAGTCAAAGCAATTAAATCGTCCGACCCACGTAATTCACCAAATAATAACTTTAAAAACGCACCATGAAAAATGATGATCTAACCGCTTTTTGAATCTCGTATCTATTAACGATAATGAAATATATGCTTAAAAAATCACTCTTCAACTTTAAAGCGGGTTTATGTTAGTTAAAGCATTTAAATCGTCCAACGCACGTAATTCACCAAACAATAACTTTGAAAACGAAAATTATTTTTAACCATGGAAAAATTATGATTTAACCATTTTTTTAATATTTTATCTATTAAATATAACGAGATAGATATTTGAAAAATTATTTCTCAAAATTACAACGGGTTTATCTTAGTTAAAGCAATTAAAATAGTCCTAATTTACCGAAATATAATTTTACCATTAAAAAATTATGTTTTAACCTCTTTTAGAATCTCGTATCTATTTAAGATAATGAAATATATATTTTAAAAATCATTTGTCAACATTAAAGCGGGTTTATGTTAGTCAAAACAACTAAATTGGCGCACATAATTCACCAAACAATAACTTTTAAAAACGAAAATATTTTTTAACCATGGAAAAATTATGATTTAACCGCTTTTTGAATGTTGTATCTATTAAATATAACGAGATAGATATTTTAAAAATTATTTCTCAAAATTAAAGTGGGTTTATCTTAGTAAAGCAATTAAAGTCGTCCTAATTTACCAAAAAATAATTTTAAACACGAAAATAATTGTTAACCATGAAAAAATTATGATTTAACCGCTTTTAGAATCTCGTAGCTATTTACGATAAGGAAATATATATTTTAAAAATTATTTTTCAACAGTAAAGCGGGTTTATGTTAGTCAAGACAATTAAAATCGTCCAAACGTAATTCACCAAACAATAACTTTAAAAACGAAAATAAATTTTAACCATTGAAAAATTATGATTTAACTGTTTTTTGAATCTTGTATCTATTAACTATAATGAGATAGATATTTTAAAAAGTATTTCTCAAAACTAAAGCGGGTTTATCTTAGTTAAAGCAATTAAAATCGTCATAATTTACCAAAAATTAATTTAAACATGAAAATAATTTTTAACCATGAAAAAAATATGATTTAACCACTTTTTAAAGTTATTGTTTGGTGAATTACGTTTTTTTTAACCATGAAAAAAATATGTATTTGCGATAAGGAAATATATATTTTAAAAATCATTTTTCAACATTAAAGTATGTCAAAGCAATTAAATCGCCCCACGCGTGTAATTCACCAAATAATAACTTTAATAACAAAAATAATTTTTAACCATGGAAAATTTATTATTTAACCACCTTTTGAATCTTGTATCTATTAAATATAACGAGATAGATATTTTGAAAACTATTTCTCACAATTAAAGCGGTTTATTTTAGTTAAAGCAATTAAAATTGTCCTAATTTACCAAAAAATAATTTTAAACAAGAAAATAATTTTTAAGGATGAAAAAATTATGAAATAACTGCTTTTTGAATCTCGTATCTACTTACGATAATGAAATATATATTTTCAAAATCATATTTCAACATTAAAGCGGATTTATGTTAGTTAAAGCAATTAAATCGTTCGACGCACGTAATTCACCAAACAATAACTTTAAAAACTGTAAATTAATTTTTACACTCTAGGGATATATAAGAAAAAGTAATTTGGCATGTTACGATGAAGTTACAACAATAAATTGGTTGCAGCGAATTTAAGCAGAGAGTGGGAGAGTAGACAGAGTCTGAATTAATTATATTAATAATAATAATATATAGAAGCTCAGATATGACATGATACTGTTGTTAGGGCCTCTTGGCAGTAGCAGAAGCACGATCTTGGACATAAGTCCTCAAGGAAGGAGATTGAGTAAGAGCAAATGGAGCAACAGTGTTGTTCTGATTAACATTAGCATTATTATTCTTGTGTTGAATTCTTCGTCTTGCAATATAGCCACGCACCCAAGGTGTCACATCCTCGTTAACTTTGATCACCATGAAAAAGATGATGCGGTACACAATAATCATGCTGAATAGAACACTCAGATCAACCCATTTTGATCGATTCACATCAATCTGGAACACATTTTCTAATATGTATTCTCCAGGAACCTTGGGAAGATCCGGTGTCTGATTGTCGAAGATCAACCCTGTCAGATCGTTTTGGTATTGCCCCTGTACACACATACATATATATATATAATTATAAAAAGAAAAAATGGTTTGCTTTGTGATGGAAAAAAGAAAGAGTAGATACACACATCACATGCATGTAACATGTCACTAGTAAGTTTTACCTGTAGAGCCCAGAAGTGGAAACTTATATATGACATTGGATATCGCCAGACAGGTTTTGGGATGTCATTTGGAAGTCGAAAGTAGCCAGATACCAGCATAAATATTCCCTGTTTGTAATAACAAGTTAAAAGGATTGTATAAATGTGATTCATTCAAAACAAAATGGTAGATTTTGCAGGCAAACTTGGTTTTAAGGATTAATTTGTTTAAATACCTGGATTCCAGCCCCAATGATGATACCCATAAGGAAATTAGGGACAACACTGGCTATAGCCATCATAAGGCTCTCAACAACGGTGACACTTGCGTAAAGGCACAATACAAAGAATATGTAATGCGACAAGCCAGGGTGCAGCCTCACCATGAAGTAGCACACCGTACCAGATATAAATGTTATCAATATCAGAAACGGCATTGCAGATAATGTGTTGCTTATCACAAATGCACTCACACCATAGTGTCCATTCAGCCTTTCCCTTTGGAATACCTTCATATCTTCCACAAATGAAGGAAATCCACCAATCGACATAAATGTTACAAAACCAAACACGAAAGATGCACATGCACCCCTTGCCTGCATTAAATATATATATTTTTTAGTTTTTTTAAATCATTCATTTCCAGGTTACAATGACCTATATATAAGTAATTGCATAATTAATTACGTACCAAGATGGAATTGTAGCCCGTTCCAACATTGAAGTAAATGGTTCCGATGCAAATAGTGACCACGATATAGATAACAAGCCTCAGCCAGTAATACCCAAAGTCCCTTGACATATTAACGAAGGAGCGTATAGTTAAGGTAAAAGCCTGCATCAAGAAACTAGCCTGACTCCCTCCAGAATCCAGCACAGTTCCTTTCTGTACGTAAGATTTGAGAGTCATGAATGTAATTCAACTGATCCAAATGAAATATTCATTTCCAGACATGAAAAGTAAAAACTAGACTCACTATTCTCGATATCTCTTCAATCTTTTCTTTTGCGGAAAAACAGTACTGAGAAGTCTGGTAAGAGCCGACAAGTGTCCGAATAGCTTCCGCTGTGGTTATTTTTTCTAGTGGATCGTCATTGGACTCAAACTGATTGGGGAAAAAAATAAATGAAAGAAAAAATATATATAAATGAGTTTGTCTGTCAATCAAAGATATCAAGTGTAAAAACAAATTCAAAATACATATCACACAACATCTGTTCATTTTTGTAATTAGAGAAACCATGGATTAATGTTGCTAGATAGTCAATCTTCTACATATCCTTAGAAGCAAGAAAGTTACACACAACACCCACAATCTACTGTTTCCTTAATGAAGGTCTTTCGATGCAATCGTCTCAGCTAAGATGTGCTGGCACATACATATAATATTTCCTCAAAATATTATTATCTCAAGATTTCCTGCCAAGTATCTGCATAATTAAACTATAACATCACTGCTAATCACTGACTGCATAATATTTAAGTTCTATCATAAAAGTACCTATAAGAAAGTAAACATGTACACTAGATCACATTATAGCATATATGTGCACTATCTTTGACGTGATGTAACTTGCAAATTAGTATCATCTGAGTTTGAATGCCTCAAATGTGTCTGAGTGTCCTAATATGAAGCTTTTGGTAGAAATTAATTGCAGAGAAAGAATCTAATACCCGGATTTTCATGGATCCTTTTAGTGTTGCTTTGACTTTGTCAAAATCAGAGTTGATGCACCGGAGAAAGTGATCAGATGGATTTCGTAAAGCAGGGCAAGGAAAACCAGCTTGTGCAAAAAACTGCATGCACCAATTGATATTCTCTCATCAGGTAATAATTAAGATTATATAAAATGTCTTTCAAATGAAAAAAACAAAAAAGAGAGAGAGAGAGAGAGAGAGAAATGAATTTGAAAGAGGTGTTGCCTCATATGCTTCAGAGGCTTGACCAAAGTAGACAGTTTTTCCACCAGAAAGTAAATACAATCTGTCAAAGAGCTCAAAAACTTCACTGCTAGGCTGGTGAATCGAGGCAATGACAGTCCGTCCATCTCTGGACAACCCACGCAATGTCTGTGTCACAAAGAATGCTGATGCACTGAAACCAACAAAAGTAATATAATTGAACAAACAATAGCTAAGAATTACAGATACATCATGATACAGCAGGCAAAAAAAAAGTCGTATATTTAGTGGAATAAGAGAGGAGGGAATGGGGTAAGAAAATAGAACCTGTCGAGTCCACTGGTTGGCTCGTCAAGGAAAAGTAATCTGGGCCTCATGAGTATTTCAAGTGCAATGCTAACCCTTCTTCTTTCTCCACCACTAACACCACGCAGGTGCCAATTTCCTATGACAGTGTCTGCGCAATCTTGAAGCCCCATTTCGATGATTGTGCTCTCAACCAGAGCTCGTTTGTCTGACCAGGGCATCCTATCAGGAAGACGCAGTCGTGCTGAGTATGAAATAGTTTCACGTACAGTGAGAGTGCCGATCAAGTTGTCATCTTGTGTAACATATGCCTGAGTAATTAATTAATTGAGGAGAATATTCAACAAGCTAAGGTAAATTGAGAAGCAGAGAAATAAAAGAATAGGAGTACTCACAGCAGTGCCAAAAGAGAGTTTGGCCTTGCGGCCGTTGAGGAGAATGGTGCCGGAGAGGAAGGCATTAGCAGCAAGACGGCCGGAGAGGGCATCGAGGAGAGTAGATTTGCCGGATCCAGAAGGGCCCATGAGTGCAGTGAAGGAACCAGGCTCGGCATAACCAGAAAGCTTCTCCAAAACATTTTGGGTGTCTCCATTGCTGAGAGTGACAACCACGGTTAGATCCTTCCAAGCAAGCCTGGCAGAAACATCACCCACAAACTCTGTATTGGTTTTCTCCTTCCAAAGGCTCTCACTCAAAGGGCTGAGACCTCCTACAACTACAAGACCGTTATTGACAGATGGCTTGTTAGCCTCGATCTCCATTACAACCTCAGCAGCAGCAGCAGCAGCTGATGATGAGGAGGAGGAGGAGCTGTTCTTCATCTTGGATTATGTGTGTGTATATTGTATATATATTCAGAAAGAAAGAAAGAAACTTATGCTGCTACATAACAAGCCCAAAAAAATGGATTGTGTATGATAAACACGCAGATGTTGTGAGCTTGACTTTGACTGGGCAGTAGGAGCAGCATCAGGAGAGGTTGTTATTGTACAAAACCACCCACGCACGCAAAATACTAATGATCATCGCAGGTATAGAAATGGTTTGTTGCTGTCTCTGGTTGATCTTCAAAAGCTGCGGCAGATATATGCACGCACCATTGTTTTGGCTTCCAAAGGTATAAAACATGTAGAATAAAAACTCAAAGTAATAATCCAATAAAACACCACCATTATAGAGGAGAGGGTGGGGGTGAGGGGTCATTAAATATGTACAGGTAGATGTTGGTAGAAGCATTTAATGTACAATTAATTTAAACATTAAGAGGGTTGCAGACTTGCAGTAGAGAGGAGGAGGAGGTTGGGTTGGCACTTCAATTTGTTAGCCATCCATCATCATCATCATCTTCTTCTGTTTCATACGTATCCTCCATCACTCACCCCATCCCCCACTCTCTATATCTTTTTTCAACCATTTTTTTTTTACTTCATTACCTAAATCAAATATTCAAATTATATATTTTCAAAAATTTACTAATTTATCCGTCTATTATAATTCATATTTATCTTTAATTTACAAAACCAGCTGGTATATTAAATTTTCCAATATATTAGTAATATTATTATTAATACAAACCAATGGAAGGACACGTTACAAAGTTACCTCGTTTTTTGTATGTTAGATTACATCAAACATCTCCTATAGATATGTGTTTATATATATAAGTTGTATTCATTTACGAAATTCCACTTAATTCTCTTGTACTACTTTTTGACTCAATTTCATTTTCAAGTATGTATGTATCGTACATACCTCTTCAAATTTGTACCAAAAAATACTATTACTCAAATTATAATATGGGGGACATAGTGTTGTTCTTTTTATACTATA
Source organism: Erythranthe guttata (assembly GCF_000504015.1). The sequence goes on along the minus strand of NW_012194869.1, from coordinate 1,252,165 downwards.
ATATGAGGGGGTTACGTTGATGATGTCCAATTATAAGAAACTAGTTATTGTAAATATATTTAGTTATATTCTATTTAATCAAACAAATTATATTTAGTGAAGGGTAATTTATTCCTTGGAAAATATCTTTTGGAGTATATGATGATTTGGATGGAGGAATATTTATTAGGGTATTTTTGGGATAAATAATTTAGGATTTTTTTTGAATTAGGACATTTTGGTATTTTCTCCTAAATAATAATTTATCCAAATTGTGAGACAGAAACGTTCCAAGCTGAAAGATGAGACGCGCTTTTATCAAGGATTAAATTCCCGAATATCATGAATCAATGAATTGCAGGTCATAAAATCGGAATCCGCATGCAATTCATTCGCACAAAAATTGACACTGATTGTGATCGACGAGCGAGCGAGCGAGCGTTGTTGATGCAAGTATGGCGCTGCTTTTGGTGTTAGCATTCGTAATTGGGGCCCTAACTGTTGTTGCTTTGGAGGTCGCCGGACTGTGGATTTTGATTCGCCGTTTAAATCTAAAAGTCAAAAGGGAAGAGACTAAATCCAATACTACGCCCTCCGTTTCTTTTCCTGTTGACCACAACCCCTCCTTGTCGGATAAGCAGGTATCCTCATCTCATTTACACTCCTCTTGATTATCCTTGATCTCATTTTTGTGACACTTATCTGGTATTATGATTGTATACACTGTTATCTACTACGTCGGTTTTATCTCCACATGTTGTTTTTATCCAGCCAACAATATATACCCTGTTTGATGATGACTTCAAATTTGTGAAACTATTTCAGTTTCAAATGTTAGAACTCTTTAGCCCTCCTCTTCATCATTCTTCTGTTCGCTGTATTTTCCATGAAGAGCAATGGTGATTTTTATCCTGTATTTTTTCCCTCTGTACCTATTTTAGTATATCCCTATGGTATAAGAGGATGGTTCTCATTTCTTGTCCTAGTACCTAGCCTCTGTTCTTAACAGAAATTTTATCATTTAAAAATTATTATTTTCTTTACAGTTGTAGTCAATCCATCTGCTCTTATTTCTCAAATATCCTATTTTGTGGTTAGGGGGCTCTATGGGTTCTTCAACCAGATAAAGTTCCAAAATCTGGGCTTCAGGACAAAAAGACAACAGAACAAAAGAAGAGAAAAGATTTCGTGGAGGTTACACCTATCCGGAAATATGCTAGAATTCGAGATCAACATCTTATCCTAATGGAGTCAGATGATTCGTCTGTGGAAATTTCACTTAAGGGCTGCACAGTTGTTGCTGTTTCTGCCACAAGCTTGTCATCGAGAAAATGGTAACTTTCAAATAATATTATCTCGCAATTATATACAAGGCCCAACTTAAATTTCTTCTCTTTCATGATATCAGGGCCAAGAAGTATCCCATCAAAGTTGAGAGCAAAAAATTAGCCATATATAAAGGATCTAACATTATTTATATATATCTTGAGACATCTTGGGAGAAGGAATCCTGGTGTAAAGCCCTTCGTCTTGCTTCATACGATGATGAGGAAAAAATTACCTGGTTCTCCAAACTAAGTCTGGAGTTTCACTATTACCTGGCATCACTAAATGCAGGATATCCTTCATTCATGAAGCCTTCTGCAGGTCAAAGTTCTGTATCAAATGATAAGTCAGTTAAGCTTGATAATCCATCGTCAAAGGTTCGTCAATTCCTAAAGAAGCTTACTAAAAAGGCTTCTAAGAGTGGACTAGACTATAAAGCAAGCGGGATTTCAGTTTCAGGCCGTGAAGAAAGAAAAATAAGTGAAAAATCCCATTCATTTCAAGACTTAATGGACACGAAAGGGAAATTTCCTAACACTTTTGACGACACTAGCATGGGGCCATCCATTTCCACTTCTTCTGAGCCTGGCTTATCTGAATCAGACTCCAACCACAATAATTTGGACGAAGGAACCCTGTGCTTGAATTTATTAATATCGCGGCTATTCTTTGATGTCAAGAATAATCCTCAGATAATGAGTTCCTTACATAGTCGGATTCAGGTTTGTGATGTATTTATTCTCACTCCCATTATCCTACCTGTTAGATGTTTACATGATGCATCATCTATAGCTAACTTTAAATCGCAAATGAAATAACTTTGTTACAAGATGATAAAGATTTGTCATTTAATACGAATAAGAGTACAGTACGATTTTTCGTTAAAAATTATGGTAAAAATGTTAGCCAAAAATAGAGAAACTGAAAATGTATGAAGTCATATACGTGCGAGTAAAATTTGAATGTACATTTGCCCACCTCTGTAAGATTCACTACAATTTCGGTTTTCAATGTACATTTGCCTGCCTTAGTAATTAAATGAACTCACAGTTCAAGCTGCCCAGCTGTAAAAAAATATTATTCTTTATTAAAAGTCTTTTACTAAAAGCAGCTCAAGAAGAAAAGTTACAGATTGGTATATAAATAAAGGCATTTATAATGAGTTCTCATTGGCTTTTTTGTTTATGTAAGTCTTAAAGAATATATTAAAATAGGATCCCTGTATGGGGCTATCTGAAACGATGTTACATTTAAGATTGTGATTTCTAATTTGATGTGTAAACTGTGTTTGATATATACCAACTATGTTCTGTATTTGTATTGCAATAGAGAGCATTATCCAATATACGAATCCCGAATTACATTGGTGAAGTCACATGTACAGCTGTGGATCCTGGTACTATTCCTCCACGCATCCTTGCAGCAAGGGTCCTTCCCTCGGATATGAATGAGGTATGGTCCTTGGAAATTGACGTGGAATATTTAGGTGGCATGCTCCTGAACTTTGAAACAAGGCTTGAAATTCGAGAATTAGAATTTGAAGGAGAGGAAACACGTTTCCAAGTGAACACTGATAATGAGGTCACCTCTGATTTGCTGGAAAGTTTTGAGTATCTTGGCAAACAATTGAATCTTTCTGAAGATATAACCAGTGACACAAAACAAAAAGATGCAGGATATAACGACACAGGTGTGAAACTGAACATTTGACTTAATTCCTTATCCACTTTTACCGATGTACTATCATGCTGTACTCTATAAAATTCATGCTCAAGACATGTTTTTTTTTTTTTTTTTTTTACTAAATCTCTTACTCGAAAAGTACTAAAGATTAATGCGTTTAATGGGTAAGATATTAGTTTGGATGTGTGTAATAATGAACATTTAAGTTTCTCTGTCATCGTCAATGTTTATATATAGCTTCTTACAGCACAATTCAATGTCATAACGCATGTCCCGTCATGATAACATTGACTTTCTACTGGGTTACATTTGGTATTTTGGTTATCAAAATTTATTGAAGGTCCATTTCTTTTTATAAATAAATTAACAGTTGCAATAGAACATGGACTAGCATTGTAGAGTATAAGTTTGTTGTGATACAAAAAAAAATGTTATGAAATTGAAATGTGATTGCAATGATTGTATGGTATTATTTTATCATTTGAAGAATGTCTACCGTCCTCTGTTTGAAGTAAAAGACGATCCTTCCTTCTTCAAACCAAGTGCTTTTCCTGGAACCAGGGTTCTAGGAGAGATAAATATTATGATTTAGTGATGAAGGGGTTTTACTTGGTCATTTCATTTTGTTCAATTTTCTTTGAATGTTCTTTTACACTCTAGTATCCGATGTCTTGTATCTCACTGAGAAATTCATTAACCTCTCTAAATCATTCGCAGCTTTTCTCAACTTTGTTACTGTGCAGATGAGACTGAAATTTTGAAAAGCACGGCAAATGCATCGTCTCAAGGGTCGAGATGGAAGTCTATATTACATTCTATCAAGAAACAGGTGTCACAGGTTTGTGAATACATTTTATCTTGTCTAGCTCATTATTGTTGTGTATTCACTTCTTAAGTTACCTGCCTCTGTAAGTTTGCTTTTAAAGTCATTACATGGGATGGAAATTCACATCTTGTGCTTGTTAGTGATTATCAAATTTCTTTTTAAACAGGTTATATGATTTTCCGTAGTTTTCTTTCCTTTTGTTTCTTTTTTTCGATATATTCCGTCCAGTCTCAAATAAGGTCTTAAGAAGCATCAAATAAGTAGGCTGCAGATAAGGTGTTTTAGTTCAACAATGCAAAGTTTTCTTCCTATGCATTTAATCAGTTGCTGCAAAGTTTTAAAAACCATGCGCTATTTGTCTATGAATCTGGAACAGATCATGCAACCAGCAAAAGTTTTTTAACAAAGTCTATATAGCTATTGAAGGTTAGAGTGATATTGGGTGAGTTCTTATAAAGGTAAAACACAAGCATTAGACCGAAATCTGGATACTAATGGACATGTATGATATAGTGAATAATAAATAACACCATAATAGTTAAGAAAGCTATTGACAGTGATGAACTACATGATAAACGTTTTTTTTTTTGTGGGTGTTGAAAATCGATTTCTGAAGAACCCATAATAAATGAAGTGCAACCAAATTGGGGAAAACTCTGTATTTTTCTAACCTGACTGTTCTTCACTTATTGAAGGTTGGTCTCTCATTGGGGATAAGGATTTCTTCTCTTTCTGGAACAATTAGGTTGTGCATGAAGCCACCACCTTCAGATCAAATATGGTTTGGCTTTACCTCTATGCCTGATATTCAGTTTGATTTGGAATCTTTTGTTGGGGACCACAAAATTACAAATGGGCATCTTGCTTTGTTCCTGATCAGTCGAATCAAGGTTAGATCCTTTACCTATATCACACACACTTACTTTCTTCAGTATAATGAACATTTTTTTTCAGTAGAATGTACTTGAATGATATATTTGCATTGAACATACCAATTGCCATAATTTCTTCATGTTCCAAATTCACTGGGTTGGTGAAGGCCGAGAAAATCTTAACCCTTGAGTTGTAGATCCTAGAAAGCCAATTATAAGATCTTTAACGAATTATTAATCCCCGATTTATTCCGTATTTAACCTGAATCATGGTGGTGGTGGTAATAATACCCGAACACATTTTATGTAACTATGTGTCCAACTTCAACTCTATCCTTCTATCCCTCTATAATATCATGTATACTGGGTGCAGGGACAGTTGGTGTCATTTTCTGAAATGAAATTGAAGACCCTCCCTCCCTCCCCAAAGATAAAATTAAACGAAAATTCTACCTATATGCCAAATTGCTGGATAGACTGACCATTGTATCTCTATTATTATAACAAGTTGAGTAAGTGATTGAACCTAAATTATGGTTCTTTGGACTACTAAATTGGTTGTGTATCCCATGAACTGAAATCTCGACTCCCTAGTATCCTCGAACTAATATATAAGCATTTATTTCATGACTTGGACGATGCAGTGCAAACAAAGATCACTGAGCTAGTGTGACATGTGATTAGTCTAGGATTTATATTCTTGATAAAATAGTTGACCGGTGCTTGATTTTGTATCTCTAACCACCAAATTGTTAAAAAAAATGTACCATTTGTATGAAAATTTATCTGAACTAGTTGTGGATATGGATATAGGTTCATGAATTGCAATTATTTTCCCAGTAGAATTTGTGCATTTTTCTGAACTTTCAACTTCCCTTAGGATCAGATTGTATTTTAGGCTGGCGTTTTGCTTTTATGGAATTAACTTGCTGTCGATAAGAGAGTTCATTATCTTCAGGTTTTAGAATTCTCCACAATCTTTGTTTCAGGCGGGAATTCGTGACACTTTGGTGCTCCCGAACAGTGAGAGTGTCGGCATACCTTGGATGTTGGCGGAGAAAGATGACTGGGTACCTAGAAAAGCTGCTCCATTCATGTGGTATAAAATTGATCAAGATTCTGTTAGTGCTAGTACAAAACGACAAGATTCTGTTAGTACTAGTACAAAACGAGAAGCCCCTTCATTCCAACCAGTGGAAGTAACACATGCTATTGAAGAAAATCTTAGAAATCCCACCAAGTCAGAAGTCAACCGTGGTGGTTGTATACCAGAAGTAGCATGTGAATCCTTGGACCGCTCTGCATCTTCATCAAGTTCCATAGTTGATTCAACATCGAAGAGCAGCTCTTTCCAAGAACTTGGAGCCCCTTTATTGGACAAGGATAAAATGCAAGAATTTGGCTCAAGAAGCTCAGAGGATAATAATAATAAACAGGATATTTGGTGGCATTCTCCATCAAGGGTCTTTACAGAGGGACAAAATTATAATGGAGAAGATGATGAGACGAGATCAAGAAGAATAGGTACAAGAGAACGTATGCGTGGTTTGGGAAAGAAAGTGGGAGAAAAGCTTGATGTGAAGAGGCGAACCATTGAAGAAAAGGGAAGAAGTTTTGTCGAGAGGATGAGGGGACCATGATAATAATGATGTATGTATTTGCAGTAAATAACATTCCAATTACCTTACTTGATGGTAGAGTGTCTACAACTCTCTGGTTAATTTGTTTTAAGGAATATTCCTGGTATTTGTTTTAGGATAGGGGATTCATTTTGGGTCAAGAGAAGATCCAGATGTACAAAATTTATATTACAAAAAAAATGGCACTATAAAAAGACTTGGGTGTTTACAAGCATTATGATAGAGAGTGTATTTTCTCAGATTTAGATGATTGGAATGTTATTACAAGATGACAAATTCATTTTGGTGTGGGCGAAGAGAAGTTTCAAAATAAAACGTGATATTGCTCCAGACATAATCAACCCCACACAACACATGAAATGTATGCCATTTTGGTAAGTTGGTTAGGATAAGTTTTTTTTTTTTTTTTTTTTTTTTTTTTTTTTTGATCGGTAAATGTGAAATATATAGATCAAAACGGACTTTTGATCGGTAAGTTGGTTAGGATAAGTTAGTCATGGAAGAAGAGAATATAATAATAATAATAATCTATTTGATAAGATTTTTTCATCACAACTTAGATATAATATCAGCCATCACAAGTAATGCGTATAAGGACTGAGTAAGTAGCTCAACATTTGTCACTTTGGAGACAGGACATACATTTTGCAATCATGGGAAGCTACAGTAGCCGAGATTTGTCCTTGTACTGATGCTTGGGTCGAATGCTGCACAAACTCAAAGAGATTAGAATTGAGTATTAGTAGTAATTAAGGTATTAATCCTTGGTGTGTGTGTGTGTGTGTGTGTGTGGATTTCCTTCAGCTCTTACCGCCCATAAGTCTCTTGCATCGGCCACTGTTGTTGAATTAAGCCCTAAATCTGACCAGTAAGCGGTGATAGTCGCTTGTGAAGATCCTCTGTTCCATAAAACTAGAGCAACTCTATTCTCACTAAGGGCTCCTCCCCACACCTGCCCACCCATATTAATAATACATGTAATAAATATGCTAAATAATATTGAATTGAATTAGTTTCAGCAGCAAGTGTTACCTCCAAGTCTCCATCTTTCTTAATCTTTTTCCCTTGAATACCAAGTTTATCTGTTATCCACAGCAAACAAGGTCAGGATGAATTATATTGGTCCAACTGTATTCTATTAGCTAGTGTTTTGCTCAATCTTGAATTTGCTTACCCTGGTTGACCGCAATAACTTCCTTATTGCTTAGTAGTGCCAGTGTCGTTTTGTCCATTGACCGAATATCGCACCCGATTATCAGAGGAGCCTGATTCCCCACACATGAAAACATTTATAATGCATGCATGTTAGAGTAGTCATGACTCAACCTGGAAAAAAAAAATTCACTTATCAACTCTACTACTATATCACTTACTTTCACTAATGCCCATATGCTGAAATGTGACCGGTATTCTTCCGTTGTCATCCCACCATTTCCAACTTCCAGCATGTCAGGATCTACCATAATCATCGCAAAATTGAGTCATAAGATTAGATTAACAATTTAATTTTGTTAACAAGGCAAAACACCAAATGGCTAATTCTGTTATCAATCCTTTTATTTTATTTTTTCTTTCTTTTAACTCGTTATTCCAAATTTAAAATTTTGATGATATGAAGATGATCAAATAGAATCTGACCATTCCATCCACCCGGGCCAGCGTAGGATGCCCATTGATCGTTTATATCTGCCCGAGAAGTCATGCTGCAAAGGTATTAAATTGAAGAGTAAAATGCAAGAAATCAGACTTGTGAAATACACACAATGAAGAATATGTATATATATAGTTTTTGAAGGTGTAAGTAATGTTTGCTTTCACCTGTCCCAGTTATCAACAATGTCTCCAGTTGTTCGCCAACTGTTCCCAACAGACTTGGCCCAAGTGGCAGGATCTTCTTGTCCCCTATCAAATTTGGAAGATGAATATTTTGAGTTATTTTCACAATAAGCAATGAGTAACGATAGAGAATGTTTTAGTGTTCATCATGATTATGAATTATGATTGATTGCTATTAATATTGAAACAATAATAACTCACCATTCACACAGAGAATAAAAGATTGACCTCCCAGAATTCAGTAAAGCCTTTCCCATTACAGGATACCTTGTTCACCAACCAAATAAATGATTACAGTCCAAATCAATTTAGTTAGCATGCACAAGTTCAAAAAATATTATACCTTTCCTTTGGGCTGATATTATTGTTGTTACAGTTGTCATACTTCAAGTAATCAATCCCCTGTTTTGATTTGAAAAATAAAATTTACTATAAACTGATATATGTCCAAAAGTAAAAATGTAGGTAATCTCGAGAATCCATAAGCGTGCGTACCCATGAAGCAAAAGTTTTTGCATCTTGTTCTTCATATCCTAAAGATCCAGGCATTTGATTACTACATGTCTGAGTTCTGCAAATTACCAACAACAATTTTAATCAGAAGATTAGTACAAAATTAATTAATGTACATTAATTAAAAGTGAGGGTAGGCATAATATAATGTAATTAATTACCCAGCACTAGAGTAGATCCCAAGTTTTAATCCTTTTCCATGAACATAATCTGCCAGTGCTTTGATTCCTGAAGGAAATGTAGAGGCTTTTGCTACGAAATTCCCCTGCGTCACATATTCATGGATAATTATTTGTCAAAAAAAGAAACATCAAAAAGTAAATAACGTCTGAGAAAGAAGGCCGCTTATATGTGTGTGTGTCTCTATATATAAATATATGATATACACACCTGAGAGTCTCTGTTTAGTTCTGCCCAGCAATCATCTGAGAAGGTGAAAACAAGAAAACAAGAAAACAAGAAAACAGAATTTAGAAAGAAAGAAAGAAAGAGAGGCAAGCAAAATGAAGAAATGAAAGTGATGATAAAGAAGTTGTGTACCAAGGTTTATGTATTCATATCCAAGTGCAGAAAGCCCAGTTGATACCATTGCATCAGCTGTTGCACAAGTAAAACAACAAATATCATTTAAATTATATGTTCTTAATTACCACATAAACATAAATAATAATGTATGTATGTATGTATGTATGTATGTATGATTACTCTTACTCTTACTCACTCACCTGTTTCCCTAATCAACTTCTCTTCAATATTACATTGGAAATGATTCCAGCTGTTCCATCTGTAGGGAGTGATACCGTACCACACAAAGAGTATTAGATGAAAAATAAAAAAAAAAATATTATATCGATAATCATAGTGGTCCTTAATTAAATAATTACCCCATCTGTGGAGTTAGGCCAAGGCCATTTTCGGAGAACTTTTTAGGAACATGGTGGTGGTGGTGATTCAACTTGGGATGTCTAGCAGATGCTGGAGTTCCACTGAACCAGATTAATGCCACAATTAGTAGTAGATGTAGTAGGCCGTATTTGGAAGAATGTATTGTAATTATTCCAGCCATATATAACTGTATGATATAAATTATAATAAAGTGGGATTGAATACAAGAATATAATGGGATGAGTGAGAGTATATGAGAGAGAGAGAGAGAGATATATATAGGCAGAGTGATAATGTAAACGAGTGAGTGAGTGACTGTAAAGGTGGACTAGTGGAAGACAACGTGTATATCAAGGCAAACATGTTTACACTACTAGCTACTATTATTAACAGACGATTGATACATGTATGTACTAGGATCAATTAAAAAATTAATTAATGAATTATATGATGATGATGATGATGATGATGATGATGATGAATTATAACAAGTCTTCCCTCTTACAGCAGCATCATTGTCTTTATTTGGGATTTCCAAAAAAATGTATTAACTATTAGAGAATATGAAATAATTGCAGATTGCTACACACACATCGCACGTGACTTTGACCCATTCCCCATTTCATATTGCATCCATTAAATACAATTTAATTTTTTTTTTTTCTCTTTTTTTTTTCAATCCAAAGACAGAGAGAGAGAGAGAGAGAGAGAGAGAGAGAGAGAGAGAGAGAGAGAGAGAAATGAGAGGAAATAGAGTACTAATTTTGCACTGCTTCTTTTAATTCGGTTGCTGGTACGTAACGTCATTAGTATTGACTCTTTATATATTTTCCTAAATTGCGCTCATCATCATATGTTTGGCATTATATTATTTATTAAAGTAATAAATAAAAAAGAAAGAAAGAAATTTTTAATTCTTTAATTTACTACATAGTTTCCGTGCAGCAATGATATATCTGCTCACCAGAAAGGACACTAATTGGTAAAGCAGGAGTAGTACGTATGTGTGCCGTTTCCTTTAATTAAGGCCAAAGTTCGATGCCACCCAAATTTAGCCTCAATTCTTTGGTCATCCCACTAACAGTAAGTACCCATGCATACAATTTTAATAAGCTGCCAAATCTTATCAATTCATTCTTCATTGTATTAGTTACAACTTTAATTTATCACAAATTAAACATACATACATATAATATTATGCATGCAGAAAACACTAGCTACTCAATTAAATTAATTAAATTGTATAAGTAACAGTACTTGTAGTATTGTAGGAGTAAGTATTACATGATGGTAGTAAGCATATTATTAGCATTGATATGATGAATAGATAGAAATGACAACGATTGAATGTCAATAAGTCAAGCGGTTTGACTTGTCCGTTTAAGAACAAAATCTAAAGTCGTCCAAATTAAAGCAGGTTAAGAGATCATATTTAATTCCTTTTTTTCTTCTTCTTTTTCTTTTTTTTCTTTTTTTTTTCTAGCGTATTGATCGGTGGATACACAAGACAAGCTAGTGACCTCACTGATCAGAATATATGTACGTACACACTACACATGCCTTACTTTGTAGCTCATGTATGTCTAAAAGAAATTGTTAAGTTAGAGTAATATTCACATTTATAATTAATTATAGTCCAAGTGAGTACGTACTTACGTACTACACATATATATATATATAAGTTGTAATAAGTACATATTCACAATATGCATGGTTGTTGACTACGTTTTTCATTTCAATCGGTGGTCTAATTAATTGCTTTTATGATGGATCATGTCTTGATATATATTGTATATCCATTAAGAATTAATTACATAATTAGTACCGTACACATGCACACAAGTTATGAATATTCCGATGACTTGGGCGGAATAATATAATAAAATGAGTTTGTAAATGAAGCCCGTTATGGCGATGAGTCCCTACGCTACGTACCTAGCTCGTTTGATTCTAATGGTAAATGATCAGGACTGGGCTGGGCCCATAGTTCTAATAAAAGCTCTATGAAAACAAATAAAATAAGGCGAATGACAAAAAGGTCCATCTCAAGGGACTTAAATGCATATTGATACAAAAAAAAAAAAACAGTCTTTTAAATACACACATCCCCATGTCTTTAGTCAAAAATACCATCCATTATATATTTTTCGTTAATTCCATCCATTATGCTATAACTTCTTTAATATTACACATTGACCCCGGATTCAAACAAATATATCACATTAACACCCATTTTAATAATTTGTTGAAAAAATATTTTTTTTTTCTGAAATTTGTTTTTTCCGGCAAGATTCTGGCGTTGATTTTTTTTTTTTCTAAAATTTTTTTCGACCGATCAACCACCGTTGACCGCCGGTCTCCAGCGTTGACTTTTTTTTTTTTCTTTTTCGAAAACCCGAAAACCATAAAAAATATTTTAATTAATATTACTGTCGTGGCTGCTAAATTACTGTCTCATACAGTAATATTACTGTTTGGGACAGTAATATTACTGTTTGGGACAATAATATTATGAATATTATTTTCCTGAATGTAATATTATTAATATTATTGTCCCAAACAGTAATATTATTGCATGAGACAGTAGTAATACGGTCGGAGACAATAATATTTCGATTGAGCACATCAAAAATGCAGGCCAAGACAATAAAATTAATTAATACAGTAATATTACTGTCTCAGACAGTTAAATTACTGTTGGAGACATTAATTTAGCAGGCAAAACAGTAATATTAGTTAAAATAATTTTTTTTAAGAAAAAAAAAGTCAATTAACATTTAAATTACTGTCTCCGACAGTTAAATAACTGCTGGAGGCAGTAATTTAGCAGCCAAAACAGTAAATATTAATTAAAAAAAAATTAAGAAAAAAATCAATTAATCCGACACTTAAATAACTGTTGGAGACAGTCATTTAACAACAAATACAGTAATATTAATTAAAATATTTAAAGAAAACAAATATAATTAACTATTAAATTACCGTCTCCGACATTTAAATAGCTGCTGGAGACAGTAATTTAGCAGCCACGACAGTAATATTAATTAAAATATTTTTGAAGAAAAAAAAAAGAAAAAGTCAATTAACAGTTAAATTACTGTCTTCGACAGATAAATAACTGCTGGAGACAGTAGTTTAGCAGCCAAGACAGTAATATTAATTAAAATGTTTTTTTTTAAGAAAAAAAATTATAAAAAAAAAAAAAAAAAAAAGTCAACGCTAGAGACCTGGCGGTCAACGGCGGTTAACCTACCGGAAAAAAAAATTTCAAAAATTAGTTAATTGGTGAAATTTGGCTAAATTGGGGTGTAAATCATGAAATTGGAGTTGAATTGAGTTTCAATGAATTGAGGGTAATTTTGGTATATATAAAAGGATTTTCCTTATTTGCAAATAAGTTTGAATGGGCTGGATTTATTTGAAAAACAAAAAAGTTAGATGTCTCTCTTTTAATTAAGTGTTCTGGTCATGGGCCTATTTGCCATTTGCCCAACAAAATAACATTCGAATTAATACATCTATTAGAATCCCATTCCTGTTTGGATTTCCAAGTGATGCAGAACTGAACCACGGTAAAGAATTAATGTGTACGAATTAATCCTATAGAACAAAATAACATTCGAAATCCACCAAAAACTCTGGAATCCACCAGGAAATAGATAAAACTCTAAAAATTTTATTAAATTTCGAAATTCTTTTCAAAATAAAGTCCTAAGGCAGCTATTTATACTAAAAAAAACTGAAAACCCTAATTAAATTAAGAAAATACTAAAAATTACCAAAAACGGCAAAAACGAGTCAGATCCTGATTCTAGTAGATCTTGTAATTTTGGGAACAACCCAATTTATGGAATCCTAATACGATTTTTCTATGATTTGATATTAATTTTCTAAAACTTGCCTAAAATAGCAAAAACGAACTTTTAGGAGTTTTTGCTGAAATTTGACGTGATTCGTGAGATTTGCTCATGATTTTTGTTCCTTGCACCGTTTCACTTGAGATAGAGTTCGTTTCATTCTCAAATACAACTTGAGTTCATTGAAAACCCTTATTTTTCATTTTTTTTTTTCGATATTTCCACCAATGCCTATTAATAACTCTTCTCCGAATTAAATAGTTATTTTGCAATTCGAATCCAATTTGACGTTCCTTATCAATCTCCTTTTCTTCAAAAGAGCTCGACCTCGAGCTATGATCAATATATAGCGATGCATATTTCTTTGCAAACAACTTCAAGTGCTCCACAGATCTTCCCGGCTCAAAAATCTAGCTTACAAAATCTTCTTCCAAACGAGGCGTTAGAAAAATTGGCTTCTTAATCGAAAACCCCAATGACTTCACCAATTTCTCCGATACAAGAACTTCACCACAAACTCTATCTACAATTAGATCATATACCTCAACGCAATTCACTTTCTTTCTCTTCTCGTGCACCTTCTGATCTTCTTGAACAAATTCTGCAACTTCAAACTCTTCCTCAAATTTACTTTTAACACCCTCTTTAACCTCGTCGACTTCTTCTTCAAGCTTGCTAACATTGTCTTCTACTCTATGGTCGCTCTCTTCAACTTTGTTGATGCTCGCTTCAAGCTCGTTGATGTCCCTTCAACTTCGTCGACCTGAACCTTGATTTCGTTAATATCATCGTTTATCATAGCTACGCTAATTTTAACTTTCGCATCAACAATTTTGTCTTCAACTTCATTAATTCCTACGCCGTGATCCTCCACCTAACTGGGTGCTTGAATAACGAACGAAGTATCTTGTACCTTCTTAACTTTGACAACGGGTGGAACATCTTCGATTTTTCTAGAAAAACTATTTCACTGATAATATTCCTCCCTCCATGCTAACTCTTGAGCCTCTTCAAGGGTGTAGAATGTACACCACCCCATCCTAAGACGTATTGAAATATTCAATCATGCCAAGTACTGTGAAATTTTCTTACTTTCGGATTCTTGCAGGTTATTTGAGTTTGCAAGTCTCACAAACTCAGCAGTATACTTGTTAACAGATCTACTCCCTTGCGAACAATTACGATATAATTGAAATAGACGTTGTTCATAAGTCATAGGGGTAAAAAACGATCCATCAACATTTTTCTCATCCTCCTCCATGATTGGATTGGAACTTTTTCTTGTCTAGCCCTCTCACTATATCCCATCCCACCATGCGGCTGCACTACCCTTTAACTCACACCTCACCAATTTTACCATCTTATTCGGCAAAATATCCATCAATTCAAAATACCTTTCGACATCTGATACCCAATCAATAAAATCCTCAACTTCAAGAAAATTTCCACTAAAAGAAGCAATTTCAGTTCTTACCCGATATTTATCACGATCCTTTTGCCTCCTTATAGGCGGGTTTTCTTCATACTCAGAGTTTTCGCTCCCCTTTGAATAGTCGTCATACATTGATTGAAATTGAACAGGTCCATGATAATTGTGTCTAATATATACACCTCGGGCTACACCGTTGGCAATCATTATGTTAGATTCAGTCATTCTGTTGTTGTTGTCAAGGGCAAATCCCACGCCCACCAACCGCAAATTTTGCAATTTCTTAACCCCGCGGTCATCGCCAACGTAGTAGTTGTCTCCATGTTTCACACCTTTCACCATCTGATCAGGAAAAACCTCGCTACTGTATGACAATTGACGCATAACGGAATCACGATAAAGAATTAATTTCTATGAATTAATCTTATTGAACGAAATAACATTCAGAATCCACCGAAAACTCTATAATCCACCAGAAAAATAGAGAAAACTCTAAATATTTTATTAAAATTAAAAAAAATCTCAAAATAAAATCCTAAGGCAGCTATTTATACTAAAAAAAACTGAAAACCCTAATTAAACCAAGAAAATACTAAAAATTACCAAAAATAGTTAGAGTTTGATTCTAGTAGATCTCGTAATTTTAGAAACAACCCTATTCACGGAATCCTAATTCAATTTATCTATAATTTGATATTAATTTTCTAAAACTTGCCTAAAATTGAATTAATTTGAGACTGAGACAGTTCATTACGTATTTGAGTTCGTAGAAAACTCTTATTTTCACATAATTTATTTCAATATATCCACCAAGGTCCCTAAATAACTCTTATAATATTCAATTATAAGTAGTTATTTTGCAATTCGAATCCAATTTGACTTTCTTTACCAATAATAATTATAATATTCATCATCATGATACATACCCAAAATGGAAGCATGGATAGTTGATACTACGGTATGAGAATCAATCAAAATCAGTATAATCAGCGAAGGTATTCTTCAAATGTACTTGGGCAACGAAATTAAAATACATCCTCGAATACAAAAAAACACACACACACACAGCAGGAGGAGGAGGAAGCTAATTTATAAGTTGGTTCAACATTATTATTATTACAACACAAAACAAGTATTCATGAGTACTCATTATTTTATTGACGCAGGCACATAACATAAGAGAGTGTGTGTATGTGTCTGAATTAGTAATCTTCTGGAGCCAAAGGCTGGTGATGTCCGCCAGGAAGGTGGGGAGCAGCTTCGGACTGAATGACACCAAACTCATAAATGATACCAGCCAAAGCTGCACCTATAAATGGGCCAAGCCAATAGATCCAATGGTTCTTCCACCTCCACCCCACCAGTGCCGGCCCAAAAGCTCTTGCTGGGTTCATCGCAGCTCCTTCGAAAGGCCCACCCACAAGCACATTAGCGCCCACTATGAATGCTATTGCAAGCGGTGCTATTGTACCCAGGCTTCCTCTTTTGGGATCTATAGCTGTTGCGTACACTGTGTAAACAAGTGCGAATGTCATCACCACCTCCATCAGCAGCGCGTTCAGCCCTCCCACTCCTGCAGCCACCGAGAATCCCACCGGTCTCTGCATAATATATGTATATAATTGATTAATAAATTAATTAATTAATTAATTGATTAATGTGTTGGTAAATGAAGATGAAATAGTAATCATCACCATGCCGTCAGTTGAGAGCCTTAAGAGGAGAGAAGCAACAACAGCGCCGAGGAGCTGAGCAATCCAGTAGTAAATAGCACGGAGGACGGAGACCCTACCACCGACAAGTGCACCGAAAGTGACAGCTGGATTTATGTGTCCGCCGGAGACATTCATGCTGGAAGCCACTGCAGCAAACAGAGAAAATGCATGTGCCAGAGCTATCACCACTAGGCTCGATGCACTTAAGGCCCTGTCCGAGTACATCTTATCTGCGTGCCATAAATATATATATCATCATCATTAGAATTTTAATTAATAGAATTAGAATGCATGCAAGAAATAAATAAATAAATTACCGAGAGCGAGAACAGAGCCCTCTCCAGCAAAAACAAAGATGAAGGTGGAAAGGAATTCAGACAAGGTTGCCTTCACCGAGTCAGGATGGGTAGCTTCTTCCGCCCTCCCGAAAGCATACCTGCGAGGCATCTTCCTCCAATCCGATCCGATCCGATATATATTAATAATCACAGATCCTCTATTTATTTGGTCACTCACTAGCTAGCTACTGGATGTACGTGGTTGCGCTTTCTTGATTTCGGCCTGGAAATCAAACTTGCTTAATTAGGTGCGATATATATATATATATACTAGAACAAATATACTAAAACTTCTCTCAATCGATGTATATAATATATGGGTGTGTGTATATGCGGAGAATCGAAGAAGAAGAAGAAAGAAGAAGGTAGATGTATGATGGTGAAAGAGAGGTGATTGAGGTGGTTTAAATTAGGAGGAGAAAAAGGGACACTTGGTAGATGAAATGCATGTATTCCGACACGTACTGCATGCGTTGGCTCATCAGCTAAACACCAATTTTTCACTCTATTATCTAATGTCTATCTCTCTCTCTCTGTATTAGTTTCCGACTTCATTTATCTATATAATATATACGGTGGTTGCTCAATTTTCGTGTAGCTATCCCGTACATGTATCATATATTATTATATATTATATATTATATTTGTATTTCCACATTAATTCTTAGCGTATATAGAAATATTGAATGAATGATATGATGCTTATCTAATTACACCAAAACTCAGATAACAATCCACCGATGTTTGATCAAACAACCAAAACATGTATACTTTTACGTTTTTCTTTCTTTTCAAGTATTTTCTGTTTTTCTTTTCACATAAAAAGTTGGAAAGTGTCAATTGAAAAGTAGTGACTAATAATAATATCCACTAGAATTCTGAAAGCTAAGAGTTTTTGTTCTTGTACACAACATAATTAATCGTATAAACTTAATTAAAAACAAGAATGAATGAATTAAATAATTAAACAATATGTTGTAGTGTAGCCAAGACTTGGGTGATAGTAGGTCTCTTGTGGGGGGAAGAATTGGTGCAATGGAGGCCTATCTCTGTGAGTTTCAACATATCATCTACATAATTATGATCTCCAGTTATCTCCATGTCCAGTATATCTGTCGACCAATCATTGTTCACCGCTGCTCTTACCCAGCCCGACAAATCCCCGCCTCCTCCTCCTCCTCCTGCTGTTGTACTATCACGAGTATTCGAATAATATGGAAGTCTGCCCGTCACTATTTCTAATACGAGTATCCCAAAACAGTAGACATCACCCGCATTGCTCGTCAGCTTCTTCTTCTTCATCATCATCATCCCCTCCCTGCAGTTGCTGTTTATAAACTCTGGTGTTTCTCTTATCCACAGCTTATGCGCAGGCACCACACCCTCCATTCCATAATCCGTCAGCTTAACCCTAATTATACGCTGCTGCTGCTCATTTACGCATTGCTGTTTGATTAGAACATTCGACGAGTTGAGGTTTCCATGACAAACCAAGCACTCATGCAGATACTCCAACCCCTTTGCTATTTCTTTTATTATCCTCACTCTTGTTTTCCAATCCAATGCCACCCGTGCTTCTCCATTTCTATTCTCTGCCATTCATTTATAATTTCAACATATACGTACACTAATAATTAATCATCATTTACTAGCTACATATACTAACTAACCGTGGAGCAGGCTGTACAGACTGCCATCTGCTACGTATTCATATATGATTAGCTTCTCCTCTTTCGAGTGGTAGAATGATATTATCTCCGTCAGGTTTTCGTGCTTGGAGATATTCCCCAGTAGATGCATATGCTGCACAAACTCCTTGTTGCTCATCACTTGTATTTCCTTTATTCTCTTCACCGCCACTACAGAACCACATTCAAGCATTGCTTTGTATGTCCTCCCCAATTCCCCCCTTCCAATTTCTTCAGCAGCCGCACGCAGCAAATCGTCCAAGTCGAACATGGGCTTCTTCTCCAAGAACTCCAATTCCACACTTATCTCTTCTTCATCATCATCATCTGACGACCAATGCGATCCCCTCACTCTCCCGTCTATATTCACCTCCCCTGCATATCATCCGCAACATTAAAAACAAACTCTATCAAACACCATTTACCATACAATCAACCTACTACCTCCTCTCTGAAACTTTTAAGCTACCTGGCAAGTCTCGGCCTTTTTTTGTTTTTCTCCGATAAACTCTTCCGTGGTAACAGAGAAATATAAAGATGGCAGAAAGAGGGACAAGGATGGCTGCTGCTGCAATTAGAGCAATGCTCCATGATTGAAGGGCACCTTGTTCTGTCTTTCTTGATGAAGGAGCAGGCGCTGGAGTAGGAACGTCGTTTGGACAGGGGCTTAACACTAGTCCTGGAATATCTCCATACAAAGCGGAATTGTTAGCATAAGAGCTCATTGGAAATCTCTGGAGCACACCAGTTGCAGGGATGGGTCCTTCAAGTTTGTTGTTGGAGACATTGAAACCAATCAAAGATTGCTGATCCAAGGGTGGAATTTCACCTGAGAGGTCGTTTTCTTGCAGCTCCAAATTGGTTAACTTGGGAAGTTCAATGTAACCAAAAGGTATGTACCCCGAGAAGTGATTTCTCGACATCAAAACAAATTCTAAGTGCATTAGATTTGTGAGATTGGGAAGAGGGCCTTGCAGCAAATTGTTTGCCAAGCTTAGTTTGGTCAAGAATGTCAGGTTCTGCAAGAACATAGATGGGAGGGGACCAGTCAGCTGTACTCCTTCAAGAACCAAATGTACAACATGCCAATCCGAACAGGCAATTCCAGCCCACCTGCTCTGATTGTTGCTGATGCATGGTGGCCCTGTCCAATTTGCTTGCAAGTTCGATGTGGAGTTGACCGTATCTCTCAGTTGTATCAAAGCATTTCGCTCATCTGGAAAAAAATCGTTCATCTCCAAGGCAACAACAACAACAGATATCAACAACAAACAAAAAATGAATAGGGTAATTGCTGCAGCTGACACCCTCATCATGAAACAACTGGCCAGGATTGTAGGGCGTACTTGAGGTTTTCAGGGCATAAGACAAAAATATGTACTTAAATGTTTAATTTATTATTAAAAGATAGCTTTGACGAAATAGGCAAGGTAGGTTTGGCAAATGATTCCAATTTCAACATGTATTACACCAAAGATTTCTCCAACATTTTTTATTACATGTAGGCACACACGTTCGTGTTCCATATGTTATGTATCAAGAATATATAAACAATCAGACATTGGAGAGAGAAATATCCTATAAGAAATGTCTTGCTGTTGACAGCTTAATTACAAAACTTTGGATCAGAACAAACTGCCACTAAATATCAATTTCCAGATAGAATTCCAATTCCACAAGAACAAAAAGTTGTAATCCTTCACAAGAATATCGTACTAATACAGCTTCTTCACCAAGAACAAAAAGTTGTTGAAGTCATATTCACTACCAATTGTAAGGTCAATGCAACAGAGACATAAAAGTATTTCAACTTACTTAATTCCAGCACTCTTGCGTTGTTAGAATTTAGAACATGTGTATCTACACAACGGGCTTGCATAATCTCAACTTTATCAACTACAATTTATACAAATATCAATCTGGCTACAAGGCCTTACAGCCTCAACTTTGTTTCTTCTAATATCCACCAACACCAACTGCAGAAATAGGTCTAAAGGGGAAAAATGAAAATAGATCTAAAGCAGAAAAAGGAACTATAATTTGTAAGAAAAAGTTTCAGATTCTAATTATGTGATAACGATCTAAGTTCACAGAGTGTTCAGTAGCGAGAGGAGAGATATATAGCATTGCAGCATGAGAAAAATGGAAAGGCAAGACCACACTCCTGTATCAGTCTTCATCATCAGAACTATCATATGCCGCTAGCAAACTTTTAACAGGGTTATCCAGTTTTGTCTCCTCTACCACTTGGCTGGAAGACTGACCTTTTTCCTCGTGATCACTCGATGGTTGATGTTTTTTAGATGGACGTCCACTCAAAATCATAGAGGATGGATCTATATCACAAGCGCTAGAAACAATCTGCTTCTTCGGCTTCACTTCCACCACCCTCTTCAGTAAGTCTTGCTGCCTGAGGACGGAGTATTTTTATTTTGTCAGATAGATAAAATGATAAAGAGATAGATAAATTGATAAAGAGATAGATAATTGATAAAGGGATTAAATTGGGACCTGATCCCACTCTTGGGCTTGGGTTCCACACGTAGTGGCAAGGGAACTGATGTGGGGGAAGCTTCAGCCACAGCTTTGTGATAAGTGGTTAAGGAAAAGCATGGAAAGACATTTTCTCTTTTGGTCCAGGAGTTTAAACCCCAAACAGATGCATTAATCAAAGTGCAAAGTAGAATCAATTATCAGTGCACAAATTCCACATCTCAGTACACAAGACTATTAAGGAGATCGATAATTTATACCATTTAATATTTTAACTTACCTAACATCATCAACATCTTATTTTGAACCACGTGATAAAAGTAAAAATGACGAAGTGAAATAGAAGGATATCTTAAATGCAGCAAATGCTCGTTTCTCCGTACGGCGTAGAAGACGCTCAGCATCTTCTTCAGCTTCCATCTGCTCCTTGAGATAAAGTAAATCATCGCTGTCCAAAGCTGCACATTTACACTTAGCAAAGCACAAAAACCAATGAAATTCCCTCATTCCAAACACATTGAAGATTGAACTGCATATCAAGAAAAGAATGAGAATCTATACCGCCTCGTCCATGAAGGTAGCCACCACGTTCTCCAGCAACCTCTTGCATCTGCACATATCAAACACCCAGTGGAAGAAGCCAATATCCCTGCCAGGGCATGTGATCAGAAACTTGCTAAACTTTAAATTACTGGAAGCAACATGCAGAAAGAAAATAGTGGGCACCCAACCAAGAGTATTAAGGTCAGGTCATCATATAAAGCTCAAACAAGAGTGACACAATTTCAGCTAATAGAAAAAATGAAACAGACATCAGGCTCGGAGTTATCGAAGTGAACTATCGTAATCTTAAAGTCCATCATAGTTCTGTTGTGCAGAGGTACGTAGATTGATGAAGTAATGTTCTAACGGCAAAAAACCGGGAATTCGTAGAAGAAGAATGAAGGATGAAGGAGAAGCAGGATCCCTAACCTTGGCGACCATGCGCTGGAAAGTAATTTCTTCGTCATCGATTCTGTCCTTGCCCTTTCCAAACTTCTTATCTGCATCCCACAAACGAAGTAATATAGGATCAATTCCTATATTATTCCTAGATAGATGAAAGAAATTAACGAAGTTGGTTGAGAGAAAGAAAGTACCTTTGGGATCGGTAAGATTGGTATACTCGCGGACTTCCCTTCCGGCCATTGCCCACAGAAATTTGGCTGGAGATAGATTGATTGATTGATTTGCTAGGGCTTTTCTTTTGTTTTGTTTTAGTATTGGGGAAACGAAGAAAGGATATATTATTTAATTTATATGGGAATTGGGGAGAGAGAGAGAGAGAGAGAGAGAGAGAAGAGGTGAATGTCCAAGGCCCACAAAATAGGCCCAAAAATAACTGTCCAATAAGTGGAAACAGAGAAGAATTGGGTTAATTATAATTTATTAATTAAAAAATTGACTTAAAAACAATAGAGGAAATAATCAATCTACCATTTAAAAAAAAAAATAATAAAAAAGGGAGGAGCTAGGTAGTACGTACAGCTATTAATTAATAAATAGATATATGTGTAGCAAGTGGCAAGTGAGGAAAGGCAGAAGCAGCAGAAGGGGGTGTAAAGTGGATTTGATACTAATAGAGGACACATTCTGCAATTAATTAATTAATGAATATGAATATGAATAAAATGAGGAAGGAAATGGTTGCAGGGACCAAATTTTGATGTAACTTTTGTTTCCCGGTACGGATTGCAGTTGGAGTTGTAGTAACACACCTCCTTACTTTTTCTGCTCTTCTTTGGACCACCATTTTTATTTTTATTTATTTTTATTTTTATTTATAAGAAGAAGAAATAAAGGTACTGGAAAGAAACAATAAGAGTCTTCGTCGTCCTCGTGTATTATGAAATAATAGTCGTCGTGGTGGTGGTGGTGGTGGGGCGGCGGTCAATTTCTCGAGGCATGCCGTGCAGGTGCAGCAGCCATGAATATATTTAAATTTGATTACTATTGAATGGTAAATTTCATATAATAATTATTTTGTCCACCTGTACAAGTACAACTGTGTGTTCGTCTCCAATTGATCCATATATATATCCACATACGTCCATGTCTCTGGTAATTGTGAAATTCACAGTAACACAAGTGTTAGGATTGGCCTGACCAAATTAAACCACTTTGATGCTTAAATCAATAAGTAACATAATAAATAATTGTGTATTGCACATTCGGTTCCAAATCCGTAATTTATAAATATTTTGTCAATCACCCATAATAATAATAATAATAATAATGTATAATAAATATGTAAATGGTAATTTAGGATAAAGATTGGGAATGTAGTAAAATTATTAGGGGGAAAAAAGAGGGAGGCGCGTGAGGGAAGGTTGATGAGGAGATAGAAGGGAAGGGGAGTGAGGGAGTGAGTGAGTGAGTGAGCTGGGAGGGAGTACGTATGCAGAGGCAGAGGGAGTGGAGCCCACCACCCATGTGCCCTCCTCCTGTCTCCACCAGCTACTGCCGCTGTTCCTCCTCAATCATTTCGAACACCACCTCCATTTTCATTTCTCTTTCTTTCTCTTTCTTTCTTTCTTCTGTCTCCTCTAATTCTTCACAATTCAACCAAAACCCTACATCAACCCAATTCAATTCTTTTACAGCCCATCTTATAATTAATTAACTATGTCTGCCTCCGCCACCGACGGACCCATTATCGATCCTTCTCAGAGGCTTCAGCATCCGCCTCACACTAACAACCCCTCCCCCTCCCCCTCCCCCTCCACCCCCTTGTCCGCTAAGAAGCTCCCTGCTAAGGACCGCCATAGCAAGGTCGACGGCCGTGGCCGACACATACGCATGCCCATTATCTACGCCGCCGGGGTCTTCCAGCTCACCCGTGAGCTAGGCCACAAGTCCGACGGCCAGACCATTGAGTGGCTTCTCCGCCAGGCTGAGCCCTCTATTATCGCTGCCACCGGCACCGGCACTACCCCCGCCACCTTCTCCACCGTATCCCCCTCTTCCACCCGCAACTCCTCTTCCTCCATCTCCGCCTCTCTTGATCATAAAACTCTCTCACATTCCCTCCTCACCCCCAGCCCCTTCATTCTCGGCAAGCGTCTCCGCTCCGACGAAGACGACCACCACCTCCACCACCACCACCAACACCTCTCCAAGGATGACGCCATCTCCGCCTCAGCCGCCATGGGTTCTGCCCTCCCTGCTGGAGGGTTCTGGGCTCTACCTACAAGGTCAGACTTTGGTCAAGTTTGGAGCTTTGCTGCTCCTCCGCACCCTGAAATGGTGGTTGCAGCTGCCGCCGCGTCAAATAATTCGCACCAACAGCAACATCAATCACATTCGGCTTCTTTGAGATTCTTACAACAACAACAGCAGCAACAACAGCCATTCGGAATGGGAGAGGCCTCAGCTGCTAGGGTTGGTAATTACTTACCCATAGCTCAAGTACAGGGGCATCACCTCAATTTGCTTGCATCACTATCGGGTCCTCCCTCCCAATCCTCCGATCGAAGGGAGGGTGACCCCAATTGAACATACACCTACCTTTCAAGAAGTTAGCCTTTTGTGGTTTGTTATGCTGATGCTGTTGTTTGGTCTTGCGCATATGAATTTGTACGTTGAGTCCTCATCCTCATCCTCATCCTCATCGGTTGTGCTGCTGGTTTTTGTTAGTTGGTTGTTTGCTTGGTTGCTTGCTTGCTGTGTCTTTTGAAGAGACAAGACACAGACAGACGAACTCCACTCCTGTTATTACCACCTAGTGCTAGTCTACGTAGAAGAACTAAGGAGTTTGCTTTTGTTAATTGCATTTGGTTTTTTATGTGATAAAACTCTACATCCAGTGTTTGTATTTAGACCTCTGCAGAGTGCTATTTAATTTGTAGCTGTTGTTTGGCTGATTGAATTACTCCAATTCGTGTATGATTGTTAGACAATAAAGGAAATGGTTTCTTGTTGTCAATTTTTGTGCATATTTCCTTGTGGCTCGTTGTTCTTTCTTGTTATATATCTGAACTTGTGTGGAATAAGTAACAGATAAATTGGTCTAAATATTTGACATTTATGCTGAAAATTGAGAGTTTTAAGGCTCCATTGATATCTGGCATCTGTAATGTGAGTGCAAATAATGGAAAATTGAGAGTTTTCTCCTGAAGAGATGAAGAGAATGAGTTTCATGCAGCATAACTTATTCGAATGCGTCTTTTTATTTATGGTTAGTCTTAAATTATAAAGCAGTTATTTGGCCATTTGACGAACTGAGTGTGTGTGGAGTAATAGTTTTATTAACAGGATCTTTGATATGGATGATTAGTTTTTGAACCAGACATTGTGCAGGTATGAGGTTTAGTTGCAATGAGTTTAGTTGAAGTTTCAGGTATGAGGTCTCTCTTTGCATTTCTTCTCTTTCTTGGTACTATCAAGTTTCAGTTATTGATGTTTTCACTTCATTTTACTATTACAAGCTCTGTATGCATTTGATTAATTAATGATTGCATTTGCCTTCAAACATCCAATGATTCAAACATATTTTTTACATGCAAACTTATTTCCTTAGCCTTGTCCATTTTTCTGCAATTCATTTCCATGTCTAATAGCAATCATCAATTCACAGATGATGATTATTTTTTGTATTTGAAAAACAAGTGTAAATCCGACCGAGAACATTACTTAGGCTCTCGATAAGTTCACAAATCATATATCCTCGACATTGTTTTTCAGCTGTTTATTTTAGTCAACTGTATTTGAAAGCCATTCACCAATCGAGCTGATGGAAAGAAAGACATCTTGTCCTCCTTGAGCTGCTTCCACCTTTAAACAGAATCAGAAGAAGAATTATTTAATGCAAAAATCTTGTCTGAAATGTGTAATGAACACTCCTAGTACGTTAATAATAATAATACCTGAATGTGGTAAGGAAGTAATGAAGAAAGAGTGCAATCTGTAGGCGAGCCAACTCCGCCCCAGGACAGAACCTACTCCCTCCCCCAAATGGCGCAAAATATTGACCGCTCCTCCAGTTTCTCTTCTCCTTTATTTTTTTATTTCATTTTGTTTTCATGCACATACATACACACATCAATCCTCTTTAACTAGTTCGTTCAGTCTACAGAAAGAAAGAATAAAAGGAATTAATTGGCTAACCTCGTTTTCTGGTTCCATCCATCTCCAAGGGTTGAAACAAAGAGCATCCTCGTACAAATTTTCACTTAAATGGACGGCTGAAAGAAATGGCACCACAAAGCTTCCTTTAGGAATCACATAATCTGCACAAGAATCAAATTCGATCTTTAGTATTGTTGTTGAATATCTTGTCATCGTGAATGTGCTATACTTACCTTGATATTCAACTTCTTCTTTGGCTTCTCTCAGCAACCATATTGCAATGCCACCTAGGCGTAGAGCTTCGTCAATTACCTGTTTGAAAAACAGAGTTTGATCAGAGAGAGAATAAGAAAATTCAGAAGAAGAAGAAGACGGGGACTTACACATTGAGTGAAAGGCATGGATTTGTAATCTTGCCAAGTAAGCATCTCTCCACTTTCACTCCTTAGTTTCTGCTGCTCATCCTGTTTTCGTGGGACAAGACAAATTAAAGCCAAAGTGCATGTCTTGGAAGAATTAATGTTAATGTTTGCAGTGTAAATACTAAATACCATGAGCTGAGCCATGGCCCTGGGACATTGTGTGAGGAAATAGACAGAAAAAAGCATGGTTTTAGCAGTGGTCTCGTTTCCCGCAAATAGAAGGTTTATCATAAAGTCACCGACAGCCTCATCAGGTAAGCTTTCTTCATCCAGCAGCCTTCCTAATACACCATTACCAATTTCTGGACACGATTTCCCTACCCTATGATTCTCCATTGTCCTCTTTATCTTGCTTATTATACTCTCCCTAGCCTATATTTTATATATAGAAAAACATTGTCAGAACGAATCAATCATGAAGAACAACAGACCAAGCGTTATTATATATCAATCACCTTCATTGCTTTGGAATAAGCAAATCCTGGCAATTTAATGGGAACCGAAAGGCAACCATCCGCAAAATCGGAGAAGGACTGAGCTATCTCATTCACTTCCGATTCAGACGACACTCCAAGTAGTTGATTGGCCATCAAGTTAATTGCTACCTACAATTGTTGAAATGAAATGCTAAAAAAAAAGAAGAAGCGCATATTTGGATGAAAGAAAGAAAGAAAGAAAGAAACCCCCACCGACCCACCTTCCTACAAACATCTTGGAGAAGAACAACTTGATTGTGATGGAGATTGGTGATGATCTGTTTAATAACAATCTGAATATCGTGCAAGAAATGGAACTTGAGCTTGTCGAGGCGCATCATATTTGAGGCGATGGAGTGAAGTTTCCTTTGCTGGTCACCCTGTGCTGTGATCACACCATTTTTACCCACAACATCTCTGAATGATTTTGGATAGCTAGACTGGAATAGTTTCCCTTCGTTTTGCATCACAAATCGGTTGAACGCTGGATCTGCCGATACAACTGCCCATTTACCGAATAGACTGCACGAGAATATCTTGCCAAACCTGCATGTTCACATTCAGAACAACCATATTCAATAATTCATCTGCATATATATATATATATATAAATATCCAAGAAAAGCTTTAATTTATGTGCAATGATGATTAAAGACTAATCAATCAATCACTTCACAGGGGAATGAATGATGCAGATCTTGAATGCACTATGTGTACATACATACCTTTGAACTTGTTTCTCGACAAAAGCGGGGGGATGTGAACTAGCAACAGCATTGTACCAGCTGATGCTATCACCTATGATGGGCCAACCTCTTCTTCCAGGAGGTAACTTTGAATACGTTGCAGATTTCTTATTTTTTTTTGCAAGAAAGGCAAAAACGAGTAACAAGGAGCTGATAATAATAATATAGGGCCATGCTCTGCTGTCGAAATTTTGTGTCATGTTGAGATATTGAAGAAGAGAACCTGGAGAAGAAGAAGAAGCAATATAGATAGATAGAAAGTAGAGATTTAGATGATTAATTAGCTGAAATTAAAGAATAACAAGAGATCGAGTTGAGTAATTGCCAAAACAGGGTCTAGTTGACTCATTTGGGAAGATCTGTCACACCACGTCTACAATGTATAGCAGCGCAAGTTATTCCCGAATATACATATTATTAATTATTGATCATGATGTTCACATACACATCTATTTAATACCACTAATTTTTTTTAGGCTTCCAGCTTCAAAAAAAAGATTAATCTGTTAGTTGTGATATAATACCAACTTAATTTTCAGTTACACCTTTAAGACTCAATCCCTCATATATAGTTTAATATTGAAACACTTGATATCTTTCTTTCTACACCCTCCACATTTCTAGTTATTTATCCCACCAATGATCGATATATGACGCCTAATAATGATTCCTAAATATCATATATACACACACACACAGATAGGTAGAGACAATTAGACCACCTGATCGATGATCGAGATCGACAAGGAAGAACACGAGTTTTGCAGACAAGATATATCAGAAAGAATGTTAACTTACTCAAAGACAACTAATGTAAATTAACTTACACAATGTTGATGCGCTTGGGAACATAAATTAATGTGGAACATACATGCATACATACATATATATATGGCTTGGTTTATAGGAACAAATTAATTAAACAGCTAAGTATTTAAAGTAGTACATAGCTACTTTTTGTAAGAAGAGTAAGAAAAAAGTTAGATGGTGGGTGCTCGTCTTGTCTGAGTTGATGATATATAAATATAATTAAGTTTGACCTAGCTAATATATATTTGTTTTATATCTTAATTTGTGTATGTATGCATGTATGGCTTCACTGGCATTATATTCACTTTGACCATCAATTACTTATTAAACCTTGTTTATGCCCAACTTGATACTACACTTGAACCCCACCCCAATGTTTGACATTTCCAATTCTCTCTCTCTCTCTCTCTCTCTCTCTCTCTCACACACACACACACACACACACACCCAGAGAGAGAGAGAGAGACAGAGAGAAAGTCAGAAACACCCCCAATGCATGTCTGTTATTTCTCTTCTGTATAGGGATGATGAATGTTGAGACTCATGCAGCTTTGATCAGTAGTGAGATGGAGCATATATGGTTTTAGCTAGGTAGGGTAAAAGAATATTTAGTAGATTATTAATCAAATTAAAGATGGCACGTGGCACCCATATATATATGATGTCACCCAGGTAACATGCATGCACATTATAATAGTAATAATCATCATATATCTTAGCCTTAGACGACAGAGAAATTAAAGGTTAAAATAAAAAGCAAGTAAAAAAGTTCATAGAGCCACAAAAAAAGGTTGAACAACGACTTGTATAAATAAATATATATTAATTGCGTTGAAGATGGAATTGAGGCCACAGATTGTGCCGCGCGCAACTCATTATCAATTCTTGACCTCGATATCAGTTTTTGTCGTGCGTTTCTTCCTTTATATATAATCTACTCCATATATGGAGTAACTATACTCTATTAGTGTTGCTTCTTTAATTTGCGTTTTGACCTCTATATATTTCAATTACGCACTGTAGATTTATATGCCTATAGAAATCAATTAACCTAAGTTGTAACAGTTAAGTTGTGGAAACAGTATTCGGTTACAACTATAATTCTTGTGTTAACACAGTTATAAACTACTTAAAGCAAATAAATGAACACAAGAAATTAATGTGGTTCAGACACAAATGTGCCCTACATCCACGTGGACCTGCAAACACGATTTCACTAGTTCAGATTTACAGTGTACATTAATAGGACTTATTAAAAATAACAAAGACTCCCTCTTTAATTTTTACGCCGTTCTTGTACACAACTCGAACTCCGTGTCTCTCTCTACAGCAGCTCCACTCCGCGTGCCTTGAACTTTCTTCAAGCCTGAACTCCCTTCAGAAAACGCGGCTGATCTCCCTTGAGATCTATACAGCAAATCTGTATATATTGGCACAGTGCAACGATGGCACAGTCCTGCTCCGCAGAACGCCTTGGCAAAGCTTCGATGCTATGAAGTGGTTTTTCTCCCAAATAATGCCCACGGTTCTTGTATGTCTTGGAGGCTTATATAGCCACGAAAATAAACCCTAAGACCTAACTTGAACCCCAAGAAATCTATTTAACTAGGTAATAGAATCCTAGTTGATTTCTTCTTCTATTCTAGATAAGTACAAAAGATATCTAACTAGAATAAAATACATGGAAATAAATCTAAGTCCTAATAGAAGTATTATAAGAATAGGACTCTAATAAATTCCAAAATAAATATGGAAAACAAATCTTTGCCAATCTTTTAATTCTAAAACTTGGCGGATTTCCTCGATCTTCAATAGCCGGAAATATGGCGCCAACAATCTCCCCCTTTGGCATAGATTGGTCAGAATCCATATTTTACAAGAACTCCCCCTGCATATGAGATTTTCTCTCTTTGCAGAAATGATTAACTCCCCCTGCATCACATACTGTTAGTACGATAGAAGTTGCAACACAAAGATGTTGTAACAGAGAAATTTCCTGCAACACAAAGTTATCCAAAACAAGCACAAGGCACAAAATAAAGATAACCAAGACGATATCCAAAAAGCAGGAAAGTAATCATAACTATAACAGTCCTAAATAAGACATAAATTTAAGCAATTCAAAAAGGACTGTAGACGAACAAATTTTCAATTAAAGATATATATATGTATCAAATACGTGAAACCATATATATATATATATATATTAAAAGAAAAATCAATTATATGTTTTCTATTTTAATATTAAGAATTTTATTAAAAAATTCCTAATTTAAATAGATAATTGATTTTTCATATATATTGGCCAATCAGATTATTTCTTCTCTTCCAAGTTACAAGAGATAAATATCAATTTAATCGGGCCAATCAAATCGCGCCACATCATCAGTAAGGCCCATCAAGGACTCTTATTCTACCACTATAAATAGGGACCCTCCCTTCACAATTCAAACACAACTGAAAGAGCAGAAATCGTAGGAGCAAAATTCTCTCTACAATTCAAGAAGCAAGGAAGAAGAATTCGTAGGAGGTAAGATTCTCTCTCTACATTCAAAGTGTTCTTCGTCAAATTCGAGGTGTTCTTGAGCAAATTCAAGGCATTCTTCATCAAATCCAGCGTTCGATCCGATATAACGGTGCCAAACCTTCGGATTAACGTTAATCAAATTCAAGTCAAGATCATTGGAAGATTGAAGGGCCAAATCCATCAAGAACTTCAAGATCTTCAAGTCAAATTTAGTCAAAGTTCAACGTTCGATCCGAGATTCAAAGTCGCAAGACCCTTGGAAAACGTTATTCAAATCCAAAATCAAATCCGGAGAAGATCAAGTCAACGACCCGACTCCGAAAATTCAAGTCAACTATATATTGTTCTAGAGAGAAGAATCAGAGGATTAAAATAGAGATTGTAACTCGCAATTTATTTATTTAAATTCGATAAAATCATCTTTGTTCAATTTTTCTTGTTTGTTTATATCGCAGATAAGAATTTGTTGTTACAAATTTTGGCACGCCCGGTGGGACATCTCTACCTCTCATCTCTTCTCTCTCTCGAAGATCCTAGTAGCTGTTCTACGTTCACGATGAAGGCTGCTACTTCAAATTCATCAAGCATAGGCGTAGTTACAAGGAGTATGGCTAAGAAGCTGCAGACATCCTCCGAGACTAGCTCAACACCCCAAATCATCAAAAAAGGCTCGTCACCTCTCGTCAACATAGGTGGAGGCGTGGAAGGATCTAGAGGAGAAGCTTCATCATCCACGTCCCTTTCAACATCAAACTACTCTGAGGTGGCTCCCGTCATGACGACACATGCTACGACCATGGAGGAGCAGATGGCGATCTTGACCAAGGCCATTGAAGGGTTAACAAAGCACATTCAAGAACAAGACTCCCAAATCGCGATGTTGCGGGACAAGGTTGACGGTAGTCACGACATGGGAAAACAAGGCGAAAATCACACCGAAGCTGAAACTTCTGCAAGGCGACATCCAATCGAAAGGGAGAAGAGCCCGGCTGAAGAATTCCAGGTTTCGTCAGAGGGGTTGATTCCTATAGACCAATTGAAGGAGTTCATCATGGGGACTATCAAGGACAAATTCAATGAGGGTTCCAAATCGTCGTCAACATACACCAAGCCATACACTTTAAGAGTAGACGGCTTGAAGATGCCAATCGGTTACCAACCTCCGAAATTTCAGCAATTTGATGGCAAGGGCAACCCAAAACAGCATGTGGCACATTTTGTTGAAACTTGTAACAATGCCGGGACTTTCGGAGACTATCTCGTTAAACAATTCGTCCGATCGTTGAAGGGGAATGCTTTCGATTGGTATACGGACCTAGAACCGAACTCAATTGATAGTTGGAGTCAGATGGAACAAGAATTTTTGAATCGCTTCTACAGCACCCGAAGAACAGTGAGCATGATCGAGCTCACAAACTCTCGCCAGTGGAAAGAAGAGGCCGTCATTGACTATATTAACCGCTGGAGGAATTTAAGCCTGAATTGCAAGGACCGATTATCAGAGGCTTCAGCTATCGAGATGTGCATTCAAGGAATGCAATGGGGACTCCGATATATCCTACAAGGGATTCAACCTAAGAGTTTTGAAGAGTTGGCCACTAGAGCGCACGACATGGAGTTGAGCATTATGGCTAGTGGAGTTGAGGGACCACCAGTTCAAGAGCCTCGACAGTCCAAAGAAAAACAAGACTTTCGGAAGGGGGGTAGAGTTTTCTCTAAGACCTCAAGCAAAGAATCTTTGGCAGTGAATGCAACCCCTATCAAATTTCAAGGAAAAGCGAACGGAAACAATGAGGAAAAACAAGATTTTTCCCAAGAAAGAAGAAGACTTACTCTAAAAGAAATGCAAGCAAGGGAATATCCATTCCTCGACACCGATGTGGCTGGAATATTTGACGATTTGCTAGGTTTAAAACTTATCGAATTGCCTGAAATGAAGCGCCCCGAAGAAGCTAACAAGACCGATGACCCAAAATACTGCAAGTATCATCGGTTGGTAGGGCACCCAATTCATGATTGCTTCGTATTCAAAGATAAAGTTATGCAGCTAGCTCGCCAAGGGAAGATATCACTTGAAGAGATCAGCGCCACTACAAATTTTGTCGTCACCACTTTTGAGCCCCTTGACATGACGACAACAAACGTACACAGAGAAGATGATGATTGTATCAACATCTCATGCAACGCGATAATTGAAAAGGAGATCGCTGCTAGTGGAACAACTCCGTCTTCAAATGAAGTTTGTACCGTGATTGGTAAATGCATGTCAACAATGACTTTCGCTGATGAAGATTTGCTTCTTGGTTCCAAACCACACAATAGGCCATTGTTTGTTGCCGGCTACGCTCGTGAGCAGAAGGTGAATAGAATTTTAATCGATGGAGGTTCTGCAGTCAATATTTTGCCGTTGCACACTTTAAAGGAATTGGGGATCTCCACGGAGGAGCTCAAAACTAGTCGCTTGATGATCCAAGGATTTAATCAAGAAGGACAAAGGGCCCTTGGTATCATAAGGATAGAGTTGTTAATGGATGATATGTTGTCCACCGCACTGTTCCATGTCATTGATGCAAGAACCTCATATCGCATGCTTCTCGGGCGACCTTGGATACATGAGAATAGTGTGGTTCCTTCTTCTTGGCACCAATGCTTCAAGTATTGTCGAGACGGAGTAGTTAAAATGATACTCGCCGATGATAAACCGTTCACCGAGGCAGAAGCTCACTTTGCCGATGCTAAGTACTATCTTGATGATGAGAAGACGGTGAAAGCCAAAGAAATTCTACTGGTCGAAGAACCAAAGCGAAGAAATAATCAAGACAAGGATCCTTTAGCGTGTGAGGCTTTGAAAGATTTGATGTTTCCCCTAACACCAATTGACGAGAAGCGATCAACTTCTCAACCACCTAAAGGATTTGTTCATCCCACAGAAGAAACCCAAGAGGAATGCGAAGAATTCTCCGAGTCCCAAATGACAAAATGCTTTGGCCCAAATGCTTATAAACTCTTAGTGAAAGCTGGTTTCAACCCACATGAAGATTCTACGCTTGGAAGGCTTCCTGCCGAAGTTGTTGGCGAAAAGGTGCATGGCCTCAATACTACTCAAATAATGTTGAAAGAAAAAGGACATGCTATTCAAAGTCCTCGAGTTGGTCTTGGATTTGTGCCACAAAAACCAATTCGTATTGCTATCAATAGAGCTACCAGTAATTACATAATCGAAGATGAATTCTCATCAACAAACGATTTTCTTGAAAGTGGAGCAAAAGTGACAAGGACATCCGTCTTTGATAGGCTTACACCAT
The DNA here is from genome assembly GCF_000504015.1 of Erythranthe guttata. The sequence continues at coordinate 1,217,693 of NW_012194869.1, read as the reverse complement.
CTGTCTTCGATAGACTCGCGCCATCCGTCTTTGATAGACTTGGACCACTTAGAGAGTGGGGGCATAAGAAAGGCGACAAACGAGGGTTTGATAGACTTACGCCATCCGTTTTTTATAGGCTTGGACCACTTAGAAAGTGGGGGCATAACAGAAGCAACAAGCAAGAGTTGGGTGTCTCTAATACTAAAATCACCAAAACACAAAGGATTCGAAGTTCGATTCCATCTCGCATGAAACGGCGTACTTATTTGACCATATCATGTGGTGAAGAGTTGAAGGCTAAAATGCGAACTGTCGTCTTTACAAAAATCCAAGACGACGAGGAAGATGACAGAGAAAGTGTGGCATCATCGTATCATATCACTTTAAGTGAGATAGACGTGATTGAGGAAGAAGACGCTGAAACTGCTCCACCCGAGCTTGAAGAAGGAGTCAAAGCCACGATCGATGAGTTAAAGGAAATAAATTTAGGAGACACAGAGAATCCTCGACCAATCTACATTAGCGCTTTACTCGCCGTCAACGAAGAGGAGACTTATATTGAATTGTTGCACGAGTTCAAGGATGTGTTTGCATGGTCTTATAAAGAAATGCCCGGATTGGACCCAAAAGTGGCAATACATCATCTCTCCGTGAAGAAAGGAGCTCGCCCTGTGAAGCAAGGCCAACGTAGATTTAGGCCTGAATTAGTCCCTGCAATTGAGGCTGAAGTGAACAAACTTATTGAGGTTGGTTTCATTCGAGAAGTCAAGTACCCAACATGGATTTCAAGTATCGTCCCTGTTAGAAAGAAGAATGGACAAATTCGTGTGTGTGTTGACTTTAGAGATTTGAACGAAGCATGCCCTAAGGACGACTTTCCAATGCCAATAGCCGAACTAATGATTGATGCTACTACGGGCCACGAAGCATTATCATTTATGGATGGATCGTCCGGATACAATCAAATACGAATGGCGCCAAGAGATGAAGAATTAACAGCCTTTCGCACTCCTAAAGGCATCTATTGCTATAAAGTGATGCCATTTGGCTTGAAAAATGCCGGTGCTACATACCAAAGAGCCATGCAGAAGATATTTGATGACATGCTCCATAAAGATGTTGAATGTTATGTGGATGACTTGGTGGTTAAATCCAAAAGAAGGGAAGATCATCTCCAAAATTTGAGAAAAGTCTTCGAGCGCTTGAGAAGGTACCAATTGAAGATGAATCCGTTGAAATGTGCATTTGGTGTTACTTCGGGGAAGTTTCTTGGATTCGTAGTTCGTCACCGAGGCATAGAAATCGAACAAGCCAAGATTGATGCAATTTTAAAGATTCGCGAGCCTAGGAACATTCATGAGCTCAAAAGTTTGCAAGGAAAGTTGGCATATCTAAGAAGGTTCATTTCAAACTTAGCCGGTCGATGTCAACCATTCAGCCGACTTATGAAGAAAGATGTTCCCTTTGAATGGGATGAAGCTTGCACTAGTGCCTTCGAAAGCATAAAATCGTATTTAACGAAGCCTCCTGTGTTGATTGCACCAGTGCCCGGACGGTCGTTAATACTCTATATTGCTGCTCAAGAACGATCTGTCGGAGCTTTACTAGCACAGGAGAATGATGATGGAAAAGAGAGCGCCTTATACTACTTGAGTAGAACAATGACACCAAATGAGTTGAACTATTCGCCAATCGAAAAGACATGCTTAGCGCTCATTTTTGCAATTCAAAAGTTGAAGCACTATTTTCAAGCTCATGTTGTCCGCCTAATCTCAAGGATGAATCCTCTAAAGTACGTCATGTCAAAACCCGTCCTATCCGACAGACTTGCAAGGTGGTACCTGCAATTGCAGCAGTTTGACATAACATATATTCCACAAAAGGCTGTGAAAGGACAAGTTCTAGCCGATTTCTTGGCGGATCACCCTATCCCTGCAGAGTGGGAGTTATCCGATGATCTACCCGATGAAGATGTTCTCGTGATTGAAGCTAGTCCTCCTTGGAAGATGTATTTTGATGGAGCTTCTCACAGAGAAGGAGCGGGCGCCGGAGTAGTATTCGTCACATCCAACGGCGAAGTGTTGCCTCACTCTTTTACCTTAACACAAACATTGCTCCAACAATGTATGCTGAGTATCAAGCTCT
>NW_012194869.1:1143452-1203713 GCF_000504015.1 Erythranthe guttata | reverse complement strand
TGTAGCAAGTGATTTTCCTTGCTTCTTTAGAGTGTTTGCACACTCAGCTTGAATATGACCATAGCCGCGACATTCTCTACATCGAATCCCCTTCCTCACTTTTTGCTTATTTGTAGGACTTCTGAGTTTTCTTTCAAAACTTGTAGGATTTCCATTCATATTCACGAGTTTTCCGAAGTTTTTAGCTATTAGAGACATGGATTTTGTTAGCTTGACTTCGAGTGCTGTCATGGGAACTGGGGACACTGATGAAGTTGTCGCAGCGACTGTTTGTAGAGCAATTTTTCTTTCTTTATCTATTTTGCTGATGTTCAACTTGTTCTCAAATGTCTGCAAATTTCCGATCAGATCTTCAAGTCGCAATGAGTCCACATCATTTGCTTCCTCAATGGTTGTGACCTTGTATGCGAATTGGTCTGGCATTGATCTCAACACTTTACGAACAAGCTTGACTTCAGGATAGGTTTCACCAAGACCATGAGCTTCATTCGAGATATCGCATAGTTTTGAATTAAAATCGCTTACGGTTTCATTCTCTTCCATTCGAAGATCCTCAAAGCGAGTAGCGAGCATCTGAAGTTTTGATAATCGAACAGAGGCTGTCCCCTCATAAGCTGTTTGTAATTTTTCCCATGCTTCTTTGGCACACTCACATGCTGAGATGATTTTGAATTGATTGATATCAATTCCATTGAATATGGCATTCAATGCTTTGGAATTCATATTTGCGGCAATCTGTTCAGTTTTGCTCCAGTCTTTTTCATGTTTCTCAGTTTGAATTCATTTTTCATCTGTGGCAACAGGTCGTTTCCAGCCAGTCAGAACTGTGCGCCATGCATCTTCATCCATTGACTTGATGAACATCTTCATCTTGGTCTTCCAATAAGAGTAATTGGTTCCAGTAAGCAGTGGTGGGCTAGTCGTGGAACCACCTTCCATATGAGCATTTATAGTTCCTATGGAAGACAAAAGGCAAATAAATCAAATTCCCAAAATCACACACTATGTATATCTAGTGAGAGGCTCTTGATGCCAATTGTAGATTTATATGCCTATAGAAATCAATTAACCTAAGTTGTAACAGTTAAGTTGTGGAAACAGTATTCGGTTACAACTATAATTCTTGTGTTAACACAGTTATAAACTACTTAAAGCAAATAAATGAACACAAGAAATTAATGTGGTTCAGACACAAATGTGCCCTACATCCACGTAGACCTGCAAACACGATTTCACTAGTTCAGATTTACAGTGTACATTAATAGGACTTATTAAAAATAACAAAGACTCTCTCTTTAATTTTTACGCCGTTCTTGTACACAACTCGAACTCCGTGTCTCTCTCTACAGCAGCTCCACTCCGCGTGCCTTGAACTTTCTTCAAGCCTGAACTCCCTTCAGAAAACGCGGCTGATCTCCCTTGAGATCTATACAGTAAATCTGTATATGTTGGCACAGTGCAACGATGGCACAGTCCTGCTCCGCAGAACGCCTTGGCAAAGCTTCGATGCTATGAAGTGGTTTTTCTCCCAAATAATGCCCACGGTTCTTGTATGTCTTGGAGGCTTATATAGCCACGAAAATAAACCCTAAGACCTAACTTGAACCCCAAGAAATCTATTTAACTAGGTAATAGAATCCTAGTTGATTTCTTCTTCTATTCTAGATAAGTACAAAAGATACCTAACTAGAATAAAATACATGGAAATAAATCTAAGTCCTAATAGAAGTATTATAAGAATAGGACTCTAATAAATTCCAAAATAAATATGGAAAACAAATCTTTGCCAATCTTTTAATTCCAAAACTTGGCGGATTTCCTCGATCTTCAATAGCCGGAAATATGGCGCCAACAATCAATTCATTTCATCTCATCAACTAAACTTATCTAGTGTCTGCAATAACATCCGTGAATAAAGTAGGAACTTGGTAATTAAATTCTTACACAAGTCCCTCGTACAATCAAGTCTAACTTTTTCAACACAATGTATCAAATCTCTAGACGTACAAACTATCTCATCAAGATGCATGTGTACTTACAACAAACTCAAGGCCGGTTCTGAGGAGAGACGAAGTAGGCGGTCGCCTAGGATTTCCGGATTTTTGTAAAAATTTAGGGCCTCCAATTTTTTTTTTATACCCTTTATATATTGTTATTTATTTTACAAAAATATATATTATATATATAATTATTGAGAACTCTAATTCATGAATAGATATTAATCAACGATATTTACTTATTTCTATAATTCCTCTAATCATAGGGCCCCCAATTATTAAATTTATAATGCATTAGCTATTTATTTTTATATATTTACACTTGTTTTAGTACCACTTAATGAAAATTATCCTTAAAAAAAATTCGGGGGCGCTGCCCCCGAACCCCCGGAAATTTATAGCCTTGTCTCTAGCTATATACCTTACAAAAATGAATTCACATAGATTTTATCATCTTTTTAGAAAAAAAATTGAGTTTTAACGAAAATTGTAGAAGGGCACCATTTTTAATTTCAACCATCTTCAAATCTCGCCTAGAGCTCCCAAAATCTCAGGAACGTCCCTGAACAAACTTTAAAAAAAAATATACATGAGATAACTCAAATCGAAGAAATTATTGTTCTTGTCTTCAAATGCTCTTGCTTTTTCTCTTCTAAAGTTCGTAGAAAAAAAACTGGCAATGTGAACTAATATTTATAGGCTTAAGAACTCGTTCACTATCTGCACGCACACGTTAAACTAGAATATATGAGAGAGGTTTTCCTTATAAGGAACCTAGAATAAGTGTAAGTGTTGCATGAATGGATCTATTTGCGAAAAAAGAACAAAAGGGGAACCTAGAATAATAAACTCTTGTTGTAGGGGCTTTTAAATAAAATAGCATAAGATAATAGTAAGCAAGGAAAAAACTGTGTTTTTGGGAGGGGTCCATGTTTTTTCTTGAAAAAGAAAGATAGAGAAACAAATATTTCCGTTAAAAGCGATTTGCACCACAGCAATAGAAGAAAGTGGAGTTGGGTGATATCGGAAGAGAAGACCACCATTTTCCATTTTCCATTTTCATCAAGCAGCACCCCCGGCTATGGCTTCACTATTGCTTCCATCAGTAACATTTCCCCAGGCTCCCGTAAGTTTTGTTTATGCTAATTAAATATCTGCAATTTGTTGTTTAATGCCTGATTTCTTTGTTTGAATCGATCTGCTGTTGCAGTGTAGCTGGAAGTCTTCTGTGGGAGGGAAGCGGCTCACATTCTCGTCTGATTATTCGTTTACCAATGATTCTGCTTCAAAGGTTGGCTTGTTCCAAGTTAGGGCTTTTTTCCCCAATTCTTCCCAAGAACCCATTCTCAAGGAAGCGCTCAAGGTATGTATAAAAAATCTATTACTTGTTTGTGCAACTTATCTCAACTATTATTGCGATATGATGATTCGTTTCCTGGCCTGCTTTTCTATTTTGATCTAGTTAAATTCAAGCAGATTCATATCCCTTTTCTATTTACAACTCCATAAATAATCCACGGTAGCATTTTGAACTTGAGGGCTACAGCAAATATGATGATAAACAAAGCTTCAGATATGTGTATACGATCTCCCAATTAATATGTCTAATTATAATCTGTGTATTCATGATTGTAGTCTGAAATTAGTATAAATGGAACATGAGCGAATAAGAAAGAATTAGTCTCGTATTCTTTTCCGATTCCTCATGGAAAGCTTGTTCACTCTGAAACTTGCACCACCCCTAGTCAACTGCATATCCACAATGTAGATACATATATTGATTTTTTTAGTTGAGGAAATAAATGGGGTTTGAAACGTAGCCAAAAGAGTTTAACTTCAGTATCAATTCTCAAGTTATTCTCGAGATTTTTACTTGAAAGAGTGGAGAAATTCCGCCCACCATATGCAAGGGTTTATGTGATCTGTGATCTGTGAGTCGTTATCATGTACATACTCACAATCTGAGTGGTTCGATGAGTCTTTAGATTGGTATATGATGATAGTAGCATGTTCATTTCCAACGATCTGTAGACCTGGTAGGTAAATGAGTGATCTTTTGTGACTTTTGGGGTATCATTTTACAGAACTCAGAACCTATTTGGCTGCAGCACATTGTATTGCCATTCTTTATCTCAGTGGATTGGTTAAGAATTGGTCTCGTGTAACTAAAAGGTTTCCAATATAGAGTAATTGCAAGAAAAAACCAGGTTAGAGAAGAAGCAAATTGTTTATTAGAAAGAGTATTGAGTTGTATATAAGTTGAATAGGTACCTACCATAATGTGAAGTTGTTGTTTAGAGTTTGCAATAGATTTGGGAATGCATTGATTTAGTATGATGATGATGATGATGATGTGTTGGGTTATATATATATGAATAGGAGCCGGTAGCATTTGTGGGAGGGATATTTGCAGGGCTTCTAAGGCTGGACTTAAACGAAGAGCCGTTGAAGGAGTGGGTTGGGAGAACTGTTGAAGCATCTGGCATCTCCTCTGCAACTGCAACCAAAAAGGGTGTTGAGGAGGAGGAAGATGATCAAAAGCCACAGCAGATTGAGATAGAGTGACCATACTATTATTTATCAAATTATTAATTAATTACTATTATTTTATATATGTGATGTGGTCTCTTACACAGGTGATGGAATAATAGCATTGTGATTTGTGAAATGTATTTGTGAATTCCAATGTTATGTATAATAATACAGGGGATATATATGTTGTTTAATTAAATGATGAAATAGTATAGCAGAAAACCAGAAAACGTGAATGCATTTAATTGGTGGGGCTGGCTGAATAGTGAAATAGAGAGGGGATACAATATATACACAATTATACAAGGCTTATTAGGTGCACATGGGCATGCCGCGTTACTATTGGGCGGTTAGGGTTCCTAACACCCCCACCTCCATTTACGCCTATTTACTATCTTTAGTACTTTTTCTTTTCCATTTTTTTCTTTTTTAATGTTTTATACTAGTAGTAATATTATTGGGAAAATAAAATCATTCTTAATTAATTCAACCAAATATATATATATTTTAATTGTTTGGAGGGCGGATTTACCCACCCAATCCTAATTTGTATGTTAAAGAGAAAAAGAAAAAGAAAAGGAATAATAATAATATCCGTGAGCGTGAGAAAGAGAAAGAAGAGAGAATGGGATGATGTTAATCTGAGTTACTGACACTGACTCACCTCAATCCAGACAAACCCCAGCTGTAAACACTTTCCAAGAATTAGTTTTGTTTAACATACGTCCTCAGTACTAGATCACCTAATAATTAATCATAATCATATTTTTAGACCAACTAACTCACTACTTAGTTTTAAGGTTTCATTACTTACTATAAATTCCAAGAATGTCTTTTCAGGTTAACACACTACTGCTGCTGATACTTGCACCACCACCACCACCATTGCTGTTTCTTCTTCTTCCGGTGTGATGTTTGTGCCACACGCTCTGTTAGTTTTCATCCTGGTCCCACTGTTGTCCGCCTCTGCTGCTTACAATGTCACCTATGACACCCGCTCCCTCATCATCGACGGCCACCGCAAGCTTCTCATCTCCGCCGCCATTCACTACCCTCGCAGCGTCCCCGCCGTCAGTCCCTCCCTCCCCTCCCTCTCTCTCTCTTTATATACACTGTTTCATTCTTTCTTCTTCTTCTTCTTCTTCTTCTTCTTACTATGATTATAATGCTTACTGATGAAACTTGAAAGTTGTAATAATAAAAATAATAATAATAGATGTGGCCGGGGCTAGTGCAATTAGCAAAGGAAGGAGGCGTTGATGCCATTGAAACATATGTCTTCTGGAATGGTCATGAGCTCTCCCCCGACATTGTCCGTCTTCTCCATCTCTGCTTTCCACCTTTACTACTAATTTCTGTTTTTTTTTTTAAACAATTAATTAGTATCAACTTGTTTATTTCTAATCTTTGCTTCAGTACTACTTTGGAGGAAGGTATGATCTTGTCAAATTCTGCAAGATTGTTCAGCAGGCTGGCATGTATCTTATTCTTCGAATCGGCCCTTTTGTCGCTGCCGAATGGAACTTTGGGTACACTCCTTTCTTTTTTGTTCAACTTTCTCATATATAACAGATGACACGAGTATATGTTTGGCGACTGATCTTGATAGCTTTATCTGTTGCATTACAACTCAATTATCTATCAATATATATATGCAGTGGAGTACCTGTTTGGTTGCACTATGTGCCGGGAACTGTCTTTCGAACTGACAATGAACCTTTCAAGGTATTCATTCTACATTTCTCTTAGCTTTAAAATCAACATATTACGCAAACACATGACTTGTTTGGAATTACAGTATCATATGAAGAAGTTCACTACATTAATTGTGAACATGATGAAGAAAGAGAGGCTTTTTGCTTCACAGGGAGGTCCTATCATCTTGGCTCAGGCAAGTTTTATTTCACTCTCTAAATTTGTGATTCACATGGCATGCAACAGGATCATTTATCAAGATTCCTTAATCTCAGTAACTACCTACAGAACCAGATCTAAGCATGAAATAACTGTTGTGTTGTATTACCATTCTGAGTTGTTGGTTTGTTGAAGTGCAGGTGGAAAATGAATATGGATTCTATGAATCTGCTTATGGTGAAGGAGGAAAAAGGTATGCTCAGTGGGCGGCTAACATGGCTGTTTCTCAAAACACAGGTGTACCTTGGATTATGTGCCAGCAGTTTGATCCACCTCCTACTGTGGTAAATATTACTTCTCCTCCAGATTTTGTGCATTTAAGTGGCGTACCATTGTCTAATGCTGTTTTCTTTATTCTAGATTGACACATGTAATTCCTTTTACTGCGACCACTTCAAACCAATCTCTCCAAATAAGCCTAAATTTTGGACTGAAAACTGGCCTGGATGGTATGTCACATCTCACTGTGATTTATAAATTGATTTTCATCTCGACATTTTTCATAAGGTGTATTTGCAATCAGGTTTAAGACGTTTGGAGCAAGTGATCCTCACAGGCCTCCTGAAGATGTTGCCTTTTCAGTCGCACGTTTTTTCCAGAAAGGTGGAAGCCTACAAAACTATTACATGGTATGTTTTTATTTTTTAACTTCTTTTCCTCAAAGTGTTTGCTTTATTTGAATCTTGTTTTCCTTTTTAGTATCATGGTGGAACAAATTTCGGGCGCACTTCAGGTGGACCATTCATTACCACGAGTTATGACTATGATGCACCAATTGATGAATATGGTAAGTCTTGAAAGCTGCATTTTAAACATAAGTTCGTTTAGTGTCTAATTGTCTTAAAATGTATTTATAATATATCTGATATGGTGGTGCTTCCAGGATTGGCTAGATGTCCAAAGTGGGGGCATCTTAAAGATCTTCATAGATCTATAAAGTTATGCGAGCGTGCATTACTTAACGGACAACCCACCTTTCTCTCATTGGGTCCCTCACAAGAGGTAGTTGTTTTGAAGTGTAAATTATTTGTTTCATTTTGTTGCCTTCCAACATGTGTTTCGATTGAAGAATTGCGTATAATAATGCTTGTTTGCTGGGTACTTCCCACCTCAATGAGAAATAATCTTGAAGATATGGTTACTCAATTGATTATCTAGAATAAACCCCAACGTCTAATTAATAATCCTGTTATATAGAAGTCCTTATCAACGTTTTGAATGAATCATACACTTGAGGCTGGCCTTTACCCAAGTTTGCAGTTTATTAATGTTGTCTCAACTCAGTTCTTTCATCATTTTGTAGGCTGATGTCTATGAAGAATCATCAGGAGCTTGTGTTGCCTTTATTTCTAACATGGATGATATAAATGGCAAAACGGTAGTTTTTCGAAATACATCATTGTACCTGCCAGCATGGTCTGTTAGCATTCTACCGGACTGTAAAAATGTAGTTTTCAACACAGCAAAGGTAAATTATTAATCTCTTGACTTCCATGTACTTTCATGTATTCCAGTTTCTTCCATCATGTAAATTCTATAATATCTTATTATTTGAATAGGTTGGTGCTCAGACATCTACGGTTGAGATGATACCAACAGAGTTGCTGGCATCAACTGCATCAGCAAATAAAGGCTTGAAAGGTGTTCAATGGCAGGTGTTTAAGGAGAGAGCTGGAATTTGGGATACTGCAGATTTTACTAAAAATGGCTTGGTCGATCACATTAACACTACAAAAGATACTACAGACTACCTCTGGTATACAACAAGGTTAGTTACATACTTTTGTTACTCAACAGGCATTTTATCTGGTGTTGCTTGGATCTTTATTTTCTAACATTTTGCCTTTTGTTTGGTGAAAATAAATGGTTTCGTGATGTTCAATTTGTTACTCTTAATGCCTCATAACCGTAAATTATTGGTGCTGTATAAAAAGCTAATTTAAGAACTTGAGTCTATATATGGAAGACAGAGCTCTGCTCCCTTTTGGTGCTTTATTGAAAATTCTACTGCTTTTTTTTTTTGGGTGTGTGTGTGTGTGTCAAACGATGAGTTTATGGGGTTTGCTAGTTATTCTTGCAACTATACTTTCCAAATGACATTTCTTCAACTTGTTGAGACATGGGTTGATACTCCTAAGTTACAAACAAATTGAACCGTAGGGAATCAAAAAGCTTTTATAAATGTTAGAGGCAACAAGACAAAATCAAATATTGATATAAAGTTCTGCATGGGATTTAAGGCTGTCTTTACATAGTCATATTTTCATCAACAAAAGTTGACCAAAAAGTTAAAACCGGGCCAATTCTTAGAGTTGAACTGCACAGTTTACTACTGGCAAATTACTGGAGACCTCCATCGAAACAATATGATTTGCAATTCATGTAAATTTGGGTGGTATTTAAAGGCAAACACTCAGAGATAGTTTTTGATGACAGCTTACTTGTTCATGGAACTGAAGAGTTCTTGACAAGCGGCAAAAGTCCAATGCTTATAGTTGAATCGAAAGGCCATGCTATGCATGTTTTCATCAATCAGAAGCTTCAAGGTTATTTTTCGTTGTCTTGTTTACTTTCACCCGAACTTTTGAATACTATTCTATGATAATGTCTGAAGCGTCCAGCTTATGTTTCTGTCAGTTAGTGCGTCTGGTAATGGCACGGTGCCATCATTCAAATTTACAACTCCCATATCTCTCAAGGCTGGAAAGAATGAAATTGCTCTGTTGAGCATGACTGTCGGCCTGCAGGTATTTTGTCTTTTTTTTTTTCTCATTTTTCTGGTTTTGTATGTTCTCCAAAGTCTCTACATTTACTCGATATGCTTGGTATTTAGATGATCGCATGTGAATATTTCACACGTAGGGCATTAGTATGAGGACTAGTTTCTTGTCGCAATCCTAATTAGTTGACATTTTAAATGGAAACAGTTTTAATAGCAGAGAATTGGGCAATTAATGTTGTGCTTGCATGCTTGAAGTGGCAACAGCAATACACGTATGATGATAGAGCAGTAGAATAATCGTGATGCAACTTCCCATTTATGCACCTTATTAATTTTTTGTGCCTCATTTTCTCAAGTTGCCTCTTAGAACCTTTTTTTTTTCCTTCTGCTTTATAAAAATGTAGAATGCAGGGGCATTTTATGAGTGGGTTGGAGCAGGTCCTACCAGTGTTAGAATTGTGGGGATGAGGAATGGCACAATGGACCTATCCACTAATACGTGGAGATACAAGGTATTTTTATTTTTCTCAAAACAAATGATGAAATTCTTGTTCACTTATATATATTATTTTCAGATTGGATTGCAAGGGGAACATTTAAGGATATATGATAGAGATGATTTAAATTCTGCAAACTGGGTTTCAACTTCTTCTGCACCACCTAAACAACAGCCCCTCACATGGTACAAGGTAAGAAACTTGTGATCGATCATGTCTCTTGCTTCTGACACGATTTATATATTCTTACACATGCATGCATGCAGGCTTTGGTGGATCCTCCACCTGGGAAAGAGCCTGTTGGACTTGACATGATTCACATGGGGAAAGGGCTTGCTTGGTTAAATGGAAACGAAATTGGAAGATACTGGCCTATCAAAGCCTCCATTAACGAAAAGTGTGTTCAGAAATGCGACTACAGAGGCAAATTTATGCCTAACAAATGTAATACAGGCTGCGGCGAACCAACACAAAGATGGTAAAATCAAGATCATGAGCTTGCATGCATATAATAATATGACGTTGTTGGTTGGTAAAATATAATGTTGTTTGATTAGGTACCACGTACCACGATCTTGGTTCAAGCCATCAGGAAATACATTGGTGATCTTTGAAGAAAAAGGCGGTGACCCCACTCAAATTCGCTTCTCAAAACGGAAAGTATCAAGTGTTTGCGCACACATCTCTCAAGACCACCCTTTATCTGAAGATATGATTGAATCTTTGCAAAAAGGCGAAACTGGATATCCTTACAAAAAGAAAGCAAGTGTTAGTTTGAACTTGAAATGCCCCGTCAGCACCCAAATATCGGATGTCAAATTTGCCAGTTTCGGAGATCCTGTAGGGAATTGCGGAGCGTATGCTGTGGGGGAGTGCCATGATCCTAATTCAGTTTCGATGGTCCAAAAGGTAATTCAGACGAAAGGACTTTGTCATTATATTTTCTGTAATTGCCTAATTAATTTAATTACTTGTGTGTTGTGTTGTGTTGTGTTGTGTTGTGTTGGTTTGCAGGCTTGCCTAAACCGAAATGAGTGCCAGGTTGAACTGAGCGGAGAGAATTTCGACATTGAGTTATGTCCGAATTTGGTGAAGAAACTTGCTGTTGAGGCAGTGTGTAGCTGAGAGTATAAATATATATCTTATGCAGAAAAATAAAACATTATTCCCTACCTTGTTTTTGTAATCTGCGAGACGGACCAACTACTACTGTTACTGTATCAATAACAGATTAAAATTTTGTTTTATATTTGAGAATTATATTATTCAACTGCATAGATTGATTGAGCTCAACAGATGTACTATTAATGTTGTCAAGAGGTATTATGTTTTTTCTTTTTTTCAAATCAAAGCTTTCTAAAATATTTCTCAACTCCGCTGCCAAAAAAATATATTTTTAATTTGATATACAATTTGACCAAACTAGCAAAAATCTTTTGAAAATATAACTCCTTTGATCGATGGAAAAGCCCATCGAACGTGGTCTTTTGCCTGGAAGATGAGTTCGGATGGAAAGTACTGAGGTAAAATAAGACGGAGTTTAGAAGAGAGTTTATTATTAATTGTGATTGTGCTGAGGCCTGAGAACATAACCTTAACCGGGTTGTTATATTTATCTGTATAGTGGGTTTCTAAATAAACATTTCCTATCTTAGAGCCCCATAATTAGTTCAAGATTTGACCCTCATCACACAATTACCGCGTGAGATCTTTTCCAATAGTGTTGAAGTTAGCTCGCCACTTACTGTGTCTCCTTCTTCATATTAAACGTATCAAAAACAGTTCGCCAATGTCAACGGTTTTGAGCTCTCAGTTTGTCAATGCAATACTCGTATGGACTTCTTTTTTTTTTGATAGAACATTGTATGGACTTTATTAGGTGGACTTTCGGCTTGCCGAACGAGCTCTTGGCCCACTCCAATTCTTGTGACCTATTGTACCTTCAACCTATTAATCTGAATATGGAAAGTTCGGTCCATTGGTTGGGAACTAACCCCATCAATACTAAAGTGAAATTTTGAATAAAATGGACCATTATATGGAGTAACAAATGCAACACATCAAAATGCACATGTATTTTAAGGAGATAAATTTTGAATAAAAATTATTAACTTAGTTTCATTATAGATTTGATTAAATAAAAGAGATCCAAGATTCAGATTTGGAAAGGGAAGTAGAATATGAAATGTCGTAATTAATTTAATTTAATTTAATTGTACAAGGAAAATAAAATCTATAATCGGAGTTGGAGTTGAAGAAAAATAGAAAGAAAAAAAAGAAAAAGTCTGAATCTTGGTTCTTAGCTGCGAAAAAACAACCAATTACAAATTACAACACCATCTTAATATTTCCTTCGTCTCCAGTCCACATATATCTCCGCCCCCGCCCCCCCTCCCCCTCCTCTCTCTGTATCTGATTTTTCTTCTACTCATAGATTGCTACAAGCAGTACATATTCATACATACACCAAGCCTCTTCCCCGTATATAAACATTTTTATTTCTATTTGCTGCTGTTGATTGCCCATAATTGCTCGGAGAATCAATCATTCTTTTTCGGATTCAGAAAACAAGACGAAATGGATTTGGACCAGTGGATTACAAAGGTGAAAGACGGCCAGCACTTGTCAGAAGACGAACTTCAGCTTCTCTGCGAATACGTATCTACTTCTTCTTCTTCTTCTTCTCGTTTTTTTTTTCTTGTTCGTTTATTTATTTAATTTTTCATGAAAATCAAGAATCTTTGTACCAGAGGAACGAATTCGGAGAATGGTTTCAGTTTTTATTAGCCTTACATTTTGGTTTTGGTACTTAGGGTTTTTGCCTTGACCCTTTCCTATTTTTTTCTGGCGGGCGGGTCCACGGTCTTGGTGCAACGGGTGTACTTGGGGTTTAGGAATGTTTCTTTTTTGGCAAAGGTTATTTAGGGTTTATGAGGATTTGTATCGGATGGGATTCATATCTAGATTCTTCATGTCTTAGTTGAGCGGGTATTAGTCCTATAAGTTGGTAAATCTCCACTCTTTTTATTTAAAAGATGTTCTTGCTAAATAGGAGACTTCATTCATATTGATTTCTAGTTCCTGAAAAAATCCAAGCTCTAATAACTAGATGGAACCATGATTACTTCATTAGTCAAGCAACTGTAAAGTTTTCATCAAGGAAAATGTGTTCATTAACTGTCTGTCATCTTTGCCTAAAAGATTTGAAAGAACTCTATCTCTGCCAGCTATTCTTAATCTTATTTCCCTTCTTTGGTTTACTTCACCGCCCCTGCATATTTCCAGCTAAAGTACTTGTGAAAAAGAAGTTCGTATCTAGAGCACGAAGTTTGAACTCTTATATCTGCTAAGATCGACATCATTCTAGTGCTGATAATCTTATATCTTTTTCAAAATTCATTTCATTTTATATTGGGTTAACGCAATCATTTAAACTCTAAGCATAACATGCTACTGTTTCTTCCACTTCACTAATATATAGAAGGTTTTCAACTGATTTGAAAGTGGTGAACTACTGTCTAGATAAGTGGGCCAGAGGGCTTCTGCTAATTTATGAACTTTTTATAGAAATGATAGGCCTGGAGATACTTTCCAATAATTTGTAGACGTGGTTACATAATACATATATTCGCATATACATAGTTTATGGTCTTTCTTGCAGTGATGCAGACGGTTATGGTTTGATGCATCATATTTTATCCTTGGCTTCCATTTTTTTAGTTTACAATCTTGGTTTGTTCTTAAATTTGATGTGATCCTGCCTCATTCAGGTAAAAGAGATTTTGATTGAGGAATCAAATGTTCAGCCTGTCAACAGTCCGGTCACAGTTTGTGGGGATATTCATGGGCAGTTTCATGATTTAATGAAATTGTTCCAGACTGGAGGCCATGTACCAGAAACAAATTACATATTCATGGTAAACAGTCTAAAGCAATTTCTCATCTTTCTGTTTCTTTGTTTTTATGTATATTTTAATTGTACTTTCTGCTGGCAGGGAGACTTTGTTGATCGTGGTTATAACAGTCTAGAAGTTTTTACTATCCTTTTGCTTCTTAAAGCAAGGTATGTAAAATTCAGTGTACGATGAACAACATCCAACTTGTGGATGAAAAAACATTTCTTATATGGTTGTTAGCTGGAGACATATTTTGGACGGTTTTCAGGTGAAATTGCTACTTTTGGCTAGTTATTTATATTTGCTTTTGTATTTGCTTCCAGATATCCTGCTAACATTACTCTCCTACGTGGAAATCATGAAAGCAGGCAACTGACACAGGTAACCAATATACACACTGCACTTGTACATTACAACTAGATTATATATTTACGCATACAACTAATAATGGTGAGGCAGCTAAGAATTTGTCTTCATATGAAGGCACTAAGTGGTGCTGACTGAAATTAACTAAAGAAAATAATGACTTAGTTTCTGTCATTTTTTTTTTCTGGGAATGCTGTCTCTGTTTGCACTTAAGGTAGCCAGTGTATTCTCATGATTGAAAATTTCCTGATGAACTTGTACATGCTTGTCCTGTTTAGGTTTATGGATTCTACGATGAATGTCAAAGGAAGTATGGGAATGCTAATGCTTGGCGTTACTGCACAGATGTTTTTGACTATCTAACTCTGTCTGCAATTATTGATGGCACGGTGTGTATTCCTTTTCCCTCTATCAGAGATATTATTGGAGTAGGAAAATGTACAAAATTTCGTTTCTGATTTTTATGGCGTGGCTATCAAGTCTTGTAGTATCTGAAGTCTTTGGAAGGAAATATGAAGAACTTATGACTATCATTGCACTCTGTGTCTTCTTTTGTTAGTAAGACACTGAAACTGACATTTGAAATGCCAGGTACTCTGTGTGCATGGTGGCCTATCCCCAGATATTAGAACCATCGATCAGGTTAGATCATTACTATTTTCTGGTTTTCTTTTCGTTTTCTCTGTGTGTGTGTGTGAAGCACTGCATATTCGATCTAAATTGGTACTTAATTATACCTGTTTTAGAATATGCTGATAGTGTATGTAGTAAAATTTGGCTGTTATTGTTTTGGTGTAGATTCGAGTGATTGATAGGAACTGTGAGATCCCACACGAAGGGCCGTTCTGTGACTTGATGTGGAGTGATCCTGAAGATATTGAGACATGGGCAGTTAGTCCTCGTGGAGCTGGCTGGCTTTTTGGATCCAGGGTGACAACCGAGGTGAGTCAATGACTAGATGAATGAATGAATGAATAAAGCAAGCAGCTTTGTGTTTGTTTGGATAATCAAAACTAAACTAGTAAAATGGGGGTGGGTTTTGCAGTTCAATCACATCAACAAACTTGATCTGGTATGTCGGGCCCACCAACTTGTTCAAGAAGGTCTAAAGTATATGTTTCAAGATAAAGGACTTGTGACTGTGAGTTTTTTAGCTGTCTAAATTCTGTATGATGATGGAATCCATAAGTAGTTTCACAATTATCTCATTGTTGATGGAACAATGCGCAGGTGTGGTCTGCACCAAATTATTGTTATCGCTGTGGAAATGTGGCATCAATATTGAGCTTCAATGAGAATATGGTACGAGTATTAATTGATTATTACTCTTGAATATATATATACATACACAACTGGTTTGATGGATGATTATATTATCCTGGTTGTGTTTAGGAGAGAGAAGTGAAGTTTTTTACGGAGACGGAGGAGAACAACCAGATGAGAGGACCAAGAACTGGAGTACCTTATTTTCTTTGATTCAGAGTGAATTTGTTTGTGTGTGTGTGTGTGTGTGTGTGTGTTGATTTACAGATATATATATTTAGTTTTGTTTGTGGTTACCACTACTACTACTACTACTAGTAGTCTACTCCTAGTGCTGCTGCTGCTGACACAGTTTAGTTTTCTGCATTTTTTATATCATATGTATCCCATCTCTATCTGTGTTTCCTTACTTCATTTGTTTAGATAAATATATCATTTTTAACACTCAAATTCATAATTTTGATACATTCAACTTGGGTGATGTTCTTGTGGAGTTGGAAAAACTACAAGCCATTATTAGCAACTGATAAATTAGCATATGATATGAGATTGATTATTTGAGATGATAATATACAATTGTCCAAATTGTCTGGGATAAAAGACAAGAACTTGATGGTTTTTTCTGGTAATTCTATTGGATAATAATGGATCAAGTCTTACTAATTAAATTAATAATGATATCTTATCAATTGAAAAACTTTAGCAACTCAAAATTAGTTGGTGCTGCTATTGCATAAATAGCAATCTCTTTTTAAAAAATAATAATTTAAAAAGAAAAAATAAAAAGAGAATAAGAACAATCTCAAGTACAAATATCTTCTAAAATTGCTTGTTATCGGAATTAATAATAATACAGAAATAAAGAGGAAGATGAGGAAAGAGGAAGACGGGGAATTGAGGTGTTGCCCGTGACGGAGCAGGTGGAGCCGCCGCCTGTTATCGGGTATGTATGTTCTCATAATTAGGGATTCAATTCCCAATTTCCCAATTAGGGATTCTTCTTCTACATATATATGCTAGATTGCAGGTCATCATCATCATCATCTGCCTTCGTAACTTAATTTTCTCTATTACTTACTTCATCTCTGTCTGCTTCCTCGTCATTGATTTGCTGTTCCAATCAACAACACCATTATCATAAATCACTCGCCTTTTTCCCTTCTTTTGTCTTCCTGTTTCATCAGATATTTATCGTTAATCAGTGTTTGGAAGCTACCCTTTGGTTCCATTTCAAGAACACCTCATATTTGTCTAATCAATGGTTTTGTTAACGAATCTAGTTCTTTCAAAAAATTAAACCCTCTCTGCCACAGTTACTAATATAAAGAAGGTGTATGTAATACACAGTAATTCAATCAACCTTGAAAAGTTTGCATTTTTGGAATCTCCTGGTACTTGTCACCTATAAGCTTGCCTCTTTAGGTCTAAAACACGAGGAATGTGGGTTCTTGTAGTAGCAGATTTATCGATATATAGTTATACGTTTTATGTTTGGATCGCACTTAGTACCTTCACTCATATACTCTGATAAATATCCCCCATGTCTGAAACTGTGTTTTCATGCAGTTTTTTTTTTTCTCTCATAAGTAAAATTGCTTTTGAACATATCGCTGGTATGGACACTTTTCTTCCCCATTGTTGATTAGTTTTATTGGTGATTTAGATGGAGGCAGTGTCGCTTAACACTGAGCCAATTTTTGGGGAAGGTGACGAATATGGAGATGAAGGAAACTATTCGATGTTGGAATACAGCAACGAAGCTCTAGGAGTGCAATTAAAAAGGGAATCTTGGCCGCCTATTGAGGGTTTGGAGTTTGAGTCTTTCGATGAAGCTTATGACTTCTATAATGTCTATGCTAAGGGACAAGGATTTGGGATCCGAGTCAGCAATTCATGGTTTCGTTCTAAAAGAAGGGAGAGATATAGAGCAAAACTCAGCTGTAGCAGTGCCGGTTTCAAGAAAAAAAGTGAAGCAAACAATCCAAGGCCAGAAACAAGAACGGGGTGCCCTGCAATGGTAATCGTCAAGCTTGTGGATGCGCATAGATGGCGAATAGTCGAGGTTGAGCTTGATCACAACCACCCAGTGAGTCCAGAAACCAAACGTTTCTACAAGTCACATAAAAAGATGTGTCTTGCTGCCAAGGAAGTACAAAAAACTGCACCTGTAAAAGAAATACACACAATTAAGTTATACCGTACAGATGTTGTGGATTCTCTATGCAACGGACACTCGAAGACGGATGAGAGAGATAATGGGAATTCGATGGATCACTCGAAGCATCTAGACCTCAAAGAGGGTGATGCTCATGCAGTATATAATTACTTCTGTCGTATGAAGCTGACAAATCCAAATTTCTTTTATTTGATGGATCTTGATGATGAGGGGCGCTTGAATAATGTCTTCTGGGCTGATGCTAGGTCTAGGATTGCTCACAATTACTTTTCCGACACAATCACAATCGATACAACAAGCTTGACAAACAAGTACGAGATACCATTGGTTTCGTTTGTTGGAATAAACCACCATGGACAATCTGTCTTGTTGGGATGTGGCTTCCTTGGACATGAATCAGTGGAATATTTTGTTTGGATGTGTAGGGCATGGCTTACATGTATGCTCGGACGACATCCACAAGTTATCGTCACGGATCAGTCCAAACTCTTGCATATGGCAATTTTGGAGGTTTTTCCGCAGGCTCGTCATTGTTATTGTTTGTCATACATCATGCACCGTGTGCCTGAGAAATTGGGTGGATTGAGTGGGTTTGAAGCAATAAAGAGGCAACTGAGTAAAGCAGTGTATGATTCGTTGAAGATATCGGAGTTTGAAACTTTGTGGGGTGAGATGATAAATCAGCACAGCCTTGGTAACAATAAATGGCTTCAGTTATTGTATGAAGATCGACAAATGTGGGCCCCAGTCTACTTAAAAGACACCTTCTTTGTGGGGATGCTGACAATTAGTGAGAGTAGTGAGGGGGGCTCTAGTGCATTTTTTGATGGGTATATACATAAGCACACATCCTTTAAAGAATTCCTTGACAAGTATGATCTGGCACTACAGAGAAAGCATCTGAAAGAAGCCATTGAAGATTTCGAGTCCAGGAATTCGAGGTTTGAGTTGAAAACGAAATCTAATTACGAGTTCCAGCTCTCGAAGGTGTACACGAAGGAAATGTTCAAGAAATGTCAGATTGAAGTGGAGGGGATGTATTCTTGCTTCAATACAAAGCAAGTGGCTGCAGAAGACGAAATTATGACATTTGTTGTGAAAGAAGGAATAGAAGTTGAAGGAAAGGAGAAGGAGACGAGACAGTATGAAGTTGTGTACGAGACAAGTCAAACCGAAGTACGCTGCATTTGTAGTTTGTTCAGTGCGAAAGGTTATCTGTGCAGGCATGCATTAAATGTGCTTAATTATAACGGGGTAGAAGAAATACCGTCGCAGTACATTTTACCGCGTTGGAATAAAGAATATAAGCGTAAATTCGCCTTAGATGTTGGATTTAGTGATTTAGATGCGGATAGTTGTCCTGGGGAATGGTATAATCATCTGTCTAGACGTGCCGTTGAAGTTGTTGAAGAGGGTGCACAATCTCAAGAACACTATGAAGCTGTAATGCAAGAGCTTGACACTTTGTTGACTAAATTCAGTGTACTAGATAGAAAATTAACATGACAAAATTATGTAGATATATAAATGTATTGGATAGAGCATTATTCAGTAATTGTATGGTCTAATTCTAATATAAGCTTCAAAAGTGAAACATCTGAAATATTGAAGGATGGTGGTGTTTGCAATGTGATGTAAATCATAAAACTAAGCTTGATTGATTTATGTGAATTTTGATGATCCAATTCCAGTTGAGATGTTTTTTGTTTAACTATGTTTCAGTTGTATAATTATTTTACAAAGTCTACTATATATACTGAACATAAATATTTGGTTTTGCTTTCTTCAAACTACCAACTTGAAAAAATAATTTAGTAAAAAAGAAAATGTATTTGGGGGATAAATTAATTATTGTTAAAGAAGACAATAAAGAAAAAAATAATAACTCGCCACCTACCCAAGAAAAAATAATCAGTTACCTACCGTAGTTTAGTTGAGCCTGAAGCAGCAGCAGCAGCAGCAGCCAGAGAAGAAATCAATCAATCAAACGAATGTCGTCAGGCGGTGTGATCAGGTGTAAAGCGGCGGTGGCATGGGCTGCCGGAGAGGCACTGGTGATTGAGGAGGTGGAGCTCAGCCCACCTCAGCCCATGGAGATCCGCATCAAAGTCGTCTGCACTTCACTCTGCCGCAGCGACCTCACCGCTTGGCTCTCTCAGGTCTTCTTCTTCAATATATATACCATTCTTTGCATTTAAAGTAAGACTTGTTGTATTCAGTTCATATGTTGACTGTTGATCATCAATCACATTTACAAAAATCATATATTGCATTTGCAGGCACAACCTCAAATCTTTCCTCGGATTTTTGGCCATGAAGCTTCTGGGTGACTTTTTTTTTTTGTCCTTCCATCTTTGCTTATCATATATTTTCCTGCCTAATTGTTTCAAATGTGTCCTCAAATGTTAATGTAGGATTGTTGAGAGTGTGGGTGAAGGAGTGACCGAGTTCGAAACCGGGGACCACGTCCTCACTTTGTTTACTGGAGAATGTATGAGTTGCACACACTGTGCCTCTGATAAAAGCAATATGTGCCAAGTTCTGGGCTTGGAACGACAAGGCTTAATGCACAGTGACAAGCAGACACGCTTCTCCATTAACGGAAACCCCGTTTATCATTACTGTGCCGTTTCCAGTTTCAGCGAGTACACAATTGTGCACTCTGGTTGTGCTGTCAAGATTAGCTCTATTGCTCCTCTCGATAAAATATGCCTTCTCAGTTGTGGAGTTGCAGCTGGTATAAGTTATCTATTTCTATGAATCGAGCTTAACATACATTTCTTATACATATATTTCAATCTGCCTGAATGTGCCTCACAACTAGGTCTAGGTGCAGCTTGGAAGGTTGCCAATATATCACAAGGATCAACTGTAGTTATTTTCGGTCTTGGTACTGTAGGCCTTTCTGTGAGTTGTCGACTTTCAGCATACTCTGTTATGTCATATATAGAAAATAAATAATAAGATTTCCTTTCATGTTGAATAGGTTGCACAAGGTGCTAAAATGAGGGGGGCATCTCGAGTAATTGGTGTGGACACGAATCCCGAGAAAAGTGAAGGAGGTAATTGGTGTTGAGTATGTAAATAATATAGAGTATGGTCGTTTAAATAATTTAATTGCGTTGGTAATACAGCAAAGGGTTTTGGAGTGACAGAGTATCTGAACCCAAATGAGCATGATGAACCAATTCAACAGGTTTGTTTTGTTTAAGCAGACCACCATATCATCCTAGTCATCCATCATCTATCATCTATAAATAAAATGATGATGATGATGATGTCATATTTACAGGTAATTAACCGAATAACTGATGGTGGGGCAGACTATGCATTTGAGTGTGTAGGAGATACAGGAATGGTTACCACTGCTTTACAGTCTTGTTGCAGTGTAAACTCCTCTCTCGATATCAATTACTCAATCAAACTTATTATTTTACTGTATCTTTTGGATTTGTAAGTAATATATATATAAATAAATAAAAAATTCAGGGATGGGGTTTGACAGTGAGTCTTGGTGTACCGAAGAACAAGGCAGAGATAGCAGTTCATTACGGACTGCTTCTCAGTGGAAGAACACTTACCGGATCTCTGTTTGGGGGATGGAAGCCCAAATCTCATCTTCCTTCACTTGTCGATATGTACCTAAGGAAGGTAATATAACTCTCAACACCCTCAACATTTGATGCATATCTAATAATACAAATAACGTTCGTTAAGCATGATTCAAAATCAAAATTTGTTGTTTTGTCAGGAAATAAAGATTGACGAGTACATTACACACAATCTGCAGTTTGAAGATATAAACAAGGCATTTGAGCTTATGATTCAAGGAAAATGTTTGCGCTGTGTCATTCACATGCCAACCAACTAATTTCCTTCTTAAATAATAATGCAATCAAATGGACACGTTTTCCAAGGAAACTGCTTGAGCTTTCGAATGGCAAAACAGATTTTGTGAGGTATATTGAACAATACAACGTTTCTGTGCTAGCAATGGCCAAATCGAACAGAGTGTTCTTTTTTCTCTCCTTTTCTTTTTAGTAATCAGTTCCGATGACAGTTTACAGGAAATCAGTAAACTCACATTTGATCTCTACCATTTGTGCTGCTGACTTTCAGTTGTTTTGATCTCTCCATTTGACATTCAAAATAAAATTAGGTCAACAACAACAGTTATATATGCATGACATATTCAACAAGTTGGGTCATACTTAGATGACCCAACTCTCTCATACTCAGCATGCAGTTTGTGTAGTTAGGTCAGAAAGGTGACAACTTTTTCCTACCCAATAACAAATTGCACCTCCCCTTTCTCTTCATACTTACTCATATATATATATAAATGTACACCACATATAGTTCCAAGAGTAACATCATTCTGAAACGGTTTTATCGTACAATCCTGACACAAACCAAATGCGCCATTATTAATACACAGTTTCAGTGCTACACCATTTCGACAACAAGAAGCCAAATACACCATTAATGACAGAGCACCAAAGAATACATCCGGTGGTCGTCCAGGATGTGGAAGCACCACCATCACCATCACCGCCACCACCACCAACACGACCTCTACTGCCTCAAGTCACATTCCGATCAGAAAAGGGTAATCCAGCAAGGAATCAAGTTCCATTAGGCCACTTAATTGCAGCAAGGCCTCCTCCTTTGGCACCACCAAAGAGTGGAAACTGTTTGTGCAAATGCCTCTGTTGGACACTTAGCCTCCTCATATTCCTGCTGATCATTGTTGGAGCCACTGCAGGGATTCTTTACCTCGTTTTCCAACCCAAGATCCCCAAATATTCAGTTGACGATCTCAGAATATCAGACTTGACACTGAATTTCGACTTGAGCCTTTACGCAAGGTTCAATGTTAAGATCACAGCAGAAAACCCAAATAAAAAGATTGGAATATACTACGAGAAAGGTAGCCATTTGAGCGTGTGGTACAAAAACACAAACCTTTGCCAAGGATCGATCCCCAGATTCTACCAGGGCCACCAGAACAAAACGGCTTTCAATGTAGTCTTAACGGGCCAAAATCAATATGGAAGAACCCTGCTTGATGCAATGCAGGAGCAGCAACAGACTAGAAGGATTCCACTTGATCTTAAGATAGATGTGCCTGTCAGCATTAAGCTTGGGAAACTGAAGCTGAACAAGGTGCGAATAATGGGAACCTGCATGTTGATTGTCGATAACCTGTCTACTAATAGTTTAATCAGCATTAAAGCTAGTACCTGTAATTTCGGACTGAAGCTCTGAACGATGTTTATTACTTATCCATCCTAGTGTAAACCTTTCTTTTTGTTTTCTTCATTTATTTCCCATTTTTGGAAAGACCTTTTATTCATTAATGTGATATCAACAGCAGTTTTCCATGTTCAGTACTAGTATGTTACGCAATACAACCTTTGAACAATTATAATGATAGACATCACTCATACTGGAAATGTAAATTTTAGCAATACTGCTTCTTAGACAGCTTAAATGAACATAAAAATGCTAGCTGCCTTGTGTTGAATGGGCATTGTATTCTAGAGTTGGCCAGCTAATTTCAGACAAGAATTCTAATTTAGTACAACGAAACTGCCAAAAATTTGTAAGCGGAACCACACTTACACAAGTTGGAAACATAAATTAATCCCTCAAGATAAAAAAGATCAGTATCATAAGACTATAATTATCGAGAGTAGATCATTTCATGAAGCAATGGGATGGCAAACAATCTTCCAACATGCGTGTATATATATATATATATATATATATATATATATATATATATATATATATATATATATATATATATATATATATATATATATATATATATATATATATTAGTCACCAATTAGTGCCCGTGGTCTGTGCTCTATTACAGACAGAGACATCCCTGTCTGTGAGACAGCCCTAACAAAAGCCATGTTTGCCGTTACAGTTGGAGCAGACCAATAATCACCAGTGCCAAAAACCACTTTATTTTTCAAAGCTAGCTTTCTGGTTGTTGGAAGACTCATCAGCCGAGTTGATGGACAATCAGGCACTGTCCTGGGATAGTTTTTTAATTTATCAATGAATGAATGAAGATGAATAAAGGATATGATGCAAGGTTAAATCAGAAAAATATAAGCTCAACAAATAATCATATACATCTTTTGGTTTCCTATTACGGATACATATATTCAGTCTTCTTTGTGAAGTCGGAAGTTTTTCAATGTGCAAATCAGAAAGTGGGGACTCTCTTGTCCACTTGATGCGTTGAACTATAGACCAGATTAATAATAACAAAAAGAATAGAAAAAACAAAAATTTAGGATGAAAATACTCACTTGAGGAAATTCAGAAAGTAGTCAGCTCTTCTTTTCTCATTAGGTCCACCACACATTGAGATAAGCTCCTGAAACTCCAACCGAACACTTTCACTTATAATTCCTTGTTTTCCCGATATTACACTAGACAGTTCACTATGTATCGGATTCTTATTTTCGGAGTCAACCTGGCATGATATGAAGAACAATTGTCACTTGACGAAAATGATTGGGAAACAGCAGTAAAAGGACTCTCGAGTGCACCATAACGATGCTATTGTACAAGTTAAAACGAAACAACAGCCAAGTTAAGTACGATGCTGAGAGAAAATAACAAACAGATCAATAACAAGCACAACAAACATAATACTCTCAACTTTTCCTTTAGTACGTTCGTCACTTGACAATATTGAACATCACAAAGAGAATAATTGAAATAACAGGGAAGAATTCATGACTTGGTGCCAATAATGTGCTTGAAGCAGATAAGTTTTTGAAGCATCCGTTAGTTAAGATATGGGTTTTAATTTTTAAAGATTACCTGGGCAATCACAAAGTCGTAGTTTCCCTTAAACCGACATCTCAATTCGCTCTCTGGTGTTGCCAAAAGCTTTTCTGTCCGGCCATTGCTAATCCCTGACACAATCGCAACCAATGCTGTCGTATCAAAATTAACCAACTTGGATTCAGCATCTCTCCAAGACTGCTTCAGTAAACTAACTTCAAGCTCTATATTATCCTCTAAAGAGCAGCACCAACACTTCATCCCCAAAACAAGTGAACACAAAGATGTCAAATCAGAGTAGTTGTCCAACTTTTTGCAGCAGATTAAGCCACCTATCTTTGCATTTGCAGAATCAGAAATACTTTCCTCCATCTCACGACTATCTTTGTCGACCCTTATTTCGACAACACAAGCATCAAGAAAAAATCTACCAAGCTCCAAGTTCGTCCAGTTATCCTCCAATTCCAACTCTTGATATGAAAACGGCTCCATTTCCAAGTCGACGGCTCCAAAGTGAATTTTAAGATTCTGATAAATATCATCATCAACAGCATTGGAAAAGAAAAGCACAACGGAAGAAGGTCTGAGCGTTACAGGGGAGTGGCGTGCGGCATCAAGAACTTGCTGAACTTTATCCTTTAACCCCTTGTTTTTATTACCTGAACTGGTGTCCCAGGAGATGTATCTGGAGTTCCTATCGGATACAATGAACCAAACAGGATTCCCCTTGAGAGAACAAACAATATCGATGTAGATGCTACACGAATGGGACAGCTTAATGGGCTTGCAAACGCGCGATACCGCAGTAACAAATGGTTGCTGAAGCACGTGCAACACAGCCTCCAGGTGACCGATATTGAGACTGGCATGTGAAATTGCCAAGGATTTTCAATTAGGTCAAAAAAACAGAGAGAATTTAGATTAAGGAAGAAGAAGAATAAGAAACCTGAAAGAAGGAGGAGAGGTGGCGGCGGAGAGGCGGTGGAGAAAGGAGAGCTCGGAGTGGATTAATCGGGAGAGGGTGGTCCTTGGGGAGAGAGAAAGATTACTTGTAGTTAGGCGCTGAATGAGGGAAACGCACCTTCTCTTGGCATCTTCCACTGCTGAGGAGGCGATGGTGGAGGTGGCGGTGGCGGTGCTTTCTCTCTTCTCCATCTTAATTTTCCGATGACAGTCTTTCTCCAGTATAAATAAATGGGTACTGAATCATATGAAATGGGTCTAATTCGGTTCAGAGGATCGTAATGGGTTCATTTGGACAAATGTTGTTCTTTTTTTTCTTTTCTTTTTTAAATTACAGCGACCCTCCTCAGGTCAGATTAAATTACGAAAAAACCTCTTATGTTTGGGTAATTACAATCAATCCCCTTAACTATGATACGTCCACCCTTATGGTTTCAAATTCAACAGAATCCTCTAGAAGTGAAAATTCTCTAGTTTGTACTTATTTTGTGCAAAATGCAGTTTCTGATGCACGACAATTTGATATTTACAAGGCAAGATACACATCTTATGATCGATCATCTTGTTTCAAAATATGGAGCTCGACTAAATTTGACACCATAAAGGTGGACGTGTAAGAAAATTCATAGTTGATGGGTGGTTGTAATTACCCAAATATGTGAGATTTCTTTTCGTAATTTGACCTTATCTTAGGGGATGGCTGTAATTTACCTTTTTTTTTCCATTGAATGTGTTTTGAGTTGTCACCTATATAGCACAAAAACGACGATATGGATAAACGGGAAAATAGACACGACAATTCGCATGTCCCAAAAATAAGGATACGAGAACTTGGGGGAAACGTATTAATATTAAAACTACAGGAGAATATTTATATAATATGATCAATTTACAATTGATCGTTAAATCATGAAAGTAATTAAGGAATCAACAACAATATTTAAAAATTTGTAGTTCAAAGATGTTTCCATTTTTCTAGAAATTGCAACAATGACCCATAAGGTGTCGGACATGTGTCTTCGAATTTCCCTATTTTGTACCAAATAATTGTGACATATAATAGTGCCATGCAACTTCACTTGATTGAATGTATGAAAATAATACAAATTATCATTATTTGTGTTACTGTGGCTAAGGAAAACATTCCCTTCTTTACTTTCACACACTCTACATTACACATAAAAACTGGAGAAAAACCAAAAAAAAAAAAAAAAAAAAAAAAAAACAGGAATGATTCAAAGCAACCGTAACGAATATTTCTTTTTCTTTTCCGGTGTGACGATTTTAAGACAACCATTTGAA
Source organism: Erythranthe guttata (assembly GCF_000504015.1). Next base: position 1,177,269 of record NW_012194869.1, on the reverse strand, counting down.
TCACAAGGTGAACTGTACCATTCTTATGCAATGAGGAAGAAAACTTTGGATAGAGCTGCTGCTGCTGCTGCTGCTGCTGCAAATAATTAATCTCCAGTCTTATTCTTGGTTGATTCGTCGTTCCAAGAGGGATCCACAAGAGGAAGCTGATATTCATCTGGTTTTAATGCCAATGCAAAATCTGGTAATGTTGGCGCCGTTTCCATTATTCTACAATACACCCAAATCCAAACATATGTCAATTTAGATACACATTCTTCTTCTTCTTCAGTCTAATAATAACTAAACAGGAAGAATTAATCAGCAGGATCAAATTAATTACCTTTCGTAAGTGTATAGATCCTTGTTGATTCGCACCTTGCTACAAGTATCCTTTGGTATCTTTTCAGACAGATACTTCATGGTTCCCCACAGAGGAGGATTCCTGCATTATATTATTCTCTATATTATTTATTTTCTGATGGAACAATAAATATGCCACTCGCTGAACAAAAACATATATTTTATCAAGTACCTAGATATAGGAACAGATGCATTAAAAGATTCAGATGCCTTTTTGCTCTCTTTCAGATACTCGTCTGCTGCTTGAAGAGCAGCTACAGCCATTCCATGTGACTTCTCCGTATTCCCCTCATCAAGTATCAGACCGTGATAGTAGTATGCTCCCGCCTTCAATTTTTTTTTTTTTTTTTTTAAATAAAAAGCAAAATCTCAAAAAAGACCAACTACAATATCTTATCAAAGTCCAGTAACAAATGAACAGAAAAAAACCAATATTATGTAAAAAGATGGGAGGATACCTTAGCTTCGACGTACTTCCACTTGACGAAAAGAGCATGCTTTTCTCCCCAACCATTTGCTAGTGGAAGGTTCATCATGTTATCTTGTGCCTACAGATTCATTATCACACAGACTTTCATAAACATTACATTTCTCGTTTCGCTAATAAGTAGAGATGAAAAAGAGAAGAGATTCAGACAATACCTGCTGCCAGTATTTGACCATCTCACACGCAAGTCTTCTTTTCACAGCAAGTGTTGCCTTTGTACTGTCAATAGCAAGTCCAAGCTGAATATCAACACCCTATTCAACACAGATATATCAACTGTCAAGTACCCTATACATTAAGGCCTCGTTTGGTTGGGGAGCTTAACCATGATTAACTAAATAATGGGACTTGATTTGTATTTGGTATTCGGGTCGACCAACAAATATTATGTTATCATGCTTTATCTTGCCTTTTAGGCATATTTTTTTATTGGATCTTCTAAGGCCCAATAATACAATTGGGTTTCATTAGATTATTTAATTGTATCTTGGCGAATCTTATATTGGCAACCAAACGAGGCCTAAATATACTATTTTTAGTCTTAAAACGCATCAGCAGTTAATAATACAATACTATTCTAAGAGCATTAAGTGAGTGAGGTAGCTAGTTAATACCTGCCCTAGTGCTTGGAGGCAAAGTGCTCGTAGAACTCCTTCAGCAAGGTCAACTGGAAGGTTTCTCCTTTTAAGTACAAAAATAGCCCCCAAAAAAACAAAAAAGAGTGAATTCATGTGCCTCTCCCAGACAAATAACCCCAGCTAGTTGATAATTAAAAGCACATATCATACCTGAGTTCGTTGGGCAACTGTGGGTGGACATGTCGTACAGCACAATCAAGGTAACCAGCTGCCTTTAAGAAAACATCAACAGAAGATCGACGGCTCTCTGTTCCATGATGGACAAATTTATTTATATCACACACTAAAGAAAGTTCGAAAAAGTCACTAATGTTCATCTTTCTCATGCTGTTAAATCAAATTAGTGACCATGTATTCAGTTTCATCTACAATAAATCAAATGATGTTGAACTCAAAAGTGGTTTACAAAATGCACTTGCATGTACCGATTATCATGGTTTTCCTATTACAATATAATCCCAACATTTATTACGTCAATAACTCAATATAAATGTGTCACCACGCCTACCTTCTGATACCTTTGGCTGATAACCATCAATTGAAGTTCTTGGAAGAAGCAGCAAATTAGCTTGCGATAACGATAGTGTTGCCATCAAGTGCAAAACAGATAGTACTTCATACCAAGCACTATACATTCCCGTTTCCTGGAGATATATAGATACGAATAATGAAATAATCAGTTCACTAAATTCATGTGAACAAGGAGAGGTCTTAGTCTGACCTCTGCTTCATCTTCTTGATTGATCCAAACAAACTGTACTTTATGTTGCAAAGGACTCCCTGCAACAATGCAAACAAGGGCCCCTCAGCAAATATTCATCATACTTCTTGATTGATAATCTTTAAACACGCTAACTACCATCTTTAACCAATCCTAGAAGAACCGGCAAATAATCTTCTAGAGCCTGAAGAAGATCACCGAGCGTTGACCCCCCTGCATGGAATCAGCTGATGCAACATCAATATCAGACAGACAGTATCCGAGACAACAAAATTATTTTTAGACATATACGAAACTAACCGTGCTGAGTTTTCCGCCTTGTTCTAGTAATTGTGGGACCTTCTTGCCCAGCCATAACAACTATCCTGGTTCTAAGAGCAGAAAGGCGTTCCACTAAGCTTTTTGTTAGGTGATCGCCTAATGAATCCGAGAAATTGACCGGCTTAGGAATCCTTAAACCTGGTACGAATACAGACACATCTCCAATGTTTGTTGGCCTTCTCCTGTTTCCACCGCTGTCCTTTGGAGTTGATACAAAGCATCCCATTTTCTAATTTCTATTTTTTTTCAATCTGCCAGCAAAACCAATCCAATAATAATTGAAAATAAGAAGGTTGACGGGGCAACAGTTTTGTGATGCTCATTTACATCCGGAAAAAAAAAAAAGGAGACAAAAAAATAGTCACAAGAAACTATGAAAAAATGGCAGAGCTGAAAAACAAGATGTTGTAGTCAATAAATGAAAACAGACAAGAAAAGCAGTTGGCAACTCACGGGCGCCAGCCAGATAATGTCAAATTGTATAACTTATAACTAAATGTGCTCACCAGTTTTTCAAAGGGTCAGAAGATAAATAGCTGGAATAATTCCTCTACTGATTTCTGCATGAAAAAGCAATTAGATTTCAACTTCTCAATACAAATATAAGTTCAGACAATGGAAGAAAAAGAAAACTGACAGCATCAATGTCACAAGAGGGTCATGACCTATCTATGTGTATTCTCTCGTGCAAAGTGCCAACTTTTCTTGTGCAAGTTACCCTTAAAAAGCACTTTTTCGGTTGATTTATGTTACTATTTTATATTTTGAGTCCTAACCAAAATGATTACTACTTTCCGTTATTTTGGCTCACGAGAGAAGCATTCAAGTAGGAGCATTATGAGTAAAGCATCACCATAAACCAGAATCCAGCAAGCAATCAATCAACCAAAATAAACTGTTAGAATTTATTTCGTGCAGATATAAATTATTTGTGTCAGATTCAGTTTTTCGTTACTGTTGCGTGAAGAGTTGCAACAGTTCGTGAAGCAGTTCGTAAAAACAGAAATAAACGAGACACAAATTTTAATGTGGTTCGGATACAATTGTACCCTACATCCACGGGGACCTGCAAATAAAATTTACTAATTTTTAGTTTTACGAATACAATAATAGGACTTAATCAAAATACAAAGACTCCCTCTTTGTTGACGCCGTTCTTGTATACTACGCTGAATTATAAATCTTCAATTTGCAGCACGTCTCTTGCTCCGCACGGTTGAACTCCCTTCAACGCTGAATCCCTCAGTCGGCGGATCGATCTCCTCCCGAGATCTGTTTAAGCCCCTCTCCCGAAGAACCGATCTTCTTTTTGTATAGAAGAAGCAAACTGGTGATACTCCTTGAATCTTGGTGTCTTCACCACAAAGCCTTGAAGTCGATATATTTCTATGAAAATCACGTATCACGATGGAGCAATAAAAACGAGAACAAATAATAATTTCTCTGTGAATTTTTCTCTCTCGATAAAAAAGACGCTTGAAGAGCGACACAGAAAAGAGAAAATCTTTCTCTCCAAAAAAGCCGCACACAATCACGTTGTAATGTCGTCCCTTTTATATGTGATTGAATCTTCCTGTACAAGAAAAATAATTAGGTTAAAAAGTCATGGTCAAGAAGGAAAAGAAATTTAATAATATAGAAAACTAAATATTTATTCCTTATCTAACCTAATTTCCACAATTAACAAAATACTAATGCATGGAAATAGATGACAATACGTAAGAGGAATTCTTGACTTTTATTCCTAATAGAAGACTCCTTATAATAAATAATACTTAATTAATGACAAATAAGAAAAATATCAATATATAAAAGAAATCTGTTTCTCTTTCACAATCACACGTATGTGTGTAATATATGGCAAGAATGAATTCTTCTTTCACAACACTTCTACACAAGTCATTAAGTTAAGAATAAATCTTTTTAATTAATAAGATAGTTTCCTATATAAAAGAAACAATTAATGACAAATTAAAGAATTAGAGTAAACAAGGAGACTTCCCTTTTGTGTTTCACGGTACATAAGGACTTGTTGCACAAGTCTTTACTCATCCCTTGTTTATTAGAATCCAATTAGATTCTAACATAAACAAACAATACAAGCAAACCTAAATTAATTTTACAACAATTACTAAAACCCAAAAAACAAAAAAAGAACCCCACTTCAATTCTTGGTCTGAAATAGTGGATCAATTTAGCTGATTAAAGATAAACAGGAAGCTAAATCAACATTATCATACCTTGAGTAAAACAGAGGTGATAAATTCCATCAAGCAAGAAATTAATAAACTAAAAAGATGGGATCTTTTATAATTTGTGGAATCGATTCTATGGTGGGTTTGGGTGAAAAGTGTTGAGGGTGTCAACGAAAGTCGAATCGAATCAAACTCAAACGAAATTGAAATTGAAATTGAAATTAGATTGAAATCTTGGCCCACATATATGAAGTACTTGTGGAAATTTTAGTAACAGGGGGAGAGAGAGAGAGAGATAGAAAGAGAGAGCCACTGGAGTAGATATATATAGAGAGAGAGAGAGAGAGAGAGAGAGAGTTGGAAGTTTGAATGTGGAACGTAGAGTGGAATTGTTGATAAGCAGTCGAAGCAAGTAAAGAGAGGAAAACAGATAAATAAATGTATTAGTTTAGTCCTCCTATTATTTATTACTATATATATATACAAAAAATACAAATTCTTGATAAAAATAGAAAAATAAATAAATAAATAAATAATAGTCGTCTCCTCTACCTGTGTGTGTGTGTGGGTGGGTGAAGGTAAATGGCGCCGAATGTAACCTTTTTAGAGGTGACAGACAGACAGTCAATCTGTTGTTGATTTTCATTGTTTGTTGTCTTTCTCACTCACACCGCCCTTTTTATGTAATTATAAGATCACCTAATCTAACCATTTCCTGTTTTATGCTTATTTTATATTATAATCAAAAAATGAATTATATCTTCTTCATACGTATAGGGGATTATTGGTGATAAAGTTATAATTCAGCCCAACTAATTAATGTAAGCTCATCATAATTAAAATTCACTTCTACCTAGCTACACAATGTACAAAATATATTGTTTGTACGTTTATCGTCAAGTCAAAAACTATGAATCGATCGTTAAAGAAGAGCTAATTAAAAGCTTCTAGGATAATGATCGAAGGAACTTTATATTTATTTTTATAATAACTGTATAGACATAGTACAGTGTATACTATTATTTGATGGCCTTTATTTATTTCACATTCGTCAAAATTGATTTGGTCTTATAAAACAAGTTCATTATATTATATAAATATAATATTGGATCCACTAGTGATCGATGGGTGCATCACTATATATGATTTTATTTGTTTAGTGGCTATAGTATATATCCTTGATTCATCCAGCCAATTGCATCCAATTTTACAAACACACGATTTTATTATTATTTTTTTTTTTTTTTTTTTTGTGGGGGTGGGTCATGGGTGGGTGGTCATCAAGGCAATATATATGCATTATATATATGTAGTTGAGACAAATCGAAATTGTCAAAACTGGGAATTGATTCAATAACACTAAAAAAACACAAGTATTGATTCAAACGTGAAACAAAATTTACATTATACATTATTGTAATTGCTTTCTTCAATAATTATATATATTCATGATTAATTAATACTTGTTTCCTCCATGATAGACTAGCTACTTGTCCACAGAATATATATTATATTATAAATAAATAATTACCCTGCACTGCAGTTAGATGCTGGTTCATCACTTTACTAATTCATTCCATTCTTATATTAATCATTACTATTATTATTATTACTATTATTATTAATTAATACTATAATCATCGTTTGCAAGAATATATAATTCACAATTGCAACTCTTGTCCTGCCGTTCGTACGTGATTTCATTTGGGGATTAATTATTATGATATTAATTCCCTTATTTTTCATTATTAATTCATTTTATTCCCCGTTAGGTGAATATATATAGTTGTGACACACCAGTGGTGATCCAATTTAGCAATGGCTAGTAGATAATTAATACACTGCCTTCCTTCAACAATAATAATAATATTTTAGGTCTGAATTGACCATTTCTGTACCGACATTCGAACTACCCCTATTTATATATCTCTATCTCTATACTGAATTTATATATTAATTTTATATAAATATTGTAAAATTCATGAGTCTTTATATAATAATAATAACAATCTTCAAAGTACGCTCTATTGCTACCAACTAGTAATCATTTAATTAAATGAAAATAGTAGTATATTATAAGACCGACCATAATTATGGAATGAAGAAAAATCAAAAAAATAGGGAGGCAGGGTGGGCGGGCGGCGGCATTTCCGGAAGCTAGCATTAAGTCAAATCGAAGTCGCGAATTCATTAAAACGACAGTTTAAAAAATGTATACGTACCAATTAATTACCACCAAGATTTATCATACATATATATTGTGAAATTATAATTTTAATTTATAGTTAGGGGATTAATGTGAATTGTGAGAAGAAATGCATGAGATAGTAAATTGGGTTGTTCGATCAATAGTATTTGAAATAATGAGAATATTATTGCAATGACAAGTGTTTTCATGACCAATCAACATCCCAAAATATATATGTCAAACTAATATATATATGTTTGATGTTTCATTCATAATCATAATCATAAATATTCATAATACACGTACAATTTGGTAAAGAAAGAAAGAAGAATTGCAATCCAAATGAATGAGGTTTGATTAATTGTCATCAAAAAGTTGACTTGTGTGAATTTGATGATGTGCTTCGTGGCACAACATATATCGCATCAAAGGCCAGGTCACGTCCGACCCAAAGTAACCGTAACCACGTGGACGGCCAGAATAATTTAAAAAAAAAATTAATAATGAAAGAAGTTTGATGCATGGCCAATGAGGGACACGATTTAGATATGTGTGACGTCAAGCTGGCGTAGTGCAGGAGAAGGGACACGTGGAGGACGGAGGGAAGTTGGGCGGCTGGTTCCTTTGGTCTGGTTAGGTGACCCGATAAACTCTCCAAAACTTTCACTATCACGTATACTCACTCCATTTTATTTATTTATATATTCTTAGCTCGCACATGCCCAATACATTACAATACTTGTATATATTTATTTGTCTCTTTACTAATAATAATAATCACAAAAATATCTTCAATTTCATACAATCCAATTAACCCATGATGACATGAATATAGTAATTTATACGATGTTCGAATCGTTGTTCAGTGAAAGTATAAATTCATGTGAAACAATGATTGAGGAGTCATGATTTGGTTTATCGGATGGGTGTTGTTGAATATACAGTAAACACACGTTTTATATCTTTAATTAATTAATTAATTTAATAAATAGGACATCGACTTTGGGCTTTATGGATGAACCGAAAGCCCGTTTAACACATTTATTGGACTTTATGGATGAACACATTTATTGGGCTTATTTAGTTTATAATCAAAAAGCCCATTTCAATTTTCAAATCACTCACCTGCTTTTTCCCTCCGACCACACCTCGATGACGATGAACTGAAAAACAAACCCTAGATTTTGTTCCCAATTCGAATTTCACCTCTCATTGCACCACCAACACCTAGCTATGTCGAAAAATTCTTCTTCTTTCTCTCCTCAGAAGGAATCAATTGTCGAAACCCATGATCCTGAAGATACTTTTTCCTCTCCAACACCTGTGAAAACGAAAGAACCCTCGCGCATTAAGACCAATGAAAACCAACCTGCTGAACTCCCACACAAGTATGTTAACCTCCTATATGCATTTTTCTTTTTTGTTTTTCTTATATAAATTGAAGAAAAATCCTGAAATCAAGAAGAAAACTTCTTAAATGTTTTGCAGGTATGGGATCTTATTGGAGTTTTTTGAGCGCATGACTAGTTCACTGAGGTTGCTGTCTCTACGTAAAAAAGAACCAATTTTTCAGAAAATTTCAAATCAAGTTGAAATCCTCACAGGAAGGTGAGTATTTCCAAATTACTACTAGGTTTGCTATACTGGGTGTTAGCTTGATTTATAGCAAGAGTACCATAATTGTGATGGAAGATTGCAACTTGTTTAATTGGCTTGCACTTATGTTATATGTTGCACTTCAATTTATATTTGTTGCTGAATGGAGTCTAATCCTTCTCTTTTAACATCCTGTATCAGAAAATTCTTGTTCGTACACCTTGCACAAATAAAATATATACTTCCTGAAGCAGTTCTGATTGATAAGATTCTCATACACGATGAGAAAACCAAATGCATGAAGCCAGATATGAAGATTGAACTGCTGTTTGATGTTGTGAAAGATAATCATGAAGAATCTGCATTTATCGCTCTGGCCAATGTTTTCTCGTCTAGGCTAAGGGAGTTTTACATTACTCATCCTGAGGTAATGTGTCTTTTATTTAACGCGATAGTTGTCGTAGTTCTGTGTTTAAGAAAATGCTGTAAAAAGTTATGTGTAGCACTGTTGTTCGATATGCTAGCGAATTTCCATTTTTACAATTATTAGAACTGAACTCATTCCGTTTACATATGAAGCAGAAGTGGTTTACTTCAATAGACTTGATTCATTTAATGCTTTGCCTACAAACCTAATACTGTATATTAGCAGAATCGAACAGGATGAACATGTAAAATCTGCACATAAAGTGCAGATGATGGAACCTCACTTCTACTCACTACACTTTCTTTCTCAGAAGATGGTCGAAAATGCTGTTTTGTTCTTTAATGATTGTGTATGCTGAACGTTCTTTTGTTATTTGCTAGCAGGGTTGTGATATCCCTAAAGCTGCACTACCAGATCCATTCAGCCAAAAAAGTATCATTGTCAAGGAAGACTTAATCTATGAGGACTTGTCAACTTTGTGTGAGAAAGAGATGTTAAATTCATCTCATCTCCATCCTTCATTTAAAACACACTTCCTTCACAAAGCTGCGGCTGCTGTAGAGATTGAGAAGACTGATATCCTTTCACCTGTGAAATGTGCTTCTGAGGTTAATGGAGAGATTGAAGAGATTGAAATCGTAACATCGCTTCCTGGTTCTTCTTCCACCGTCAATATGAGTGAGAGCACTCCTATGAAGCCTTTTGTAGGCAGTGACAGTGTTTTCGTTGAAACACCAGTACAATCTACTCCAATGAGGTCGATTTCGCCAACTAGATTGGTGCTCACATGTGAAGACAAGAACAAGAAGACAGCAAGCCAAAACAGCAAGCACTCCACTTCAGTTGTTAAGAAGTCATTAGATTTTTATAGCATGGATAGTGACCACACTACCTTATCATACAATCAACAGTCATTTTCCCCGTCTGACCTTGTTCTCTTGATTCACCAAATATTTCGATCAGTTGACTTTTGTTCAATCACAAAGGAAGAACTTGTTCAGAAGATTATTATGAACAGTTTCGACATCGATGACCACGGTAAGCTCAGATGCTTTGATCTCACTTATTTCCTTCCCTTATTATCACCTTTCTGGAGTTTTCTGAATCTATTTTTTTTGTATGATTAGGTGAGGTTGAAACGCAAATTCAGAACCTTGAGAAGCTGGTTCCAGATTGGATTTATAAGAAAGTGGAACCTAGTGGTGACCTTCTATACAAGTATGTTCTTCTTGTGCCTAATATTTTCTTTACAAGGGCTCTCAATTCTTGTATCGTCTAGGAGGTCTAGTAACGGGTTGAAGAAACATTCTGCTTAAGTACGTCGAAGCAATATCTTCTTTTGACATTTAATCCATTAAGAGGCTGATATTTGATGACAATAACTTGGTGTGATTGCGTCTTCATACAATTCTACGCATATAGAAAAGGCTTATTTTACTTGTTAGCATATATGTAAGAATGATTTTTGGTACATCCGGCGAGAAAAATTTGCCCCTTCTAGCTATTTCTTCTATATCTTATCTTAAAATTATGATTGTTTGTGCTTTCTATATTTACTGATATGAATCCACAATATATTATGGTATGTGCGCTTAACTAACGTGAGATACCTCTTTTGGTAATTTGCAGTGTGAAGAAAGTATCAGATGTTAACTCCATTTGTGAGAGAGTTGATGGCATTTGATCCGAGGTTAGTGGTCTTGTCAGATTAGGCTGTTTTCTAGTGTGTTTATGCTCTCTTTAAAATTTGCTCTCTTTCTGTATGTCTTGTTGCAGGGCATACTAATTTGACATCCATTTAAGTCTGAGTATCGAAACTGAAGTATTCAAGTTATTTTCTCCCTCTTTTATTGGGTGAATTGAACAAGTCTTGGAACAGTAATTCTCATGTAGATGATTGTAACAATTGATAAATCTTACTGTTGCCAGTTGGTCATATTTTACTTGGTGTTGAGGAGTTGTGAATTCCCATTGTTAAAAACGATTATTTCAATTTAATTTGATTGTTGTAAACATTTCGAAACCATGAAATATTATATATTTGATTTTTTGGTTTATGAAATCTTGCTTATGTTTTCCTCTAGAAGCCAGACAGACAGTGGACAAGAAATCAATTGAAGTTTGATGCCATGTAATGAGATAAATTAATGAATCAAAATATGAAACTTCACCAATTGCATTATGAATATCGGAAACGAGTATAGTCTTGGAAATTCTTCTCGAATATTGTTTTAAAGTTAAAAACGATAGATTAGTGTATTGTCAGTCAAATCGCAGATAAGAAAATCAGGACTCAATGCAAAATCGGGACATACATACAATATAATGTTTTTTTAAATAGGTCAATATCACGTGTTTTATGATCTCTCAATTTACCATTCTACAGTATCGCTGCTTCCTTTACCTATGTGATCGTCGAGAATCTTTCTGAGATACTCTAGCTGCTCGTATTCACCTTGAACTTCTTCCCACTGCAAAGTCACGATACACAAAATCATTAACCATGTATGAACACTTATCTAAATTACTCATATATATTTTTGAAAACTGAATGACACAGTCGAACCGATGATTAAGTTATACACACAAAGTAATAGAAAACAAAAAAAAATAATTACTTCTTGATGAGACAGTGATACGAGCTTCCATCCAGTCGCAGTAATGTAACGACGTTTTAGCATAGTATGCCCTAGAGGGACACCTGCAAAGACACATGCATGTGACCAGTGGATTAAAATATACGCGGGGGCGGAAAAAAGAAAAATTATTCACAAGCCAATATAAATTAGAAAAACAATGCACACCAGAATTTCTGGAGAAATGAGTTAGCCCATCGATTTCGAGAGCAACTCTGCGATCAACCAAGGCTGCATCCACAGTGTATCCCTCCACAGTATATTCCTTTACCCAATCTAGTCCAGTGCTAACGAGGAGACGGTACACCTCCTTCTGAAACGACGAAGTTACCTTCTGGTTAAACTTCTTTGTTTTTCCAGCACTTGTAATTTTGTTCTCCAACTCATTAGACAATGATAATTCAAGATGAGGGTACTCGATTTTCAGGCACTGATTCACCAGGTTAAGCTGAGAAGCAAATGTAATATCCACTCTATACTGCTCAGAAAGTTTTTGCTCATCAAAATGGCTCAAAGTTCTCCATACATGGGAAAAGAAGACACGATTCAGCTGCCCTAAAACTGTGTAAGACCAAGATATATTCCCTAGCTGATCTCTAGTAAACGTGATAGTAGGAGTGCCCGAAACTTCAGTAGATAAACTATCCCCACTGTTTTTTGCTCCTCTCTCATCAACAAGATTATTATATGTTTCGTTAACGGAGCAGCATTTAAGCTGTTTCAGATCCTTAAACACATTATCAAGAGACTCGAGTAAAGGGTCTGCATTCTCATAGAGCGAAGCAAAAGCCCACAATACTTGAGCTATTTCTTGTGGTTGAAAAGTGTCGATTATATCCGATGCCCTCTTCGACAATTCTGCAAAGAGCTCTGGAGCAGAGTGCAGCATAGAAGCAAAAGCTCCGGCCATATTAGCAACATTTTGCGAATTAAAGTCTGCTATTTTAGTCAAAGCCACCTCAGCCACCCTGTCCATTTCAGACAAATAAAGAAGCTCCCCACCAATCTTGGACAAGGCCCACGCAATGTTGGAAACTCCCTGCGCCGAGCATTCAGGCAAGGCAGCCATTGCCAACCCCACAAGCATACACATCTCTCTCTGCCGAGCAAATGCCAACCTACGAGTCCTTACCATGGACACTTTCTCCATGTTCTTGGCAATCCTATGCAATGCCGTGGCAATGTTCAATGGTGAAAGAGGCGAAGGGGTGAGCCCTTTCGCAACAGCCATGATGATGTCAGCAGTGACCTCCAAGACTTCCTCAGCAGTCTGAGATTCCACAATCGACCTGTTCAAGTTGACTTCTTTCCTTCGGTCAGAAGGACCCGAAAACTGCGAAAGCCTCTCAACAAATGTTTCCATAGATTTCTCCTTCCTTTCTTGGAACATTCCACCGTCAAGATTACTTACCATCCTCTTAAGATTATTTGTCTTATCCGAAAAATCCGCATCAAAATACGGATCATCGATCTGTAAGTCCACATCATTCTCTTCTTCTTCTTCCATCTCATCATCATCATCATCATCCTCGTCGTCGCTGGAGCTCCGTTTGCGTACTTTATCAATTTTGGGTTTCTTTTTCTTCTTTTTATTTTTCTTCTTGACACCAGTGACCAAGGTCTCCATTCTCTCAGTCAAACCTCTGGCTTCAATAGATTTCAAAGCAACCTTTCTAGCCCTAACACACCAGTCATTTTCACCACTTTGTGGCAGTAATCTCGTATTGAGCTGCTTTTTCTTCTTGGGAGGGGGCAAATTGCCGTTTGGGTTTATAACCCCAAGAAACTCTGCCTCCCAATTAGCAGTAGGAATTTCTTTTACTTGGGTTTCCTCGTCATTATCATTGTCGCTGGTTTGAACCGCAACAAGCTTTTGATTTATGGTGTAAATCTTTCCAGGATTTATGCGACACTGCTTTTGCAAAAGGGAGGTCAAGTGGATTCTTGGATTAAAGTTGGTTGGTTTTGGAGATAGGGTGTGAAAAGTGGCGACTGAGTTGATCAATCGTGATGCTTCCATGGCCAATATTAGTTTTCTCCTTTGCTTAATAGTTTTGGGTGAAAACTTGGTTCGCCGTCAAGAATTTCAGCTCATCAAGTGTGTGTTTGTGTGTATTCACTTGATAAAAGAGGGGATAAGAATTAACAAGAGAAGACGACGATGATATTGGCACAAGTAAACATTGTGGATTGACAAAAGTACCCTCAGAAAGATATAGCAGACCCATTTTTTAAAAATCCATTAAATTGAATTACAATAAGTGCTCTCACATTTTATTAAAAATACATATAATTGTTATTAAAAAACATTGGAATACTACATATATTAGAAAAATCAAATATAAGATAAGACATTAAAATAATGTAGGTGTGAAAAATTCAATCATTTTTATTAATGTATGTGAAGTGTGAAGTATGTAAGAATGAAACAGAGAGTGATTGTACTAAGAGTATGAACTAGAAAGAATATTTGAGTGCAAGAATACACAGAAAATGAACTTGGCCTGTCGATATTTAAGCTAAGAAATGGTCTCACACACAGCAGCAGCAGCAGCAGCAGCAGCATAGGCATTGTTGGAAGATGTATTAGTATTAATAATAGAATGTGGTACGTTGTCGATTCTGTCTTTCCTGAGGGAGTAGGGGTCTATTCCTGCCTTGTGAGCTGCAACAACTCCTATTGCCTCCCAGTAATTCGATACCCTCACCTGCACTTGTACCACCAATCAACAACCACCCGTAGTGCTCTAATAAAGAGAAGAAGAAGAAGAAGAAGAAGAATAGCAGCAGCAGTCGTTTATAGAACGTACCGCTGTAATACCAAGTTTTTCAGGTGTATCGCTGAGAACCGTTTCATTCTCTTCAACAGCAATTATAAGTGGCCTCCTATTATTTCTCATTGAAGCAAACGCAAGAGCAGCATCTCCTCCAAAAGCATCTACCGGTAGAATCACACTGTCAACATCACTACCTACTACTATACTACTGCTCATTCTTCCCAACGACTCTTTCTGCACCAAGTACTGCGGAGCAGAACTCAGCCCAGCTAGCACACATGGCAAAAACGTGTACCCTATCTGTCACACACAATATATATACATATCACAAAACCTCTAAGCAGTTGAATAATTTATTTTTATGGAAAATATCTCATATGATGCACCTCTTCAGCAGCTGATTTTGGGCATAATGAAGGACTCAACGGGAAAGGTAATAATGCAGGAGCATGCGCGCAAGGAATCTTGAATTTCTCCACCACTAGATGGCTTATCACAGCCTCTACACCTGCCAATACATCAATTCCCTGCACTCCCAAATACCTCTATTATTATTTACTCAATACACCACGACATACACATCTCTACTTTAATAAATAATAATTCGTACCTTCCCTTGTCGATAATTTTCCACATCATCATCACTATTGTCGTCATCGGGGAAACGTGCCACGACTGCTACGGCATTCACTCCAGATCTCTCTACTAATGTCCCCACTGCCCTTAATAGGGAATCGGGACGTTGGATTCTACCAGTTGATTGTCCACTCTTGGGGTCTATCCATTTCTCCACCTTTATATATACAAGTTCAGTGAAGTTAACCATTGTCTTGTTGATATAACTTAGATCTCATACTACATGAATAAAGACATTTATTTGGGTCAATGTCACATTACATACCATTATGTGATAATCGATTATTAGTAGATTACGAAAAGTCTAGATTTCAAAAAAAAAAAAAAATGCTTGAAAATTTTACTTTCGACAACTAAAGACGGTACAGTTTTTATGTTGAGAAATACCATTACTGCAAATGAACTGCTTGAAGCATTTGCATGAGTGAAACTAAGTGAAGTAATTGCGCAGTTCATTTGTGGTTAATTATACAGGTCTTACAAAGATCTTACAATATATGACTCCATAAAGTCCACTAAACAATTAACTGATCAGCTATTTTCGCGCATACCTGCAGAGCAGCATCTGTGACAGTATATTCAATAACGGGCAAACCAAGAGAAGCCCTAGCTGCATCCACCACCTGTAAATGACGAACACGAAGGCTTTCTTCTATCCCCGCATCAAGAACTAGCCCTACCTAGTTCATGGGTTGCACACTATATTACTTGTCATGTTCAGACAGATACAAATAACATATTTTGTGATTTAACTTATGTATGAGGAGCCACCTTATTCTGATGAACTGGTTCTAGTCCCCAAAGCCCTTCGGCAAATCTATCCAGTGCATAGCCCTCTACGTATAGGACATTCGACATCGGCCAGTAAAGCATTGCTGCATTAAGAACCTGTTCAGAATTACAGAATTTAAGAAAGAAATGACACCATACGAAATCGTCTTAAACGGCTTTTAGAAAATAAAACCAGTCAGCTTCTCGATAAACCGTCAAATTGGAACATATTTGGTCAGATGATATTACAAATGTTGTAAGATATCTTCAACATAATTTTGTACATAGTCGAGTAATTCGCGAGGATTAATCTCTAATTAAGATGCTAATTTGAAGAAAGTTGTTACCTTTAATAAAAAAAAGTAGCAGCTATTTCCCCATTTTAAAGCTCACGAGTTTCCAACCCAAAAAAAAAAAATAAGAAACAAGTTTCAATTTTGATATGAATGCATAAGATTAAAGAGAGAAAATATACATTGGGATGAGAGATGAGGCAGTCAACAACAGAAGCGAGGGCTCGAGCCACCGGCAAAGCATCTCCGGCGTAGCCGCCAATCGCCGCTCCTACTCCAGTTGGCACTATCATCACACTCGTGTACGCCCTCTTAAACTGCTCAAAATTTCCACAAGAAAGAAGTTTACATGGCCCTATTTTCGTACAGAGCTCCTTTATGTACACAGTAGGTTTAGAGTGTTGTATCTAGATTATACAGACTCACCTTATTCGGGAGAAGAGAACTGGAACATGATATTGTTAGGCGAGTGGCTGGTTTCTCGGAACCCCGCCGTGGACTCCGGCCGGCAGCGGAGTGAAATGGACGGCCGAAATTAAGGCTAATCATTCCACTCGCAGCCGACAAAAAAATATCCGGATAATTACGTTTGTAAAAAATAACCTGACGTTTTTGCCCTTTAAAGAAAGCATTATAAAGCACAAATGGCGGTAAAATAGCCAAGTTCAACTTCAAATCCCTTCTTTCTTTGTTGAAGAACCACCACCGCCACAACCACCAGTCCAGCACCACCACTACCATAAGTTCACCACCACCACCTTTGATTTATTCAATGAAACATATTCAAATCAATGAACTCCAAGCCGCTTCTTTTGATAAGCTGAAAACCCTGCTGGAAAAATGGGGTAGCCATTACAACATTGTCAACAAAATCCTCGCCCAAAGCATAACTACCGGCATCTTTCAGCATGAATTCGACTGCAGACTGCTCGATGCTTATGCAAAACTCAACAAATTAGTTGAAGCCCGGAAAGTGTTCGAGCTAATGCCAAGCCCAGATGTTAGCTCATGGACCTCTCTTCAGAATCTTTATCTCAAATGTAAACAACCCATGAAAACTTTAGTGGTATTTTCTGAGTTGTTGTTGTCTGATTTCGTTAAACCTGATTCTCATTCCGTAGTTGCTGCTCTTTCCGCTTGCGCGCGCCGCAAGGACCTAAGAAATGGAAGTATAATCCACGGCATGACGTACAAGTATCTTCAGAAACCCAGGCCTAGTGTACACAACGCCTTGATAGATATGTACGGGAAAAACGGAAGAGTTGACTTAGCTCAACGTGTGTTTGGTAGCATCAATTTTAAGGATGTTGCCATTTGGACTAGCTTACTCAATGGATACCTTTTGAATGACGATGTGGAATCTGCCAAGGCAGTGTTCGATGATATGCCCCAAAGAAATGTGGTTTCTTGGACTACAATGATAGTGGGGTATGTGCGCAAGAAGAATCCAATCGAGGCCTTGGAGTTGTTCACAAGGATGAGACATGCAGATTCTGGAGAAGATTGTACCCCCACGACAGTAACTGTTGTTGCCGTGCTTTCTGCTTGTGCAGATATTGGGGCACTGAATTTAGGAAGTTCAATTCACGGGCACATTATCAAACGCATAGGGTTCGGGTTAGATATTACTGTGAATAATGGGTTGATTGATATGTACGGGAAAAGTGGAAATCTTGATTCTGCTCTGAAGCTATTTGATAGCATGAGGAGAAAGGATTTATTTTCATGGACTACAATGATTTCTGGTTTGGCAATAAATGGCAGAGGTAAACATGCCCTTCTGGTTTTCGATTCAATGGTGGCATCTGGGTCGGTTCCAAATGAAGTTACTTTTTTATCGGTTCTATTAGCTTGCACCCATGCAGGATTAGTTACCGAGGGAGAGAAATTATTTGAAAATTTTGTAAATAGGTACCATATGAAGCCCAAGATCGAGCATTTTGGGTGTATGGTGGATCTTTTTGTTCGAGCGGGATGTTTGGAGAAAGCGTTAGTGTTGATTGAGAGTATGCCAATGAAGCCTGATGCTATTATATGGAGATCCATTCTTGGTGCTTGTTTGGAACATGGAGATTTGGGATTGGCTGAAGTGGCGGGGAAGAAAGTAGTTGAACTAGAACCAGATGACGATGCGGTGTATATACTTCTTTGGAGTATCTATCGGTCGAAAAATAGGTGGGGGGAAGCATTAAAGGCAATGAAAATGATGAGAGACCGAAGAATCAAGAAAACACCTGGTTGTAGTTGGATTGAAGTGAATGGCGTCGTTCATGAATTCCTTGCTGAATCTTCACGACACTATGTCAGAGATAGCATAGTCATCGTTCTGGATGGAGTGATTGAACAATCTAAATTAGACACTGGCCTATTTTTCTTTGAATAAACATGAGAACTACATAAAGAAATCAAGAAACTCCAAGGGGTGAAAAATCTTTGTTGAGAAAAGTAATGCTGTAATAGTATTGCCATTGTTTTCGAGTTGATTATTTAGGTGAGTCAGTAGTACAAGTAAAGCAAATACCATGAATGAATGAATGCCATCTAGCTTGAGACTGAAATCTGTATTTCCCTTGGATGTTCTAATGCGATATCATTTGACTTTTTTCTCCATCCGATCACAAGTTAGATATTGGGTCTTACAAACTGTTTCCTGCTTATATCGGCACTTAATGAATTCTAGAACAAATCGACCAAATCTCTTGTTTATTTTCTTAGCTGGACCAAAAGTCTAAAACAATTTAAACATAACTTGTAATGATCCGTGATATAGGGACGCCCTATCTATCGTTTTTTACTTAATTATATATTAGGTGTCCATGTAAAGATGGAGCTAGTCATCATGTATCCTGTTATCTTATTATCCTCTTCTTCAGAATGCACATTTTCATATGATTGCTGTCAATGCACATTTTCGGTACGGAATAGAAAATTGATATTTGATAGAGTTCCTTTTCTCAACTTTGACCATTGAATGAATTTGTGTAGTTTATCACATGTGGACGCGTTGACTTTCTGTGAGCATCTAACATTGACTTTGCAGTCGATTTTGACCGGGGAATAGAGTGAGATTTGGTCAACAGATTGGCTGTAATGTAGTGTACGTGCAGCCACATCTTTCTTTAACTCCACATGCCTGCCAACTCGGGGCTGGCTTTAGATGTAAGATATATATATATAAGACAGACCACATTATCTAGTTAATTGCATGTACGTAAGAACTAACAATGAAGACAACAGCTACTCACCTCTCACTCTGCTTCATCCTCTTCTCCATTCACACCATCCCTCTACTCTCTTCAGCTGCAGAAGCACCCCCTCCGGTGCTCGACATCTCCGGAAAAGAGCTCCGGGCCGGAGTCAACTACTACATACTGCCGGTCATACGAGGCCGAGGTGGCGGCCTCTCATTGGCCAGCACCGGCAACAACACTTGCCCACTCAGCGTCGTCCAAGAACAATCGGAACTCAAAAAGGGGCTCCCGTTGACTTTTCACCCCGTTGACCCCAAGAAAGGCGTGGTCCGTTTATCGACCGATCACAACATCAAGTTTTCCGCTTCCACGATATGCGTACAGTCAACAGTGTGGAGGCTCGATAATGATGAGTCGACGGGAAAGTATTTCGTAAATACGGGAGGAGTGGAAGGGAATCCAGGGAGTGGAAGTATAAGCAACTGGTTCAAGATCGAAGCGTATGGAAGTAGTGATTACAAGCTTTTGTTTTGCCCGACTGTTTGCAATTTCTGCAAAGTAATATGCAGAGATGTGGGGATTGTGGTGCAAGATGGGAAGAGGCGTTTGGGGCTCACGCTCACCGATGATGTCACCCCATTTCCGATTATGTTTAAGAAAGCTTGAAACCTTTGGTTTACGTACTTAGCTTTGTGACAATAATAATAATTAATAAATATGCAATAAACCTTTTTCAATTGTCAAGAGTGCTTTGTTGTATATGTTTTTTCTTTTTCTTGAAGAATCAATAAAACTTTTTTTTTTTCTTTTTGAAACCAAAGATTTGATTATTTAAATAAATTTTGTAATTATTGTATTAATAAGATGGAGAGGAATTAGGAGGAACCACCTAACACATAATATAATGAATGGGGCAGTCAGTGTCTACATAATATTCAATATCGGTCTCATGAACCATCTCCACAAATCGAAACGAGCGGAACTTTAGCTCATTAGCAGCGACTGAGCTGAAGTTTGGAGACCCGGAGTCTCGTATTAGTTGTTTATAAGCTCGCTCATTAACTGACTTATATAAGTTAAAAATATAATAATTGATTTTATGAGTAAACATGCTTAAAAAATAGCACTAGTACTGTATCTTCCTTTGGTAGTTTATAGATATTGTTTTGGAGGAGATTTGATTATTAATAAAAAAAAAAAGGTTTAATTATGTAATGAATAGGTATTATTAGTGGTGGGTACTATGTAACATATATAATGGAGGTGTCCAGTCCAGTCCCAGTCCAGCAGTAGCAGTTGAAAGATAGATAATTTGAAAGTAGCCCTGGAGTGGTGGTGATTGTTATGTATCATGTTAGGCAAGTAGTGGCCAATAAACACCCACACATCATACATACATACATCATGTCAGTCAATGTGATGTGCTTTCAAAGTTGACTTTATAACTAATTAATTATATTATACTACATCATCATCATCATCATCATTTTCTTGTTGAATTGTTACTTGAGTGTTCACACACACATACATCCTCTATAGTCTATTCTATTCTTTTTGGTTTCTGGAAACATCTTCCCTTGTATTCTGAATAATCACATGAAATGAAAATGAAAGACAAAAAAGCAAAAATCCCTCTTATTTTCCTTTTTATGCTGCTGCTGCTGCTCTCATTATTATTATTATCTTCTTTCTCATCTCTTCCACCTTCCACATTTTCATTCCCTTCTTCTTCAAGTAAGCAATCGATCTCCTATCTACATCCATTCTCATATATTACACACACACACACACACACATGTATGTATCATATATGTTTATTTGCAGGGAGAAGCCTGAAGAAGAACAAGTCAATCAGTGATGTTGATGAAAAGATGTGGATGCAGCATCATGATTTCCAGGTGAATAAAAGTTCTATTTAAATAATATATGGATAAATTATTGAAATAAATAAAAGTTTTATTTATTTATAATGGATTGATTGATGTGCAGAAGAAAGAGAGAATGGACATAGAAATAGCAGACTACACAGGGACTGGTGCTAATAACCACCACGACCCTGGTTCCCCACCCGGTACTACTACCTGATTCCAAATCCCATCCCATCCTCTTTACTTATGGGTCGGGTCGGGTTGGGTTTAATTTGCTCTTCAATTATTTATTTTGTATTTACAACACCAATTATAAAAGCCGGCCTTTTCTCGATTCAGCGCAGCCACATACATATTTATTCACCTCATTACTTAATTACTTGCTTCATTACTTTATTCTGTATACTTTTATTATCGGTTTCTTGCTCATCGTTCATATATCATACTTACTTGTTCTATCCTCTACGTCTTAACTTCGACTTTGAAATTTTTAATTCCTTTTTGATTCTTTCATTTCCACATGAGAAAGGAAGCTAAACATTTTTTTGATTCTGATGTATTACATAACAGGCTATCTATCTCTCATTCAATATACAAACAAAACAAATCTTTTTCTTATATACATATCATCTGCTTTCCACACCAACATCAATATTATTATGTCTCAATAAACACCTATCTATTTCAACCAATGTACCATCCAAAAACAAAAAAACCTTATCCAACCTAACCAAAAAAAAAAAAAATTACTGAAAACAAATAATCTAATATTTGTAACAAACACCTCATCATCAAACTGTCACAAAAAAAAAAAAAAAGACAAACAGAGCTTTGTACAAAATTAAGTTGATTGTTTAGAAATGGAAATGGCCCTTTGGAGATTGAAAAAAGCCTTTTCGTATCTGAGAAAACCCATAAACCAAAACTCAAACTTGTCTTGAGTAACTATCTCAATGTATTTCTGTGCTGGATTGTTCACATTCTCACTCTCATTTGCTTCTTCTATCTTCTTCACCGGTATCGACACCTGCACCACCCACTCTCATCCATCAACACACAAATTTCAACTATATATATTATTACAAATGAATAATATCATTGTGTAGTAATTACCTTGTAAAGTATCCTCATAAGGGCACCAGATGAGGAGTTGACTGTAATGGATCTCTCACTGCAAAAAGCAATCTTTTCGGTTGAGATGAATAGAATCCCAGCTATTGGACCTGCTGTTGTTGACAGATAGCATTGGGATGCCTTTAGCAGTTTTTCTCCATCACAAACACCAAATATCTCCCTAAATATATTTTCTCTCCCTCCTTTCTTTATTATTCTCGCCCCCACAATCAGCTTCCCCTTCACCGTTTCCGATAAATTAGGCCCCATTTTCACTGCAACCAAATCCCAATCCCAATCATTCTTTGTTTTGTAACAACTCATCACATATCATAAATCTTGATTACACACACATACATACCGTGTTCGCGTATTCGATAAGCAAAACTGCCTCCGTTTCTTTCGAGTTTCTTCTTGTGATGATTCTTGCCACATCTTTCCCCATTTTCTGCACCAAAAAAAAAAAAATCAAGAAACAATTTTTATTATCTTCTTTGAAACTGGCCAATAATAATAAAAAGAAATGGTGAGTTTGTTTTGGGAATATATATTACCGGTGAAGGCAGTGGAATGATCTGAGGAAGAGGGGCTTTGGGACAAGGAAGATGATGACGACCTATCCGAGGTTGCTTCTAACGGGCTTGTCGGAAAATGATCTTCAAACTGATTTTTCTCCATTTATGTAATTTTCAATATAGTTGAGCTCAACAAAGAAGAAGAAGAAGAAGAAACAAGATGGAGGAGAAAGTCTTTGAAATATAGTTAGAATTGATGAATCATGAATGAATGAGAGAGATTATTGCCATCCTGTCATGGTCGGCCGTGGCCCCCATATTCAGATGTAACATCCAAATAAAAACCCAACCTTTTTTTTTTTTTTTTTTTTTATTACATTACTTCTTTTCTTTGGGATGCTTATAAAAATTAAGTATCTGTTGGCAGTTGATCAAGTCATAGTATTTATTTCTGGGAAATTTCCTTGGTCAAATTAGGTTTGCGTGTATTACTTACTACTAGGGGCCCTCCCCCCCCATCATCATTAAATTATTCAAAGACTTATACACAACAATTAATTACTAGTACAAACAAATTAGTAGGCAACTACAATTCTAGATTTTATGGTTTATATTATATAATCCATCCACAAATTAATGACCCACTTTGGAGTTATCTTTAAACTCTTTTGCTAATTAACACAGATTCTACTCACTTTTTCTTTCATTAAATTCAAATTAGTTAATTCACCTTTTTTTCCCGCATAGATTCACATCCTGAAAGTGACAATATATATATAATAATAATGCTGCAACACTTTCACTCAAATTGTTACTTATTACTCCCTCCGTCCCAATTTAAATGTCGTTTTGGGTTATTTTGCACATATTAATAAAATCAATAAATGTGCATAGATTATAGTAAAAAATAGATAAAATTACTAAAATATCCTCAATATTAATTGATTGTCAACTAATTAATTATGAGTGATTAAGGGTAAAATTGAAAATAATGCAATTAATGCTTCATTGAAAATCTAAAATGACAAATAATTTGGGACAAAAAAAACTCTCTAAAAAGACATATAATATGGGACAGAGGGAGTAACAACTTAAACTGTCTGTCTATTCTTTTTTGTAATTCTCAAGATTTGAATCTTTGAGCTGGCTTATTTTGTGTACCTGTCTGTTATTCCATTTCTTTTCTATGATTGGGCAATTATTTTAGTACAAAATCCACGTTTTCATCCTATTTAATAATATCAACTCTCTATTTATATAATTAATTATGCACTTGGTCAGAATTTGTTTATTCCCACCAACTGCGTGAGAACTTTCTCTGCTGGAAACAAAATCAAGTGCCAAATCAGACCCCCAAAAAAAAAGATAGAGAGACAAATTAATTTGCATCAGACAATAATTAATTAAAGGAAATCTACTGTTGCATCACAGTGAATTAAGCTACCAAAATCGACGTCATTAAGAAACGAGCCTCCATCCTGCCCTTCCAACATAATTCGTTCAGATAAATTGTTCGATAAGATAAATTGCTACACAATGACTGACAAGAGATTTACCTATTTCGCAATAACTTGTTTGTGAGCTTTATACGAAAGAATCACATTCCATATTAACGCAATTGAATTTGCAGCAAGTACCTGTCAAACAGACGATGCATATGAATTTTCCGTTGGATTCTCCTCTTGCACCGTCACCATAATCATGAATTCTAAACCATTTTATTAGCCTACAAATTAACCAAACCTGAAATTGTTGAGGTACAAATCGGAAATTGAGGAACTGGAAAGGTATCCAGAGCTGCCAATTTGCAAGAACCGACGAGAACCACTCCTACAAACAAAGGTTAAGACATTACTTTTTTAAAATTTTCTGGAGTATAAACAATTGTGTATGCTTTAGTAAAAAAATAAAAAAATAAGGAATAATATGTAACAGCACCTGTTTTAGCTTTGGGATCACATCCGACGGCCTTCCCTCAAGTGTCACTAATGTAGATAGGAACACTCCAATAAAAATGGGAGAAAAAAGAAACTGCATATATTAGAAAGATTGGAAGTTAATTGAGGTTTACTTACGGTGTAGAGACAGTAGAAAAAATATATTATATAAATATCACCTGATCAAGCACAAGCCGAAAGGCAGCGCCGGAAGCTCCGGGTGCAGCAATCAGTTTACTCAAATATAGATACCTAAATATGTAATATTACAAGTTAATTCATGTCTGAAACATGATAACACATCAAGTTTGTGTGGACCTCGATAAAGATAATAAGCTGTATAGGCATCACAAAAACAAGAACAGAAAAAAAACATAGATGATTTTTATTTTGGTAAGCAATAGTGAGAAAGCTCCTACTATATCAATATTTGATTGGTACAAGAGATAAAATTATCTTGAGACAATTACCAGAAGTGCAACGTGGGACCCACCAAAACGAGCCCCAACAGTGTGAAAATAAATGTCCGCTTCAAGTCTGGAGATGGTACTTTATCAATCACAAGCTGAGGAGCATAGTGCCCAACAAAAAAAAAAGAAGGATATTAGAAAATTGCTCGAGGAGCAAGTAAGATGTATTTCAAATAACAAGTTATGATTCGCTGAAACTTGTACTTGTCAGCTAAGAATCCATTCATAAAGCATCGTTGCCGAGTTTCCGACCAACTAAATAGTTTACTTGAGAATAGTTTATTATGATTACTATCACTGGTACTAAATAAATTTACCTGACAAATGACGTCACCAACAAAGGTTAGAAGGGCCGAGGTAACAGCCTTTGTCATCACAGGATATTTGGCAAGAAGAGACAAATACCTACATACAAATATTTGCAAGAATTACATCCATAATTAGCAATAATTACATGGATAAAGTATGTTCCCCGAGTATGAGTGCATAATCCCATTGAAAACCAAGTTTTCGAACGCCTAATTGGCATGCAGGCTAACTTCTTGTTTATGCCCTAACATCTTCAATTAACTACGGTGCACAAACACTTGAGAAACATCATAAGAGCAACTCTTTTTAGGAACATCAGCATACATTATTGAATTAAAACAATTCTATTCAACAGTCCTAGGACCAAGAAACCACCTTAGTCTAATATATATATATATATATATATATATATACAATGCATGACAAAGATTGTATTTTTAACATCCACTAAATCAAATTTGGAAGGAAAAAAAATCCCAAGCACAATGCAGGAGTAGGCAAATTGTAAAAATTAGTTACCATGAAAGCAGTGACCAGTCACTCCCATCATCCTCACCGCCACCTCCACCGCCAGAGCTTCCATCGCCGGAACCTCCAGACGCACCACCACCTCCGCCGCCACTCGAAACCCGTAAAGAGCGGAGATGCGTAAATTGAGGACGAACAAAGATTCCAGACCCATTTGCAGTGGACAGAGAAATTCTATTCATATGAATTGAATTGCACAGAAGAATCCTGGTTTGGGCATTGAGATGGCCGGTCGGAGTGCATAGAAGATAGGCCACCACCATGTTGAAATGGATGAATAAAGGTACAATTGTTTGCTGACAATATAATGCGGGGGGATGTTTGAGGTTTTACTCTTTCAGAGGGCTTATCCGTAAATAATTTTGTTTTTTAAAAAAATTACTTTTTACAACGACCGACCCGATTCGAACTGCTACCCGGTTTGATACTTTTTATTTGCATCAAGTTCGTCTCTACCAGGCCCATAAACTATTAAAACATTTATTATATAAACAAAATAAAATTGGACAAGTTTCAATTTGTGGTAAGGTAAATAATGATTGATGAGGCCGATAATATTGAATATATATGTTACGACGGTGGCCCAATACCCCAATTAAGTCCGATCCTCCCAATTCAATCTTAAGTATTATTATTTGAACCAACGGTTCATTATGGAAATTACAACAAAGTACATAAAAATTCAATAAAACTTACATTATTTTGGTATATGTATTTTCAAGATCAAAACATCATTTTTTTTGGTTAAAGCTGCATAAGTAATCGACATGGGAATTGGGATGCATTTTGCATCATAAAAAATAGTATTAAATCCGTTTTTTGGTGGTAAATGGTACGCCCGTTTTTTATTTAATCTCTTAAAGAAAGGGTAAAAGAAAATATGAGTTTTTTTTCTCGGTATTATTAAGTAATTAATTAAAAAAATATGGAAGTTAAATTGGTTGGTCAGAATTAATTAACTAATGGAAAATAATTAATGTTATACATTCTCACCCATGTCTATTGTTCCCTTATTTCAAACAAATGTTTTCCGCCCACTAATTTATCACTTTCTCCCCAAATAACAAGTCTCAATAAATAAATATTATTCTCTATCTCAAAATTCATTATCATCTCCATAATTTATGATTGTACTAATGTATTAAATCTAAAGTTAGTATGGTAAAAATGAATCATATTTGTTATGTTTAAATTGAAATATCTCAACTCCATTGATTATCAATCAAATTCAAACATTCATAAAACTTCGTAAAATTTCAAATTATAAGTTTGAACAATTATACAGTCAACTCGAATCATATACATCCCTAATTTTAATAACATTTTATTTTTATGTTAAAAGATCAATGGATCATATATGATACGATCATTAAGTGGAACCGTAATCCCATAACCAATTGACTTGTTATGTACGTAGCTAGACAAACTTAATAGCCTTAATAGAAAAACTTGTGACATTGCACTTTCTTGCATCAGCCTTGCTTATATTTGGTACTTTTTGGAATGCGTATCATTTGAACCTATTCCAGCAGCGTTAATTAAAAGAGCTAGTAGTGATGAAGCCAAGATAAAGTTGTATCAAATCAAGAAACTGATAGGGGCGCTCGCAAAAGTCGAGGGAGGTAGAACAAGAGAAGATCTAAGAACTTGAAAAGGGGGTCAAGGAGCTGAAGGAAGTTGTACTGAACCTTTACAAAGCGTAATAATAAGGAACATGAGGAGGTCATCCTCGACCTAGCTTGCAAGAAGCACAAGTAATTCTGAAGAACAACAATGGAGCAAGCTAAGGGTGCTTTGAAGGTGCAGTTGGAACATCAAAGCTGGTACAGAGGTTGCATTTCCACCATTTTTTTTCTTTTTTCTTCTCTTATTGTTGGTAATTTTTTAATTCCATGGGGTTTTAAGAATAAACAAAAACGTGGACATTCTAGCTTCATGTAGTGTTCCTGCTACATAAGTTCGATACGTGTTTCGTGGATTTAAGAGGTGTGCATTCGTGTATAATGAGATAATGTCATGCTTGTGGTTGTTTCGGAACGCTTGCGCTACTTCGATTGTGATTCCACTTGTGAGGAGGTTTAAAATAGCGGTCATTTTCCAACTTGTTCGATCCTACAAACGTATGCCATTGGGAAAAGTACAATTGGACCAACCATGATCGCAATTAGAACCAAAAAATGCAACTATCTCATTTTGGCTGAAAATGAACACTCTCATTAAAGTTGCATCCAAAGATCCGAAAATTATTATCCAATTATGACTAGATCAGTAGAAATTTTTAGGGTAAATAACACTTAAACTCCTTGTGGTTTGGACATTTTGCACATAACCCCCCTATGGTATGAAATTAGGCACATGACCCCCTTGTGGTTTGGACATTTTGCACATGACCCCCTTATGGTATGAAATTAAGCACATAACCCCCTTTTAGTTTTGACATTTTGCACATGACCCCTTTATGGTATGAAATTAGGCACATAACCCCATTGAATAGAAAACTGGAAAAGACTAAATTACCCCTAAAGTTTAGCCAAATTGCAACCATACCAACTGTTCGTTGGTTACTCTATCAAGTCAAAATTTCTTGTTTTAATTTAAAAATAACTATTCTATGAAATGAAAAGTTTAATGTATTTTTTTTAAATGAGAAATATAATATATTATTGTGTTTTTTAATTTTATAAAACACAAAAGATATATAATATTAGTTATTGTACAATTGACAATTTATTCCATTTTAGTAACCAATTTGAAAAATCTCATATGCTACAAATCAAATGTAAGAGGATTAAACTCGATTTAAAATTATGAACTATCAATTTGTTTGTTCAATTATAATTCGGTCAAAAAATTCTACATATTTCAAAGTTTTAATATTATCATTAATTATGATTATTATTTACTATTTCTATATAATATATTATATTATAGTTGTTATCGATTTTTTTTTTTTTTTAAGAAACAAAAGTATTTATTCTTTAGGGGTAATTTAGTCTTTTCAAGTTTTCTATTTAAGGGGGTTATGTGCCTAATTTCATACCAGATAGGGGTCATGTGCAAAATGTCAAAATCACAAGGGGATTATGTGTCTAGTTTAATACCATAAAGGGGTCATGTGCAAAATGTCCAAACCACAAGGGAATTATGTGTCTAATTTCATACCATAAAGGTCTTGTGCAAAATGTCCAAACCACAAAGGGGTTAAGTGCTATTTACCCAAATTTTTATCCAAAATGTAGTGGGTCATAATTCAACTAGATCAACATAAATTATTATCCAATTATGACTCATTATATTTTGGTTCTTGTCAATTATGACTCACTATATTTTTGTTCCGAAATTAGCGGTTCAAGCTATGAACCAAAGATTTCAATCAGTGAACCAAAATATATCGTTGGTTCATGGCTTGTAACCACTAATTTCGGAACTAAAACCGAACATCAACCAAAATCTAAGAAGTTCAAAAGAAATTTCAAGAGATATTTAGGGATATGTCTTGCGTACCTGCCACCAACTCGCCATCTCCTTGTTCACTTTTGGTGTTTGATGTTTGATTCCTCATGTACACGGTCTTTCACTCCCTTAGACTTCTCGACTTCACTCTTTAACTCCTTAATGCATTTTTCAACCGCCTCTCTTCGTGTCTTCTCATTTTCCAACTCGGACTTAGCATCTTTTTCGGCTCTCTTCAGCAACCAATCTACACGTACGACTACTAAAAGCTTTCCAAGACAAGAAAGACATCTGCTTCGACATGCATCCATGCATCCCCCATATCTTTATCTCATTCTCACTCTCATTGTTCATATAAAACAATATTGTCCATTGGAGAGGAAGACCAAGAAAGTAATGGACCAAGCCGAAGTCGGATTAAAGCTTGGCTACCATTCATCCCGTCCTTTGCTACCTTTGCTTTTGTTGGTATAGGATATGGTGTGGGCCACGCTTTGAAGGAGACTCCCTTGTTCCGAAAGAGACGAGGATGGATTGTCACCATCCTTTTCATCTTCCTCGCTTCCATCATCACCATATCGGTCGGGTTGGAGCACAAAAATGACGAAAAGGCAATCATCATTATGATGATGGTTGCTTTTGTGTCTTTTCGTGGATTGAAGTATCCAAGCCGATATTCGATTTCAGAGTCGGTCAATACTTCTTGAGGCTGCCCCTTCAAATGGCCATAGATTTTCAACGCAAACACTTCACCGGATTGCAACGCGGGTCGGAGCAATGTTGTTTATCGGAACCATTTGACAATCCTACCATATGAAAGCCTTGCAAGAGAGAATCAACCGAATCGAAGAAGCTCTGAGAATCCAACCGAGAGGAAGCTCTCCGAAAGGCAAAGGAAGATGAGAAAGATAATCGCATAAAAGAGTTGACGGTTGAAAAAACTAATATGGTGCGACAAGCCTGTGAGAATGAAGTCGTCCAAAACGAGCGAATAAAAAAACAAGATGAATTGATAAATAAACAAGAGGGTGACATTATAAAACTAGAGGAATTGGTGGCGGTAATGAAAGAAGCTATTAAAGGGTTGGTTTAAGCAAAAAAACTTGGAATTTAACCAATCAAGCATTGGAATTTTCCATGTGATTTCTTGTCCCAACTTATCCCTGGAAATTTATTCTTATAGATTGAACTTTTTGTAAAAAAATGTCGGTTCATGATTGAAATCGTTGTTCATGGTTTGAAACCTCTAATTTCGAAACCAAAATATAGTGAGTCACAATTGAACTATATTACTAGAAATTATTATCCAATTACGACACACTATATTTTGGTTCCGAATTAAATTATCGGTTTGAAGCTATGAACCAACGATTTCAATCGGTGAACCAAAATAAATCTTTGGTCATGGTTTGTGCTACTTCGATAGTGATTCCACTTGTTCAAAATAACAGTCATTTTCGAACTTGTTCGATCCTACAAACGTGATCGCAATTTGAACCAAAGATGCAACTATCTTATTTTGGTTGAAAATAAACACTAACATTAGAATTGCATCCAAAGATCCGGAAATTATTACCCAATTATGACTAGATCAATAGAAATGATTATCCAATTTCCCCAATTATGACTAGATCAATAGAAATGATTATCCAAAATGTAGTGAGTCATAATTGAACTAGATCAACATAAATTATTATCTATTATGACTCACTATATTTTGGTTCTTGTCAATTATGACGCACTATATTTTGGTTATGAAATTAGCGGTTCAAGCCATGAATCAACGATTTCAATCGGTGAACCAATATATTGTTGGTTC
Organism: Erythranthe guttata; assembly: GCF_000504015.1. The sequence continues at coordinate 1,146,038 of NW_012194869.1, read as the reverse complement.
ATGACTTGAAACCACTAATTTCGGGAAAAGTACGACCGAAGCGGCCATGATTGCACTTAAAACCAGTGCGACAATTGTCTCACTGTGGCTGCAAAAGAAATATCGTCGTAAGAGCTGCAACCGTAGATCCGGAAATAGCCCAAATCCAGAACATCTTGTCTTGGTTGCCGAAGTTTAACTTATTTCCTCCCTCCTCATATTGTATTTCTATACGATGATGATCCATCTGCAACAACATCATTGCTTCGATTAACAATAGACAAGAAAAGCCAAAAAACTGATGCAAAACATAAGTTTCTTTCCATCCATCAGTGAAAAATGATAAGATGAAGTCCATTCTGTAACACCCCACCTTTCCAAAACCCTAAAACCCGAAATTAATATGCCTAACTCGAGAATCCTTAGGTGATGTTATTACGTGATTTAATTATGTGAATTACATGAATCTAATTATATGGCTTATGTGTATATATATATATATATATATATATATATATATATATATAGAAATTTGGTGACTTATTTGAATGAAGTGATTTTGTATATTTATTTATATATGTGTGTGACCGTGTATATATGTGTGTGTTAAGTGCAAGTTGTCTTTTTTTTTTTTTTAAATAAATTAGTGTTAATAATGCATGTCTTTTCACTTGGCAATTTGCCATCATTTTTTATAATCCTACACTCAAAAGAGGATTAGTAATATGAAGAGACACTCTTCCTTCTCCCTTTTCTTCCACATACTCTTCTTACTTGTCTTCATTCCCCATTTCCACCGAAGCCACCACCTCCACCATCGGCTTCCTCTTCTTCCACCTCAACTCCAAATTTCCAAGAAAATCCCAAAATAAAAAATGAAGGTTCCCTATTTAACCATTGCCTTAGATTACACCAAAAATACCATCAAAACATCTTGCCTTCTCACGGGATATGATAACACATCCCTCTTAAAAGCTCACACCATCTCCTTCACAATCAAAATTTCTTGGCTAGACTTCGGTATTTGAAAGCTCTTTCCTTCAGTTGTTTTCCTTTCTTCGGTTATAAGGTAAGAAATTTCAGAGTTGATGTTTCCTGTGAGTTTCATGCAATCATGCTTAGTTAAATAAATTATGCATTTAATTGATGAAAACGAAATATAAAGAATTAAATTCAATAATGTTCTGAATTTTGGGCAATCAGAACAACTCAATTCATTAAATTACAAAATCGATTCGCAGCTAACCCTCGGTTGCTCGCCACTGAGAAGGAGAATAAATAATTACCTTAGAAATTTAGTTGTTCTCAGTCTTTGGGAATCCTCTAATTTTCTTTTTTATTTTCTTTTTTTTTATTTAATATATATTTAAAAATTAATACTGCCATCCCGCATTTAGAATTCTCTATATGATCGGGTTGGTTAGTTCTCAAATACCCGAACAACTTAGCAAAAATTATCATGTTATTAAAATTAAGAGGCAATTTAACTAAAAAATTCTCAACCTTAATGCTTGATTGGTTAAATTCCAAACTTTTTGGCTTCAACCAACCCTTTAATAGCTTATTTCATTACCGCCACCAATTCCTCTAGTTTTATAATGTCACCCTCTTGTTTATTTATCAATTCATCTTGTTTTTTTATTCGCTCGTTTTGGACGACTTCATTCTCACAGGCTTGTCGGACCATATTAACTTTTTCAACCGTCAACTCTTTTATGCTATTATCTTTCTCATCTTCCTTTGCCTTTCGGAGAGCTTCCTCTCGGTTGGATTCTTAGAGCTTCTTCGATTAGGTTGATTCTCTCTTGCAAGGCTTTCATATGGTAGGATTGTCAAATGGTTCCGATAAACAACATTGCTCCGACTCCGCGTTGCAATCTGGTGAAGTGTTTGCATTGAAAATCTATGGCCATTTGAAGGGGCATCCTCAAGAAGTATTGACTGACTCTGAAATCGAATATCGGCTTGGATACTTCAATCCACAACAAGACACAAAAGCAACCATCATCATAATGATGATTGCCTTTTCGTCCTTTTTGTGCTCCAACCCGATTGATATGGTGATGATGGAAGCGAGGAAGTTGAAAATGATAGTGACAATCAATCCTCGTCTCTTTCGGAACAAGGAAATTTCCTTCAAAGCGTGGCCCACACCATATCCTATACCAACACAAGCAAAGGTAGCAAAGGACGGGATGAATGGAAAGCTATCGGCCCAGCTCGTAAAGAAAACAAGCGAAGCTAGAATGGTGCCCGTAAACCCCTACAATGATAAGATGATGATGTTGTGGGGGATTACGGGCAGCATTGTAGCTTCGATTATGTTTCTTTTGCATACGAGGTCCGATATCTTTCCATTCATCCCGTCTATTGCTACCCTTGATTGTGTTGATATAGGATATGGTGTGGGCAATGCTTTGAAGGAGACTCCCTTGTTCTGAAAGAAACGAGGATTGATTGTCACTATCATTTTCAACTTCCTCGCTTCCATCATCACCATATCAATCGGGTTGGAGCACAAAAAAATGCAATCATCATTATGATGATGGTTGACTTTTGCGTCTTCTCGTGGAGGGAAGTATCTAATCCACGATCATCGATTCGATC
>NW_012194869.1:1096813-1139203 GCF_000504015.1 Erythranthe guttata | reverse complement strand
TTTTGTAGTTTATATACTCTGATACTCTCCCAGAAAATGAAATGTCGTATGGTGGGTGGATATGAATTTGGGCATCTATGTTGAGCATATTTGGAGCCAAATTGCTTGCGGCAGCAGATATGTATGATCTTAGGCGTCTGAAAAATATTTGTAAATTTCATCTTTGGAGGAGCATCTCTCTTAATCGCTTTGCGGAAATTCTAATGATTGCAGAGAGATGTAATGCATCTCTATTGAAAAACCTTTGCTTTGGGTTCGCTGTAGATCACTGGTAAATTCACCTGTATTGATCTTTGTGTTTAATTCTTTTATTTTAAAGTGGAACTTTGATGACCTTTATTTTTAAGATTAAGGGTTGAAAATCGATTTGTCTTACATTTATTTCGGTCTTTCAACTGCAGATATTAAGAAATTGGACACCTTTGCCGACCTTGAGAAGAACTGCCCTCTACTTCATAAGGAATTGGTTGACTATTTATCCAAAGAAAGAGCGGTCCTGCATCCAAAGCAGATAGAGGAAGTACTTACACTTGCTGTCGCTGATTGAAGTAAGACACTATTTTGAAATTTGAATGTCCGATGTTGTCTGATATGAGCCCTTAATACTTTTTAACATATAAAGATGTAGGAAATCGTGAATAGGTTTTTTGAATGTTTCTTGAATGTTTTTTTTTCACTATAAATGCAGATAAAATTATAAAGGTACAGTAAAAATATTTAAAATATGTGTGTAGGGTAGGGGGCACCCCGGGCCCTACACTAGTTTCTCTAGTGTAAGACATGTTTTCTAAATTAATAGTCTCGTTTAAATAATAGTTTCTCCTGAATGGTCCCGATTCAGTGACAACATGGTAAATTATTTATAAAAGTTTAACTGTACATGAGATTTTGAAAAATGAAGATGAGGATAGTTAATGGTAAAATTTCTCAGAAAAAATATCAAATGAATCATGTTATGTGCCGAGTGTGTTTCTTTTCACAATTCATTAACGGTAAAATTTCAGATCATCGAAAACCTCATAGAGGATTACGTCAACGAGACCCGTTATCTCCTTCTTACTTGTTTATTTTATGTTTGGATCTATTAGTGTTAAAATTTGTTAATGAACATTCTTTTGATGCCATCTCAAAAGGGACCTAAAATCCCGATTTTACACTCCTTGGATGATTCCATCATTTTCTCCAAATGCAATGAATGATAAGTCTCTAAATTTTACTGATCATCTTCACTCTTTTAAGAGATTCAAGAGTTGTATATAATGCCAGGAGAATACAAAACAACACACGATTACGTAAATGTAAGGCCAACTGAATTGAATATTCGAGAAATAACAATTTGTTGCAAATCTAGACTTTGAAGAGTATATTCAGCACCAAATTGTAGTTCCCTTTTTCTTTTCATCGTTGCTAACTCTATGTTGAAAACCCTTTTCAATAGCCAACATAAATTTCTTTCTTTTTTGATCATTGAATCTGGATTGATTTCTATTTTGCTTGGATGAATTATTCTAATTATTGTGGGCCTTTTACAAATTACGTTTCAAGTCAATATATAATGATTTTAATCTAACCTTATTGATAATCAACACGCTATATATAGTCGTAATTAAAAGATAAATTAGTCAATAAATTGAAACAAACACCTCATTCTAGATTTCAACTTCCAATAATTTGCATAAGAGTTCCACTAAAACCAAAGCTTATTATATGGGATGAGGCGCCGATGATGCATAAATATTATTTCGAAGCACTGGATAACATTATGAGATCTATCTTACAGTCGAAACAACTTTTTGGTGGTAAGGTTGTTGTTCTTAGAGGAGATTTTAGGTAAATTTTGTTGGTTATTATGAAATCATCCTGACAAGATATTGTTCATGCTACGATCAATTCATTACCACAGTGGAAAAACTGTAAGGTCCTAACGCTGCACAAGAACATGAGGCTTCAGTCATGTGCTTCATCCTCTACCGTGGACGAAATAAAAGAATTTACAAATTGGATACTAAAAATTGTTAATGGTCAGTTTGGAGAGAATAATGATAGTGAAGCGTCAATCGAAATTCCACATGATATGCTAATTTATGATTCATACAACCCCTTTTCGGAGTTGTTCCAGTTTATTTATTCAAATTTCTAAATAATATTTTCACTTCATATTACTTTCAAAGTAGATCAATTTTAAAGATTATTGTCGTCAGTCATCCTTGAAGAAGATAAGGTGTATTTGAGCTCTGATAGTATTTACAAAGATGAGGCTACAGCCTGATTTTTAACCCTAAAAATAGGTTTCCAATTTAATTCTATGATGTAGGACTTTAATCTAATTTGCCTTGATAGAAAGCCCTTGTAATCAAACACCAAACTTATACTACTTCACAAATAAAAAAATATAATATATTAATCTTACATTTATCCCAACAAATTGTATACATTAAAGTCCATCCGGAATGTTAGAGGTTGACAACAAGGACTGACGCATGTTGCTGGTTTTCCAGAATGAAATATCTTCATCATACATTCTCAACCAGTCCAATCTTCATCACTTTCATCCAGGTCCTAAACATATATATTCATATATATATATATAGTTGACAGCAGAGCACGATTAAGAAATAAAATTAATCATGTTAAAAGTATTTTCGATACCATAAAAAAATTCATACCTGTGATGTGTTAGAAAACTCTTCTATGTCGTCGTCTTCAACCTACATGGTAGATACATCACGACGTAAATAAACATAACAAAACTGTAGTCACATCAGACAAAAGGTTGTGGCATTTTCTCTAAATATACAGAATCATCACACACACACCATATGATTGACCAAACATATCATGGATTAAAAAACAAACTTTAGGTACCAGTATATAATGAACGAGAATAAAGCCCAAACTATAAATGTTTAAAAATTGCTTCCGGCATCAGATTTGTAGACAATGAAGTATATTGTCACTTTTGATCAAAGTAATCAATTCTAATAAAAGAAGACCGCGTGAAATAATCTGACCATTGGGGCAAGCTACTGAACAAAATAGGTTATTTCGTACGACATGTAGCGTTATAAAGTCATCATCCAAAGTAATATAACTACACTCGGATACACTAAATCATACAACAGGTTGGTTGCTATAACTTGATATAAGTAACCAGTGAACAAGAAACATCGTGTAAAACCTAATTTGGATAAGGAATTTTTCGTTACTCATGACTGTCTGAAAAACGTTAGATGGGAACTGGTAATTATCCCATGATCAACAAATTATCCCAACACAATTATTGGCACAAATATTGCATCATACTATGACATGTCACCTTTGAGGGCCGAAGAGCAAACTGATTAACTCAAGACATTCCACCAATATGCCTGTAATTCACCCTCCCTCTACATTATCCTATTTAGCAATGAATTTCTATGTTCCTGGACCATCTCCTTCGCATTCAACTAGCAACAAATTTCTAGATTACTGGGTTAGGAAAAGCGTAGTACCAAGTGAAAGTTTGAGTAATAATAAGCAATACCGGACAAAGATCATTAAGTTTCATAGCAGGGCAGAAGCTCATACAAAGATTTCCCATTACAATCTTAGGTGCGTTCATTTAAAAGGCGTAACGAGTAACAGCAACCCAAGAGTAGAAATTCCACCACCCATATCATTCTGCAGAAACTGCATGCAGCAGGTTAATGAATTTAAAAATGAACTTGAGGTTTTACCTGAGTGGAATCATTCGAGGCAATTGACTGGGAAGCAGGGACCAGGTCAACCAGGTCAACTTCTCCTCTCGTTGAGGTTGATGGACCTGAGGTTTTGCGTTTTGAGTTCCTTTGGTTAATAGATTCAACTAACTCCTTCTGGAAAGAGACATTAGTGGACAAGTTAATTACCATACTTACTTATGTAATCAGGAAGTTGGGGATGCATGACAAATAGTCACCAGATCCTCTGATTATTCTAGAAAATATGATACCGACATGAATTAACTTACCAAACTAATCAATTTATTCACATATCACCAAGACAATTGAGCAAATAAAGTCAAAAGACAAGTGATGGTTTGGCCGTTTTTATGTTGTCAGAACAAAACGTACATCTCTGTTTCAGAAACACTCTGTTCATAGCAACGGTATGAATTTTTTTCCTACGAATGACATGTTCTCCATTGACTTTATGCATGAGTAATAAGCATTTATAAGATCTAGATGCCACAAGACATATCTATTCATACAAACAATCATTCTGGTTATATTTAGTTGCAACATTTGGTTCATTCACTTTAAATTTCCTCAACATCGTGAAAATCCCCCTAGTCATCATAAAATGTCAAGTGTCCTCAAGATGGCTTGACAGAAATTCCAGATATACTTCCCCGCATTCATGAACTTTTTTAAAATTTAAAATGGTCAATAAGAATGAAGATAATCATTTTTCACTTTTTGAGTTCAGCAGTTACGAAACATGGAAGCAAATAACAAGGAAAATTAGCTCTCATTGAAAGAACTTAAGCTTGATTTATTAAATACTTGTTGATTACAAAGATAGTAAATCAGCAAAAGGAGAAAGCCAAATAAAGTTATAATGCTTAACAAAGAAGGGGAAAAGTTATGTGTAATGGAAGAAAAATACCTCAGAGTCCTTCTTCTGCCTTTTAGTTACTGTCCCTATATGTTCCAAACAGCGAAAATGTAATTAGGAAAATTTACAATGAGGAATCAGAAGATAACACAAGACAATCAATAGATCAGACCTGGCTATTCCAGATACCGAATAATATACAACTTATATCAGCCTTTTTACTGTGTTTGATGAGCTATAACTAAGAAAAGCCTTGTTCTGATTAAACGAGAAGTGGAGATTTCTAAGCGTGATTTGGATCTCACATAACAAAAAAAAAGTTATCCCAACCCGATGCTTGATGCGATTAAATGTCTAAAAGAGATCAAGGAAAACTTTAGACGGAAAGTGGAAACTCAAGGAACAATTGAGAGGTGATGAATTTTCTAAAATATTCTAATAAAATAGGATTTCAAGCAGAATTCACTTCAAAATGCAGTAACATGGCATCATAAAGATCACACAAATGCTAAGGGGAGAGAGGCAGTGGACTGACCAGATTCTTCTCCCTTTGTTTTCCTCCTCCCTTTCATAAGATTGGAGGCCTAAATACAATAATCATTGCAATGAGATACTGAGGTTATAAACAATAATCAACGAGTCAAAATTTCAGCAAACTAGATGAAGAAGAAGGAGATAGAAAAGTAAAGAAAGAAGATCTTACTTCAGAAGTAGTGACAGTCTGTTTCACATCCGTTGCCTTCTGAAAATTAACAGTGTTGTGTCAAACATGAAATATTATATAGCAACATGAAGGAATATTCTATCCATCAGCATCAATTACATTAAGTACATTTGAAAGAAAAAAAATCTTCAGAGAGATAATCTACAAAAAAAAAAAAAAGAGCGTCGTGGATAGGCCAAGCAGCAAGATAGCCCCACTTATTCTCAAGTTTAGATAAACAAGAATAATAGCCGCATTTCCAAATTTGAGGTAAATAAGGCATTTTTATCAAATGATATATCATGCATCAATCTCGATTCGTACATATTTATTTCTCAGTTAATTCGCAATACCGCATAAGGCAGCTAATATAGACAAGATGATATCAAATGGAGAAACGAGAATGACATATTCGCTGAACATGTCTGAAAAGCTTCTGAACGATAATAATAAATATGATACTTAATGGGACAAAAATGTGAGACGTTACCTTCTCCTCCACCTTCTTGAACAATGAAGATAATGTTGTTTGGACAAGAGATGTTCGACCATTACCGGAGGGATCCTTAGTGTTCCCAGTCAGCTTATATTGTCCTAAAGATGGGGACCCTCTAGCATTATCCTCATTGTCGACGTCAAATACTATATGGGGAGAACTTTCTGTATGTGCATGTCTGTAAGGAAATCAGCTTTTAGAAGATTATCAACAATCTTGTGTGTGTGTGATGGGAACAACAGATAAGTCAATGTGGAAAAGTTATAGCTTTCTAACTTAAAAAGAAGTGAAAAACAATAACAAGGATATCAGTAGGCGCATACTTTTTTCTTGTTTCAGTGTCAATTTTCGTGTCCTCTTCTTCAGGTGTTTCATCCTCAGTTCCAATAATATCGTCACCAGATGATGGTTCTGCAAAACTGAGAATAAACACTCCATTTATCACTGGCATAACTCGAAACCGAAGAACAATTGAACAAAAGGAGTTTGAAGGGACCTCAATGCAGTGACACATATTAGGAGCTATTTGCTAAAAGAATAACATCATTATAATTTGATGACAAAATACAAAACTACTTCAACGTCACATACTTCACAAACATAACTACCAGATTTTAACAGAAGGTACTGCTCAAAGTTCCTTCTATCAAAGAAGTTCTATGCAGCCGTGGCAGAGATACTTGCTTTAAAGGCCTCATTATTTAGGCTTTCATACCATTTTGATAAGTGCACCGCTGCGCTCCCTATACGTAGATTCTTTTACATTCCTTTATAAAATGCCAAATATTCATGTTCTTATTCATATAACTACTAATCCGTTAATACAAAAGACATCAAGAAAACAGCAAGGTACACATGAATGTGGGCATCCTTGGAAGATACTTGAAACAAATCCACAAAATCAACCATACAAGCCACCCTACTTAATTGTGACACCATGTATGCTATTTCATAGAAACGACCTTCATTTGTTCGATAAGAGAAACTTTCTTTCTCAACTTACCTATTGCGAAATAAATACATAAGGTGATAAATGACATTTTGTCATGTCAGATGAAATCTGAAAAATGTAGTGAACACACCCGTTTTCTAAGCAGAACCAACATACATTTTCTCATGGAGGGAAATATGTAAATTCGATTAGATAACTCGTCTCTTATAGTTCCTATGGCGTCTGACCAAAATGTACATTTAAATTTAGCATGAACACTACAAATATGCAGCTAATTGCATCACTAGGGAAAATAGCTGGCATCTTAAAGTTCTCTGAGTAGAATAAATCACATAAAGAAAAGCAAAGGATATACTTGAAAGTTTTCCCAGCAGTCCTAGTTGATTGCCTAGTTGGAGTCACTTCTGTCAGCTTTTCGTAATCACGAGGACTGTCAGATATATCCTCCTCTAGATAAACTTTTGGCAACACCCTTTCCACGGATTTCAATGCAGACTTTTCAGAACCTTGTTTACCATCACTTGTAGCCCCAACACCACCCTTGAAATCATAGCCTGTAAATTTTTCCTGCGAACAGAATATCTTAATTTATACTTAGTTTCACCTCAAAGCTATTTGGAACTATTTTCGCCTTCAACTGGCAAGCAAACTAATTTATTGGCTGACCGTATTCAGCTCCTTGGGAAACTCAAGCCGTAATTCTTCTGGGTTCTCCTCTTTTGTTCCAATCCACCAAGCATCTGAAAATACGATCTGGAGCAAAACAAGATTTTCTTTATTTTAAGCCTTAATGAGAAAAAAAGAAATGCATGAAGTGGGAAGAAAAACAGACATGAAAATTAATCATCTAACTATTTATTTCTTAGCAACTGATCTGACTCTATCATATCAGTCTTTCTTCTGCTTAAAAACATGTCAGTCTTCCCTGAACAAACCATGGCTTACTAACTCAATAGTTCATTCATAGTAAAAACCATAAATTGAGATTCTTTGCATCAGAATGTAGACGAATCATTTACATTAAAAGCATCAATATAACACTAATATCGCAAAGCTCTCAGCACATATGCTTCATATTCTGAACAGTTTTTGGGACTGATGAGATCACAATTTTATCCAAATATATGTCTCCATTACATACATAATTTTGCTCGTCCTATCAAACTATAACCAGGATATTCTATGTCTGACATGACAGTTCGACTTCAGTTACTAAAATTTATTCAACAAAAATTCTGGCATTATTAATAAGAGAATATTGTCACTTATACTGGTATAATGTTCTAAGGAAACGGTAGCTGCCACTAGACAGGTGTATGTGCAAATTTATGTATATTACTACAGAATTTGCCACAATCTGATAGTAGAAACACCAAGTTCCTGAAGTAAAAGATATTAAGTTAAGCAAACAAGCAAGAAGAAAACTAAAAGGACAAATACTAAAAGAACACCAACCATATTCTCGAAGTAGTCATCACAGGTTACATTCTTTCCCCCTTTAGAGAACTGCAGCGTCAAGTACCTATTCTTTGGATAAACAATTGTCCCAAACAACTTCATTTGACCCTGCAGAATTCAAGAAAATGAAGAACATAGTTAATCAACCAAGAGACAGAACAAAAAATAGTAAGATCTCTGTTTTTACTAGCCTTCAAACAACCAGTACAACAGAAACTCAAAGCATTACAGACAACCAATCAATTCATGTGCTTCCATTCAGCTTTCCTTGTACTCCACGGGTGATAAATTTCCAAGAAGAAAACTCAAAAATAAACCATAAAAATTGTCCATGCAAGATCTATACAAGGAAAATGTACACAGAATGGACTCGTAAACAAACTGAGAGCACGAACACCTTTTGAAATTCATATAAGTTGGAAACCTAACTTCTTCTTGGATGCATGATATAAATAGAAATGTGGAAGAACATGTGCAGCCGAATTGTTTGACAGAGTCGTCCCCTTGCACGGTAAGAGATGGAAAATATAATATATCAACTATCTATAAATAGGGTACTCGATGTTGAAGACTGCGAGCAAGCATAGCCGAATAAACATAAGCTAACCGTTATGATGTCTTTGACAGTATTTATTACCAACTTAAACAAGGAGCAAAAACTAACACATAATCATTTAATAAAAAAAAAAACATCAATAATAGTAAGACAACAGCTAAAAACCTGCGGAAAGTCGAGGTACAGAATGGGGTTTTTAGTGCCTAGGTCTTTGAGCTCGCCGATTTTGCCACCAGAAATCGGACCGAGTAAACCCGGAAAGGAGAACAGATATTTGTTCTTCCGCTGTGACTTCCGCAAAATATCCTTCCCGTGGTGTTTGATCACCGTTATGGACGGAGCGAGAGCGGTTGTATGGCCCACCTTAACTGGGTTCTGCGACAAAATGTTTCGGGAGAATGCCACTCTTTTAAGCCTTAATCTCTCCTCCGCCTCCGGGTCCGCGGCGGCGGCTGCGGAGGTCACTTCCTTCTTACCGCCTCGAGCCATTATCTCGCTGCACTTGTAGTGAGCGCCGGTGGAATTTGTTTTGGAAGGCGGGAACCTATGATTTAGAGGCGAATTCAGTGGAAAATGGCTGTGCTAATAGTGTAAGGGTTCGAATCTAAATGAAGCCGTGTTTGGATGATTGAAGATGAAATTTCGATTCGAAAAAATGCAGTTTTCATCCCTCAAGTGCACAAAATTTACATTTGATCCCTATATTCATAAAAAACATATTTAGTCCATACGTTCGAAAAATTCAACACTTTTAGTCATTCTCGTTAATTTTCCATTAGCGTGTGCCCATGACTTCTTTAACTGACAAACTAACGATAAATTGATGAAAATGACCAAAAATATTAGATTATTGATATATGAGGGACCAAATGATTTTTTTGGTGAACATATGAGATCAAATGGGAAATTGATACAAACTTGAGGGGTACAAACTGTAATTTTTTCAGTTTTGATTTCTATTTGTAATATATCAGCAATTAATTGTTTAATTTTTACATTTCAACCAATATTATACCTTATTTTATAGTGACATATTTGATATGTTATGATTTTTACGTAGTACGAAAACTTCAATTTTTTAATGTTTTCGCGTTTCGGCCTCATGTCGAATACTCGAGAACACCTCCCGGACACTTTATGGGCCATTTTACAATTTTCTATAAAAGTTAGAAACATGTTTGAATAGCAAAATTTCGAAAAATATTTGTTGCGTTCCTAATTATTTACACAATTTAATGATCAATTGCAAATTGATAGTTGATAGTAAGATTTATTTTGGAGAATTACACTTTTGGCCTCATGTTTCACCTGATTCCATTTTTTGTCGCCGTTGTTTCAAAGTGAACAATATACACCTCAAAAGTTTAACTAGAATGTATGGGTATCCAAATGAAACAAAAATAAACGTTTGGGAGTGAAATGAAAAAACTCCTAAATTCAGTGGTCACAAATATAATTTCCTGCAACAAAAACAGTGTTCATCTCTTGCTTCTTTTCGACTTTTCCTAATTCATCAGATTGAAAAAGCAAATACAACAAGTAACGGTTCTGCAAATTAATCCCAAAATTATGCTCCGAATTCTCTCATCCAACACCCAATGCGCAACAGTTTCCAGTTAAATAAGCCCTAGCTCGAAACCCCCTTTTTTCACGAATTTGGAAGAATTAAAATGCCACGTTTTCCTCGTTTATGTGCCCCAAAACCTCGTACTGAAATGTCGATGAAATGGAGCAGCTAATCTAGAGCTACATGGCGAATATTCATACGTTAGTGGCTAGTGTAAATAGTCTCTACCTGTGTAATGACAGCATCGCCAAGTTTTACTGCTACGATGCCGTCGATGGTTTAACCAGTCGAAGAATCAACGGAAAGAAGAAGAAATGCCGGAATCATGGTTATGTCGGTGGGTGTGGTGCTAGGGTTTCTGCGATTGATTATACGTGGAGGCTGTGTGCTGCTACGGAACTTCGTGGTGTTCAGGAAAGCTTTAGTAAGAATATCAGTGTGCAGAACCCAGTTCCTTTTATCGAAATCCCCGTCACTTGCTACCAGGTTAACATCATGAATATTTGTGTTTCCGATTAACTTTCTCGTTTTTATCAATAATTTGTGTTATGTGATATAAACGGCTTTCGCTTACGGGGTTGTTTGTCTTAAATTGGTGGGGTTTCAGTTATTGTAATGTGTGAAAAATGCGTGACACGGTATTTGTGTATATATCTGAAAATGGTAAATGGTACGAAAAATGGGGTTAAAAGGTGTACGTCATGTCGTTATCGTCTTTTTCTATTATGTGCTGTTTAAAATGTTATACTCTGCATATAGTAACTCTTAAATCGGATAGTCCCTGTAGAGAGAATCCTACATTTATTGCTCAGTGAACTTACCACAATTGGAAACTGGAACCAAATGGCTGAGTATGGCGGGTTGCAGTTGTAATTCGCACTAGTTTTCACGAGATAATCCGTTTTTGTTAATTTTTTTCAAAATTTTATCTCTGTGTGCCAAGGTGTTCCTCATATGCCTGTATATCTGTTTGCACTAGCGTGGTATCTTTTTCCTCTTGTTCATGGGATCTTCATGTAGTAGATGAATTGAGAAAGCTGCTAAAATGTTTACCTAGAACGGTCACATATTTTACTGTTTTTTTTTATGATAGCAACTTTTCTCATAGTTATCCACATGACAGTTTTCTACTGAAAATGGCAATCAGTAGAGTCGTCAATATCAGCTGATGATGCAACCTGTATAGATCGTTAATCTATGACCAAGAGTAGCTCGAAATTATACAATAATAAGGAATATGCTGCAGCTTGGACTGATGAAACTCTGCACTTAATTGTGCATTAAACTTCAATGAAAGTTGATGCATCCTCCTTGTTACATAGTTTTTTTTACAGTTCATATTAAGTCTTTCTAATCATACAATGGTTGGTCTTTTGCTATTATCCCCGTGTTAATAAATCTACTTGAGTTATTGCGTTGCTTGGTAGTAGGTATGGCTGTGGGGACTATCTGGTTGTATGCATATCTGTGGACAATATCAACTCTTGGCTTCAAACTATTAGAAATTTATTATGTGCTTCATGCTTCTGTCAAGGTCCGCACTCTGGTTTCTCATCGTTTTCTGGTCTAGCAATATTAATACCGATATTAGGGATCCTTCTTTCGATATTTCTCATGTAGCTTTGGATACCTTAAGATGACTTATACTTCCACTTAGCAATACCACTTTGAGTGGATTTCTCCTTTCCGAAACTTTGTCATGTCATGACGTGAGAACCTTTTCCAGCAGCATGAGGGTCTGCAACACGTTTTGAGTTCGAAACTTGCATGCATTAGAACTCACTGGGTTTCTACCTAACATAACACTACTTAGGAACTAAACTTTCACACATCAGTTAATAACTTTTGGTCATGTATAATTTCAGGTTGTTGGTGTTCATGATAAAGCGGAAAAAGATGAAATTGTTAAATCAGTGATGCATTTAAAAAATGCAGAGATTGAAGAGGGATATACTAAAGATGCTGTTATATCTCGCCAGGTTTGTCACAATCACATGGTTCTTCTCTTAGTTTCCTAATGATATGCATGGTGGAAATTTATCTGTTTTTCTTTCTTTCTAAATGCTCCTTTATCAGTATGCCATACTATGCATATATAATTTTTCCTGCTTCCCTCAGGATCTTCTAATGGATGTTAGAGACAAACTTCTATTTGAACCAGAATATGCTGGAAATGTCAAAGATAAGCTGCCCCCTAAATCTTCTCTGAAAATTCCTTGGGCTTGGTTGCCTGGTGCTCTATGCCTTCTACAGGAGGTAAGCTCATTCATCCAATTAGATATATGAAGCTCCTTTGTGATACGCATTCACAGATTTTAGTGAGGCCTGCATGAACTTATATAGGTTTTTGGTCTGTCCTACTTTGTGTCACCTCCGTTGTCGTCTTTTACTGCCATATAGATGTGCATAATGTTTTCTGTCAATTTTAATGGAAAATATAAGGTGAAGCGAATCTTCTATGAATTCTTGATTTGATCAGCCTTCAACTGACCGTTCTAGGTTGGAGAAGAAAAGCTTGTGCTAGAAATTGGGCGAAGAGCCCTGCAACATCCAGAATCAATGCCATTTGTTCATGATTTGCTTCTGTCAATGGCTCTTTCAGAGGTAAGAACAAAAGGAGGTCAGAATCTTAAGCCACTTTTTCCTGGCAGTTTTGTTATTCTTCCTTCTTATTATAGGTGCTTTCTTGAAGTGTGCAATTGCAAAAGCTGGCTTTGAGAAGAACAATATTTCTCAAGGATTCGAAGCCCTTGCCCGTGCTCAATGTCTATTGAGGAGCAAGATTTCTCTTGAGAAGATGATGCTATTGTCTCAGGTAACCTTCATTATAGTTGCATGCTTCTACCTTGAATATGCTTTTATCAGGTTCCTCTCTCTGGTCCAATAAATTACCCAGGCACCTACCTATGGCAAACGGGAATAATTATCGTTATAGAAGTATAAATCAGATGGTATAGATTTGGTTGAGTTGAAATTGTTGTATCATCAATGAATTCATGGGATTCCAGCTCTTGTTATTTGAATAGCCTGAAAGCATATGAGTTAAAGGCTTTACCCTTTTCCAAGAGAAATAAAAGATGGAATTACGTGCATGATTTCTCCTTGTTCCTTTAATCGTCGATCTGGAATTTCGTCCTTTCCATTTTTGCCCTTGTCGATGGAAGACAAAATAGTGATGTTTAAATTTTGCTTTTAGATAGAAGAATCTTTAGAAGAGCTTGCTCCAGCCTGCACATTGGATCTCTTGGGGATGCCTCACACACCTGAAAATGCTGGACGAAGACTTGGCGCTATCGCAGCTCTGCGTGAATTGCTGAGGCAGGGGCTGGATGTTGAAACTTCATGCCATGTTGAAGACTGGCCTTGCTTTCTGAATCAAGCACTTAAGAAACTTATGGCTACAGAAATTGTGGAACTTATTTCTTGGGACAGTTTAGCTCTTACAAGGAAGAATAGAAAATCGCTTGAGTCACAGAATCAAAGAACTGTCCTCGATTTCAATAGCTTTTACGTGGTTTTATTAGCTCATATTGCCCTTGGAGTTTCGAGCAAACAAACTGACCTGGTAATATTTTTTTTTTAAAATACATTGAAACCATGTTTAACTTGTGGCTTAAAATTTAAACATTTGTATCATATTTTATGTAATGTCTCCTCTCTGTCGTTTTACACTTTTACGAAATGCTTAACCTGAAAATTGGTGCCATTCCATTCTGTAGAGTACATTCATGCATAAAGAAAGAGTTCATTTCATTTACTAATCCTTAGTTCTCCACCATTCTTGTGTAGATTAACAAGGCAAAATCAATTTGCGAGTGTTTAATAGCTTCAGAAGGCATTGATTTGAAATTTGAGGAGGCCTTTTGCTCTTTCCTTTTGGGGCAGGTGCACTTTCTCTTTCCTTCTCTCTTCTTTGTTGCGCTATTTTTGTTTTTTAACCTAAACCAGCATTGACAAAATTTTAGTGCCCATTGTCCAGGGTGATGAAGCAACGGCTGTTGAAAGACTGAGGCAGCTTGAATTGAATTCGAGTCCTAGTTCACAAAAGTCACTGCAACTGAAAGAAACCAGAGAAGTTTCAAGTGGGAACAAACCACTGGTAGATGTCCCTGTCATTACAAGTTCTTTTTATATATACTCTTCCTCTATCGTGTTTTACAAAGAATTAAGTGTCCTTCGTCACCTTGTAATCATTAGTCATATTTTATGTCACAGAGTAATTCAAGATAAATTCATTCCAAACAGATGCTGCTTTGAATCTCTCTTGTTATCCTTTACTTTTAACCAAGATAGTTAAACTCTCCAATTGCTTCAATAGAAAACAAAAAAACGGAACAATAGAAATTTGGGCTATTCGACAACTTCATATACTTTTTATAACATTATTAACTTTTAAAGTTCTACAGGGGTTGTAGTGTCGTAAGTTTGATGCTTCTCAGGTACTGTGTTTTGATTTTACAGGAAACATGGTTGAAAGAAGCTGTTCTTGGCTTGTTTCCGGATACACGAGATTGTTCCCCATCTTTGGTAAAAGCTTTTAACTATACTATCTAAATTTTCTTGTTTTCCTCTATCAAATACTAAATTCGAATAGCAATTATAGGCGGACTTCTTTAATGGGGAAAAAAGATCTTTTGGAAACAGAAAAGATAAAAGAGCTCCTCCAACTTTATCCAACATGAGGCTCAGATCGCTTGCTGTTGCTCCTCCACTGGATCAAAGAGATGAAGACTCGGTTTCATTCACAGATTATTCACGCCATCTTGGTCCAGCTGTCAAGCAGCTTTCTCCTCCTAATCTGCAAAGTCCACTAATGGAGGGAAAAGGCATTGCTGGCTCACCATCTATTCAATTGAAAAGAACTTTGGGTTCAAAGCAGCGTGAAGTATGGAAAATTTGGTTGAGCTCCAGTCACGTAGTTGGAAAGATGATATATACTACAGCATTAGGCTGCATCTTGTTTGCTCTATTTAAGCTATTGAACGTGCAATTATGGAGACCTGCAAATGGATCTAGATGGAGAGTGGATGAGCAAAGATTTTCTACAAGCTCCTCTACTGTTGCTGATTCTCCTATTGATTTAAGATATAGACGTGCAATTATTAAGCAAAATGGTATTACGAGAAAAATCAAGAAAGTTCTCTCACGTCTTAAAATGCAGTCTGGGAACCATCTAGAATCTGCAGATATCCAAACTGCTTCACTCTCTTCTGGCCTTTCTTCTTCAATAACATCAACTTATAGGGAACCAATGCCTGTTGAAGAAGCTGAGACACTTGTCAAGCAATGGCAAGCAATTAAAGCAGAAGCGCTTGGGCCTAACCATGATACTGGTGGGCTTGTTGATATCCTTGAAGGATCAATGCTTGTTCAGGTGAGATCCATCTCATTATCCAGTGAGTTTGTTTTTGGCTAATTGTCCTAAGGATATACCGTATGTTTCATTCCAGTGTTTTAACATGTCTAGTTTTACAGACTTCCAATGTTATAGCGTCATTTTTGGTAAAGTGACACCTTATTTGTATTTCATGTTAACTCGTGATATTTCGATCACAAATCCGTGCTACATTGCTCGTGTCAATGCATAAGAACTAATCTAATACCTTCTGTTTGATGTCCGGGTTAAAAGAAATGCACTTCAAATCTAAGTTTTCTATTAGCTAAGGTGCGATCCTTTGGCATCCATAAAATTTTTAGGTGTTGGGAAAATTAGCATTTACGATGAATGTATGATTTTAATCAAATCCTGATAACTGGAATACTATGTCACCAGCTAACGCTTCTTATTAACTTAACTGGTCAATGCATATGTTGTAGTGGCAAGCGTTGGCTGATGCAGCAAAAGGAAGGTCGTGCTTTTGGAGATTCGTCTTGTTGCGATTGACAATCGTACACGCAGATGTTTTGGAAGATGGGATGGGAAGGGAAATGGCAGAAATAGAAGTTCGCTTGGAAGAGGCAGCCGAACTGGTGGATGAATCCCAGCCTAAAAATCCAACTTACTACAGGTATTCAGAAATCCTTTGCCATAACAAGTACATGAAGATATGTTCTGTTCGTTATTTTGGGTAATTTTGTTATGCCTGCAACTAGGGATGTTATTCGTGTCAATGAATGTGGTTTAAGGTGTCTCTAATTGAGGCCAATTATTAAAGCATCTAATTAGGTGATAACTTGTTCGAAAATACTGAAGCATAATAAAATTCGGGCGAGAGTAATCTGGCAAATTTCTACATAAATTTGGCATTCTTATAGCACATCATTTTAGGAGTTGAATCTGGAATAAGAAAGGAGAAGTTTTCCTGCAAAAAATGAAGAATTTGAGTGATGTTTCCTCTTTCTTTAATGCATTTGACTATTTTGTAGTATTATTTTACACCTGAATACGGGAATGATTCACATTTGATCAGTTTGTGGGATTCATTTTGTAAATATGTTACTCGTTGGTTGCAGCCCATATAAAATACGGTATCTTCTCAAGAGGCAAGGCGATGGGTCGTGGAAGTTCTGCGAAGGTGATATTCTGACTCCCCCGTGACATTTGAGGAAAGCCTAATTGCGGCCGTATTTAATTCCGCTCAACAGACGCTCGTCCATATATTTATTTTTACCTGTATATGGTATTTTGAAGCTGACTCAGAATTTCAATGAAGAAAGTGGAGATACTTCTCTCTTTTCCATTTTCGTTATTTCAGCCAGCCAGTTGTGTATTTAGCAGAACTAGTTAGATATTCCATTTATTGTTTCTGATCCGCCATCGGCATCTACTAGCAGCAGTAATGGCAGTCCTGTTATTCAACGAGTTTATTGACAAAGTTGAAATTCAAGTTATTTCACCATCTCTTTTACTAGTTATTATTTGGTCATTGTTTGTTTTGTTGAGACTGTATTTCTGGGGGTTGAATTTACATATTTGCATGTTTTCAGTTTCTTTCGGGATAATTAATTACCTCGATACCTTTTGATTATACCTCTGAATGTTTTTCTATTAAAAAAATTATATATATATATATATATATATATAATGCTGCGAATTTTTGTAAATATTATTAACAAGTTTTGTCAACATCTCGTCTGGACTAAACTTCTGCAAATCCCAAGTAAGGAAACAGGATTAAAGAAATAAATTATAGCACCTAAATCGACCATCACCCGTTAATCAAAGTGCTACACATTCTCAGATTATTAAAAAGTAAAAACCCAAGACAAATTTGCCACAATTTATACTCAACCCACGCATATTGAACTCAAAAACTCATTTCTATCCTCAAATTTGCAATCTGGAATCATTTTGAAGTACATCAAATCAGATTATGCTGTTACTCAACTGTATTCAAGAAACGAGTGAACGAGTACAACAAAAAATGGCACGCACATTGCATAACTAAATCAAAGCAGCTGGTATTATCATAAGATATAAACATCCAGGCCAAGTTAAAGTGAATGTAGCTACGAAATAGCCGACAGGTCCACAAGAGAGAAAAGTAAAGCATTCGAACTCAAGCTAGTCTATCATTCAGAGAGCTCAGAGAACTATCAGTAGTTAATACAAAGAAGAATCTATTTATCAACCACAATTCTCAACAACAGCTAACCGAATGAAACAATTTACGAGCAACTATTGACACTCAACCACACAATGTGAGACAAACTTGGGTCAATACTCAAATGTATATGCATTTTATTTATTCATTACCCAATACGCTAAACATAGGAAATCTATATCACAGGCTACGAAAAACAATATCGTACGTTTTTTTCAAACTATGAATAAGCAACCATGTTGTCCATATCAAAAAGAAAAAAGAAAAAAAAAACCCACCAAAATTTCTCCTCATTTCCCTTGTACATTCAAGCAATGTATTGCAACTTCACATTAAACCACAGTTAAAAGCAGTAAATCACCTCAATCACGAAAAGTAAAGAAAGTAACCGTAGTACAAACAACAACATACTTCAGTCGAGATCCTCCTCTCTAGCCTGGTTTCCTCTACCCGAGCCAGAATTAGACGGTCCACTACCACCACCACCGTTGTTGTTGTTGTTGTTGTTGTTGTTGTTACCTCCACGAACATTTCCAGCTCCTCCACCGCTATTGCTCGTCTCAGCTGGTGAACCAAACCCCCCAAAAATAGATGGAAGTGATATCCTAAACATCCTTTCCATTGCACGTGGCGTCTGCGGATTGCTATTATTAATATTATTATTTCTACCGTCTTGATTTCCACCACTGTTATTGTTATTCTGCCCCGTTCTTCGATTTTCATAATCAGCATCATCGGTAGGCAACTCGTACCTACAAACAGGGCAAGAATTATGCAACTCAAGCCAAGGCAAGATGCAATCTTTATGGTAGATATGCTTGCAGGGAATCTGCTTCGCCTCCTCATTTAACTCAAAGCTGTCTTTACACACTGCGCATTGAGAAGAATCCGAAGCCAACATTTCCGCTGTGATTTTTATATCGGGCAAACCCTCGACCACTGACTTCGAAGCAGGTGGTGTGCCGTATCGATTTGGATCATTCTCGGCGAGTTGCTGAATCAATTGCTCCAAACCAGGACCAATAAAATAATCCCCTAAATTCGAAGGAATACGAAAATCAGCCCCCATGCCGCCCAATCCACCGCCTCCAGGCGATTCGAAAACAAGCTGAATGTTTGCCCCCCTCGATTGCAGGTTATTGATGTAGTTATTAAGGAACGAGAAAGGGTTGAATTCATTGGGAGATCGGGATCCTAAAAGCGCCGACAGATCATCAAATCCACCGCCTCCGCCTCCGCCACCGGAGGACATGGTGAATGCCGAGCCGGCATGGGCCGCGCCGGCGCCGGCGGAGGAGAGGATGATAGGAAAACCACCGAAGGGAGCGGCGGAAGGGAAACTGTCGGAGAAAAAGGGGTTATGGATGGGATTATCAGCGATTGAGGGGGGAGGAGAATCCGATTCTTCTAGAAAGCCGCCTTGACAGTTGGGGCAAACGATTTCGGCGGTGGGTGAGGTTGGAGGGACGATGGAGACGTGGCGATCGCATTGGTAGCAGAAATATTGATGAGGAACGGCGGCGACGCCTCCTCCTCCGCCGCCCGGAATACCCGCCGAAGACATGGATTTTAGAGAGAGATTATCGGGTATCAAACAATCTGTGTAGAGAGAGAGAGAGGAGAGAGAGAGAGACTGGGAAAGATTTTGATAAAGACGACGAATGCAGCGTTGCTGTTTGGGGAAACAAAACAATATGAAAAACGTGTTTTTGAATTCCTTTGATAAAGTCGCTATATTATTTCGTATTAAAGACACAATCTAACTAGATCTTCTAATATAATTAAATCTTTGCAATAAGAAAATCCTAATTAATATATTAAGTAACATTTTCAAAATAGAATTTTTACTATAAACACAATTTTTGACTTTTTTTGTGAGTGAAAATTTGATTCCAATTTCAAAAATTTCATATTCATATTATTATGATTTTCCAAAGTTCCAAGATTATTGAATATTCTAGCCATATAAAATTTCATCATTATAATGCCACTTACATAATTTATACATGATTGTTTTACATATATAATATTTAAAATAAATTACATAAATATGTAATCATATTAATATTACAAATACATTTTTGGAAATTAAAACCCAATCGAAAATTCTATAAATAATTTTGATTATGATCCAAAAGTTTTTCAAAAGATTAAAAAGAAAATGGAGAATCTAGTTAATTAAAAAAATTCCATTACAATTTACAGAAATAATTACAACACCACTTTGACTTTGTCCTAAAAACTGCAGTTGACCAAGAGCAAGAAAATCCCATATAGTTGACAAAAGTGAGCAAGAGTTCATCTGAGCCATCTTTTTTGCCACCAGAGAACCTCCAATTGCCAGATCATCATGCATCCAGCTTACCTGTTCATTGCATTTGTTTTTCATCAAGATGCAAATTATGTAATATGTGTGTGAGTGTGTGAGAGAGAGAACTGTAAGTATTCTCGAGCACTTGTTAAGTTTTAGCTCAATCAATGGCTTATCGATGATAATGAAGTTGACAAGTTGTATTACGGTGACTATCAAGTAAAGGAACACAAATTCGAACAGACAAACGAACAACTACTGCTCCGTCTAACATGCTACATATTCGAGAAAAATGGCATTCAGCAGCAGTTTTCAAAACATTTCGAATCTAAAGAAAATATTGCATGCAGCATATGAAACAGATTACGCAGACAATTGAACTGTAATTCGCAGCAAAAAATGTAAAACAGATTAAATCTTTACAGATGAAAAATATCATGCTTCGGACAACCTTAAATACTTCAAGCTGAGTACTTACTTGATCCTCTGCATAATCTGAACTGACTTGACACGAACTTCATCGTTTCGTTAAGAAGTTTAACTTGGTGGAGAAAAGCTTCTCGTTGAATTCCACCATAACTTTTACTCTTCTTGAATACCCTGAAGCAACAAATGGTTCGTAAGTGAAAAAGGAACATAGCTACAATACCGTATTTATCAAGAAAATCGTCACGTATTTATCATATTGAATGGTGGAAAACTTCCAATCACAATTAAAAAAATTCAGACAGAAGAGAATATGCTCTCAATCTAATCTACAAGACTTAAATCGTGAAAAATATTGCACTAATTGGATGGATTTCAGTAACGGGGTAGGTAAATATGAGTTAAGATATACCATGTAATTTGCTATTTTCCGTATTTTTCGGAATAAAACGTACGCGCATCAGTAGAACTCGATGTGGTACGATGTTAAGACAAGCGCACATCCGACAGTGCTCCCTTTCTGAACAGCATACAAGGTGAAAAAGCCCTCACGTTTTCCAGGTACCTTGATCAAGAAGTAATCCCCCTATACTCCATTTCATCGATTAGTTGCTGAGCTTTATCTTCACATCCATGTTTTCGAAACCCATGAATGAGAACATCGTAGGCGATTTTATCACGGCACACATTGTTCTTATCCATTTCTTTTACGAGCGATTCGGCCTTATCCATTTGGTTGATCTTGAAAAATCCATCAATCAAGCACGTGTAAGTAACAACCGAAGGCGAAACTTCTCTCTCCATTTCCTTAAAGAGACCGGAAGCTTTCTTCATATTTTTACTCCGACATAATTCAGCTATCATCGAAGTGTAAGAGATCGTGTAAAAGATTTCATCAGGTTTCAAGCCCTTAGAAATCACTTCTTCGAACACACTGTACGCCTCATCCACCCTTCCAAAAGTGGATAACGCATTAACGAGTATCGCGTACGCGACTAAATCGGGACAAATCCCGATTTTCAACATTTTCCCGTAAATCACAAGAGCCTTACTCGGATTCGCCTGCTTAACAAATCCATCGATGAGGATACTATAAGTCACAACATTAGGGAGTGCGTTACACTTAAGCATTAGTGGAATAAGCACTAGTGCCTCGTCCGATTTCCGATCTTTGCACAGCCTGTGAATAACCGCACTATACGTAAACACATTCGGAGAAATGCCTACGCCCCACATTGCGTTAATCATTTTCACAGCTTCACCCACTCGCCCTTCGTTGCAAATTCCATTCACCACGTGGTTGCATGTAAAGCAATCGGGAAGAAAACCCGCATCTTCCATGCTATTGAAAAACTTCAAGGCTTTCTCAAACGCACCGATTTTAGAGAACCCCACTATTAAAGGCTTGTAACTGCTTTTATTAGGATCCAACTTATTTCTGACCATCGCCTCGAAAACCTTATTCGCAGAACCCATGTCGCCCTGATCACAAAATCCACTAATTAAAATGTTGTACGCATGCTGGTCGTACTTGTAACCAGAATTTTCAATCTTTTGGAACCAATCGAACGAGTTCCGCATCGACCCATGTTTTGCATAGCCTTTTGAAATCGAGCTATACGTGACACGAGAAGGTTTGATATTATTATTTTCCATCTCTTCAAGCAAACTAAGAGCTTTGTCAATATTCCCACATCGACAAAAACCCTCGATCAAAATACTATAACTATATGCATCTGCTGCAACCAAACCTTTCTTCATCTCGTAAAACACCTGCATAGCCATATCTTGTTCACCTTTATTTACATACGCGTGAATAACCGTGTTATAGCAGTAACAATTTAGTGGCTGATTATCGCGTTTCAATTCTTCGATAAATCCCCAAGCTTCATCAATAAGTCCGACTCTGCATAGTCCATGAATGTACGCACCGTAAGTTACAACCGATGGACTGATCCCAATTGTCTCCATTTCCTCCAAAATGTTAGTTGCTTCATAAATACCTTCTTTACCACGACCATAATTGCAGTAAAAATTCATCATAATTGTGTAGGTATACACACTAGGAAACGGTCCGTATTTCTTCATTTCTTCGAATAAAATCATAACAATCTCCCTTTCATTGGCTTGCGCCAAACATTTAAGCAAGAAATTGCACGACCGAATACCAGGTTGAAACCCAATTCTCCTGGCTTGCGTAAACACATCCAATGCATTCTCTAACATCCCATTCGAAGCAAAAACCTTGACGAGTTCATTGACCAAGAAAGTTGACCCTTCTGCATCACTCGGGGAATCTAATAAAGCATACGGTATATCAAACAAATCGAGCCCAGCTTTCTGATAACAGCAAACAATCTCCCTAAGCAAGTGGTGAACTTCCATTTGCATTTCCGCACACGCGTATACACGAACAACAACGTTAAAAGCCGCTACCCATCGATCAATACCGTATTTCTCCACAGACTTGGCGGAACATAATTTTTTCGCTGCGTTCCAATTAAAAGACTTGAACACTCTAACAACAGTAGAAAACAGCTTAATGCTTTTACGGTCACGGTTATTTTCTCTTAAAACAGTAATTTCACTCTCCGAATTACTTTCGGAATTCGAAGTGGAACAATCAGAATCATCCGATAAAGGAAGTGTAGAAACACGACTGTACATCATATTGCACGAAAATCTGCTGCTACTGTTATTTACAGTTACGAACCTTGTAAGAAAATCAAACTTAGGGGTTGCCCAAAATTTTGGAGAGAATGAAGAATTTCTTGGAAAGAAGCAGGCACCCATAAAATAAAAATCCAACCTTTATGTTTTTTAGGTCCGCAAAATTACTGACCGGCAGCTTGTCATCCATTTCATGGAGACAGTAAGTGATTGGTTGATAGCGGCGGCGGCGGCGGAAGCACAATAAATGGAGGGAAAACAAAATTTGCAGATGAAGAGAAGAAAAGAGAGTGGGGCGGAGCGAGTAAACAACAACAGAGACGAACACTTTCAAGTTTCATCCAACACCATTTTAATTTTGATTTTAATTTTAAAATCATTCTGTATTGATTTATTGGGCCAATGATAATTCTTATATGGGCCGGGCCAGTTTCATTGATTGTGGCCCATTCCAATTACGTAATTTCATTCTGCCCATCAGAATTTACCTTTTCTTCTTCTTCTTCCCCACAACAGCTAGCTGAATTACTTGCTGATTCAAGGCTGCTACGACGTCGTATGGGTTCATTTCATATGTTCTTCATTTTCCAATCGTTACTCTCTGTCTGATTTACCTTTTTTTGGTGCAGCTTTAATCGATAGATTGGAATCGATGTCGTTTATGAAAGGAGATTTGCTCTCAAAAACTCGGAAACTCGTCAAGGGTTTTGCTAAATCCGAGCCTTTATGGCTTAAAGCCATGGAAAAGTACGTCACTTTTATCAGTCAGATTCTTATTGCTGGATTGGTACAAAAAAATGTTGCAGAATTATGATGAATTTTTTATTTGTTTCTTCAATCAATTTTTTTGAATTAGGGCTCCACCTGCAACATTCCCTCGCGCAGAAAGTAAGGTGAAACCGATAAGTTTCCCGGAGGACACTTATGTCAATAAGTTTTTCCAGAAGCATCCGGATTCCAAGTTTGAAGATGCTATCAAGTAATTTGATTCACTCTCTTTTCTACCTTGCAGGATTGATTTTTTTTTATTTTTTATTATTTGATTATAGACAAAAGAGAAAGGAAATTAAGACTGTAATATGATGTTTGTTTCGTAAAGTAGTTGATTAGAGTAGTAATTCCACTTGATTGGTTGTGGGGTGTATTATATTCCTCTACGGTTTGCCAATCTTATCGAAACTTGAATTGCAGACTACAGTGCTTCGTTTTGTTGTTGGTATTGAATTTGGAAACTAAAAATCTGTTTGTACATCTCTTGTGCTTTAGCTTTCGAGTGCCGTTGTTTAGAGATTCAGGTAGTTTAGTGGAGCTGCAACGAGCTTATTTAAAGTTTAAACTCAACGTAGATTGATCTTTTCTCGACTATTAGCTCAAGTTTTACGCGACTGATAGGCATTGGAATTTAGCTGATATGAGTTAGATTTATGATCGAGAGTAGCTGGCAGATATGCAGGAAAAGCCATTGTTATTAGATATTTAGGTTCCCTACATAGGCATGTGCATCCTAGAAAACGTTTGGAAAGGTGAGACCGATGGAGAATTTAACACGTTATTTTAATTTTTCTTGCTTGTTTATTCCCGAAGAAAATTGGGTGCAACCATTGAACTCAATGTATGAAATGGATTATCTTTTGGGATAAACGTTGCCAATTTCACTAACGGAACGTGATTTTGAATTCATGAATTTTGCTGCTGTGAAGGGCAGATTTTCCGTTTTTATGAGCTTTTGAATTTCTTTCTTTCTCACTGTTGCAGCTACCAATTACATCAAATAAATTAAACCTTTTCGAATCGATTTACTGAAAAACGCATTTCCACTTGTACACATTGCAACAGAATATCCGGTTTCAATCCACCTTCAGCCCGTGTATTTGCTTGGAGAGTTCTCGAGTTAAAGGAGCAGGGTGTTGCTGACGATGAAGCAATGGCTGTTGCAGATGTATGCAAAAATTTCTCATTTACTGTTAAATGGAATATTCTTTTTCCCCTAAACTTAAATGGTTGTTACTTTTGTCGTAGATGGAATATCGAGCTGAAAGAAAATCGAAAAAGAAAGCATATGCTCGGCTGAAGCAAATCGCACGTCTTCAGGGGAAAAGGCCCCCTCCAAATCCATATCCGAGCGCTATCAAAGAGATTCAAGCGGAAGAAAGAAAGTTTGTTCGTGACAGATTCAATAATCCCGATACATTTCGAATTGTGAATAAGCTGAAACAGGACAAGGCTATTGAGATGATCGAACGACGAGGGTTCACGGGCCAATGAAAACGCAGATGTACTCTATGCTATAAGCTACCGTATTTACTATTTGTTTTCCGGGCTTTAATTTTATTTTTAATTTATCATCAATTGCTTTACGACACACTTCACTTTGAGTTGTTCGGAAATTTACGGTTCGAATCATAAATTCACTCGAGCACTGTGAAGAATAATGTTGCTATGTTTTTCGAATTTATTTTTAGAATTCTTTGTAAGATTTTTTTTTTCTTTCACAATGAGAATAAGCAAAGCTGGAATGAACACTGTGTAAGATTATATATTACACAGATCATTGAAAACATAGGTGCATACAAATGTCAACAAAAACACAAATAATTGAAACTCTGCATTTTCAATGTAATAAATCAACGATCGTCGTTTATTTCAAGCCAACTCGAGCCGGGCATTTTCTTGATATCCCTATTCTCAATCCACTCTCTCAATTTCCCCACACAGCTCCAATTCTCCGAATCAGCAAACGTATTCGACAACAGCACATAAGTCGAAGCATCACTCTCATCAATCTCAAACGCACGCCTCGCTGCATTTTTGGCCGTCCCTACATCCCCGTGGGCCCTACAAGCCCCGAGCAACGTTTGCCAAACAACCCCACTCTTTGCTCTAAACGGCATTTTCAAAATCAACTCTTCGGCTTCTTTAATCCGGCCCGCCCGACCAAGAAGATTCACCACGCAAGCATAATGGTCCTCTTGAGGCACAACACCATAATCACTCCCCATGCAAGAGAAATACTCGAGCCCTCTATCGATAAACCCCCCTTGACTACAAGCATACAGCACGCATATCAAAGTAATATGATTCGGCTTTTCTCCTTCAACTCTTGTCATCTCTTCGAAAATCTCGAGGGCATTTTCGGAAAGCCCGTTTTGAGCGTACCCCATTATCATAGTCGTCCAAGAAACCACGGTACGTTCTTTCATAGATCTGAAAACCCTCAACGCACCTTCCATGCATCCACATTTCGCGTACATATCAAGCAATGCGTTATCCACACACACATCGATTTCGTCGCCGAGTTTTATAGCAAAGACTTGGACTTTTTGCCCTTCATCTAAACTAGCCAAGCTAGCGCACGCGTTAAGCCCTGTTGCAAGAGTGAACTTATTTGGCGTAATTCCGGCCTTCGACATTTCATCGAACACCTTAAGTGCTACGATTGGCTCACCACAATTCAAACACCCTGCAGCCATTTGAGTCCAGGAACACACATCCTTTGTAGAAATCTCATCAAAAGCTCGAAAACCTTCGTCGAGCCTTCGATTCTTCAAGTACATGTCCACTAAAGCATTCCCCACGCACCTTTCAATTGCGTGACCTGTTTTCACCATTAAGGAATGAACTTGCAATCCTATTTCAAGATTCGATAGCTCGGCGCATCCGGTGAGAGCCGTGGCGAAAGTGAATTCGTCTGGTTTTACACCTACACGAATCATTCTTTGCCACAATCTTGGTATATCCTCGCATTTAAATTTCAAATAACCGTCGAGTATAGCATTCCACGAAACAATATCCTTATAAAGACACCCTTCGAAGAGGCGTACAGCTTCGTCCAACTTACCGTGCCTGATCAAACCGGTCAAGAACGCGTTGACTAAATAGACATTGCTCTCGAATCCCAGCTTAATGATCAATCCATAAACTTGAAGCGCACAAATTAAGTCTAAACTCTCGGCAAATGAGCAAGCATGGAGTGTGCTGACGAATGTGTACTCGTTAGGGCTAATGCTGCTCCTGTGCATATCCGAGAAAAGGGAAACTGCTTCGGTCGGGAAATTCTTTTGCACGAAACCAGCAATGAGAACCGTCCATGACACTACGTTCTTCTCGGGCATTTCATCGAACACCTGGTGACCGTCAGAGATGTCTCCGCATTTCACATAAGCATTCATCAAATGGTTGTGGATGAAGATGGAGTCCGACTCGAAATCCGATGTTTTGATGAGTTTTGCGTGGACCATTTTCGCCCTTCTCAAGTTTGAAGTCCCCACGCATTCCTTCAGGGTAGTGGCGTAGGTGGTTGTTACTGTGTGAAATTTCTTCAGTTGAGAAACTAACATGACTTCTATTTGTGTATTTCAAGAACACACAGTCGGAAAAAGCTTGGTTAAATTCAAATGGTGCTCCAATGGAGTAATAAGACAATCTGTAACTGGGAAAGAAAATATGAGAGAGAAAATTACATGCTGCCATTGACTACTGATATTGTAAAACTAGTTAACATGGTAAGCCTTTTTATATAAAGATTATAATTATATTTCTTCATTTTTTATATGAAGAGTAATTAATATATCTCTTCAAAACTAAAACTTGAAATTCATTACATAAACTGCAATGGATTGCATCAATCTTTTTTTTTTTCCGTAGTTACAACTAAAGATCATTCGAACGACAACTAAAAAGTAAAGCAAACAAAAGATAAGAAACAGATTCGATCTACTCTCGACCAATCGAAACCAAGCTCATGCTATACGGCAACACGATAGGAGAATACATAGATTTCGGACCCAAAGTCGAAACATCACACAATTTCTTCATCCTCCGAATATCGAACTCGTACAAGTAGACATTCGCCGAAACCCGAAAAAGCACCTTCCCGTCTTTGAACGCAAGAGGATCCATCCATGCAAGCTCGTCTCTGCATAATCTACTCCTCACTTTCTCCGATATTCCGTACAGCACTTTCGGATTCTCTTCCTCCAATTCATCCAACGGCATAAAAATCTTCAACTCCCATTGAGGCGCGAATCGATCTTCAAGAACCCACATTTGAAGACCATCTTCCGATACAATCACATAGCAAAGCTCCCCTCTCGATTCTCCTATACACATTTCGGGTACACTAGTGAACTGCGTAGATGGAATAGGCAAGTCAACCAACCAAGAAAGCTCGTTTTGTGTATCGTACATAAGAATTTGGTATCCGTCTGTCAGCCAATACAAAACCCCTCCTTCGACAAGAACCCCTTTGTTTTTTACGAGGTTGTGGTTGCACATACAACGCTCTTTCGATCTTGCCCACAAACCCGTTTTTGAAGAATAAACGTCGAACGAGAAGCAATACTCGTCTTCTCCAATTTCGGTATTACAAACCGCCACGAGTTTGAAGTGTGTTGAAACATCAATAGGGTTCTCAAACGGGTCGAAAACTATGGCGACATTGCTTTCTTGTGGAAGATATTCAGGCCATTCGACGCTCATCCATTGCTTGTTCAACGGGTTGCAAACATAAATACTAGGATTGGATGAAGGGAGACAACTTCTACAACACAAGAGACCGTTGTTTAGTGACGAAAGGACAACATTTTCGGGGAGGAAATCGAGAACGGTGGGCCACACATTGATGTTATCGGATCCGACGGGAATGTAGCTAACGGAGTTGATGGATTCATTGTTTGCCCATTGGAATATTTCTTGGAAGAAAAACCCGGAAAGGGGTTCCTTTTTTTTAATCTGCAATTTGACGAATGAGCGGTCGGAGATCAGATTAAGCCACTCTTTCGAAACGTACTTTATACAGTGCAGTGTCTTGGCGGGCAATCGGCTTAGTATGTTGATCGGCATGTCATCGTTTGCGAACCAACGAAGCTTCATTTTCGAACAAAACTGCGAATAACAAAAACAATTCATAGTTACAAGATTTAGCTGCAGAAAAAGGCAAGATAAATTTTGACATGAACTAGCTCACATAGACATAGGCACTGGTATAATTACAGTAGTTTTCTCATATACATACATGCATTCAGATTTCAGACAGAAAATCAGTAATTGGTAAAAAAATTGCACAAGTATTTGATGAATTTCGGACAGAAGACAAAAAAAAAAAAAAACAGATTTTACCACAGATTATATGAACAAGAAAGTAGACTAAGAAAACAATATCAAGAATCCCAGAAATTACAGAAATTTGCAAAGTAAAGGGAACCCAGAAACAAACCTCAGACAAGAAAATCTGTCTTGTTTTCGACTGTCCAAACGAAACTGAAAAATATTCAAAAAAAGTAAAAGTGAGACCCAGTAGGAATTAGGAAACAAAGAGCTAGGTGATTCATGTATACATTACATACACACAAAGGATTGGGGAAGAAGACACACAGTGCACGTTTGCTGTGTGTACGGTCAAGAAAAAGTTGTCACCAACTTTTTTGCCAGCTTCCTCACTATAAGCACCTGACCCCTCTACTCCTTGTTTGTTTTGAACTTTTTGTTTGTCATATTTCAATATCAAGTTTATTTAGTCGATCAAAAAATTAAATTAAATTAAGTGTATAAATTAATATTTTCTGATCACTCATATAAATTTCTTTTACCATTTTGAATCATTTTTAATATTCATATCTGAATAAAAGAAGTTTTAATTTTTTTTAATTTATTGTTTGTTTCTCTAACAATTTCTATCTATTTGCTCTAATTTTTATTGTAATAATTATTAGGAACGAAGGTGGCTTTGTAGCCAATAATTTTCTATATTTTTTTTTTTTATAAATAAAATGTATCTAGTATGAGTTTTTACATATTAAACTGAACACAAATATATTCAATAGAAAAAAAAAAGATACGGATTTAACTTTTTAACATAGCCGAAACCCATGAATAAGAGTGTAAATAAATAAAAAATCGGAAACCAACCCTCGTTAGGAGAGTTAGTACCTACTGTTTTCTGTATAAAGATTTTTCAGTTGTCTCTGTGTGTGTGTTGTGTGTTTGGGGGGTGGGTGGTGGTGTAATCAACCAGTTCGTGCTAATTTCTTCAAAATAAAATGGCAGAATATTCTAGTATGTACAGTTAAAAAAAAAATTACAAGAGAGAGATGAGAGGCAAATGCACACTAATAAATGATCATCAACCAGTTAACATTATTCATCTGTACTAACATTCTTCGACTTTTTTTCCACATTCATCTCCATTTTCGGGATCGAATTGGATTTCGATCTGGAAACACGTTTTCTGGGATTTCTTGGTAAAGTAGTATCCTTAGAGCTCTTCTTGATTTGACCTGGTTTTACATTCTTGCTAGACGAGCCCTTTGAACTAGGAATAGGTCGATTCTGGGCAAATGTTGACGTTGCACCAAATGGTTCAAATTCGTTCGGATTTGGGGAAAGTGGTGGGAATGAATTCAGATTCAGAGATAGAATCTTCGGCTTCACATTAATCACTTTCTCACTTGTATTATCTATATCCACATCCATTTCATCCTGCAAAAATATTTCACAGAAATTGTGAGAAATTCAAGAAGGCATCTAACTAGTCACATAGTTTAATTAGATCAATTAGAAGACAACTGTAAGAAGATGGACACAGTACTAGAAAAAATTACCTCATCTTGTAAATCGACGATTTGTTCAGAGTCGGATAAACTGTCTCCCTCGGAATCAGCCATCTCCTCACACTCAAACTCTACATTTTCCCCAAATTCTTCCTCAGAGTCACTTAATTCTTCCTGTTCCATTACAATTTCCTGAATCGATTCATTACTACCTGCGATATCAGAACATTTCCTACTTCCTTTGGTTCTTGATTTAACCATTCGAGTTTCACCCGAATTTTTAGAAGAATCATTTGGGCTCTCGGAGTGTTTGCTATTGGATGTGAAACTCGGATGAAAGTTCAAGTCTAGTTCATTAACCTTTCCTTTAAGGCTCGCAACTTTTGTACCCGAAGAACGTTCTAGCCTAGATGATTCCGCAATTGAAGGAGCTGAGGCAGTATCTATATCGTCACTTCTTTGTAGAAGGGGATGAAAGTCAACACCGAGCGATGAAGCATTTTCTTGGGGGGGAGTTTTGGAAGACATGCTAAGAAAGTTCACAGCATCTTTTATATGTCGGGGATTGTGAAAAAGACCGAGACTTAGTTTCGGTTGTTGCTTTCCAGAAAAGAAAGTGAAAGAACTCGATGTGCTAGTAGTGCTGTTCACTGGGTAGTAAGGCATAATAGAGGATGCATTTTGAGGTGATTGGAACAACAGAGGATGCATCTGAAGAACAGAATCACCACCTCTCTCTGGTACTTCTACACGTTTATTACTAGCAGTAATACAAACAGAGTTGCTCGTACTCGGTACAGATTTTGCTGAAGAGGCAACTCTGTTTTCTACAACTGCTCCAGCCATTCTTGAAGTGTTGACAGAAATCTTTGCTGAAGCAACAGCCTGTGAGCTTTTGAAATCTGACTGCGACATAATCCGAACAGATGCAGGGAGATTTACAGGTGGCAAACCGGGAGCTAATTTCACCAGACGTGCGTTGTTTGGTCTACGAGTTCGATAGGGTCGAAGGATTACTTGAGAATTTGCTGGTCTTTGAAGTGAAATCAGAAGTGTAGTAGTTTAGCTTAAAACGACAAGCACATAACAATGAACACCGAGAGAAAAATTGTGGCACAGTAAGATTTACCTTGAAGCAGCTGGAGAGTTGGAAATTATCTGGGGTTGGATATCTTTGGCTTGAGAATTCTCATGAGAGGGGAGGGAAGTCGGAAGACTCGAAGAAACATTGTTATTCGGCCTCCAATCTGCCAAAAACGCCTCGTGAACATAAGCTTCATCTTCCTTCCTCAAGTGATTATCACCCTTAGTTTCTTCTACGGCGTTATCAGTGCTATCATCCTGAAGATTTTTAGAGTATTTTTAGTAAAAACAAGCC
Organism: Erythranthe guttata; assembly: GCF_000504015.1. The sequence continues at coordinate 1,107,020 of NW_012194869.1, read as the reverse complement.
TCTAATAAAGTAAACGTTTTTCCTCGTGTCTATTTTTCATGGAAGAGGATACGACAAAAAATTAAAATAATATTCTATGCAGAAATCAAATAAGTTTTTGTCAAACATTCGAAGAACAGTGTACACATTTTCACAATCCCAGCAACCAGCGTATAAAATACAAAAAAAACTGGCAAATGGCACGAAATAACGATATAAGAAAAATGATAGAGATAAACCCGAAACCTCTTAAACATTTAGAAGTTCCTAAATATCACAGACAAATAATATATCAAATTCAAATATGATCCAGGTCCTGTACTTCACCAGAAACAAAAAGGACTAAAAGGTCTCTTCAGTAAACCAAACTAAAAAATCTACATGAAGAATTCAGTCCACTCAGGATCATTGTTAACAGTGTCATGTAGATCATAACTGCATATTGATCACATAACCGACTCTAACAAATAATAGAAATCCATTTTAAAGGTAATGTAATTGGATAAACACCAAGAGATCGAGTTTAAGAATTATATGTACCTCTTTTTCGGTCGACGAATGCCGATTTGAAGTAGAAGGTTTGCTAGTTTTTCTTTTTAATGCATATAAGCGCCGCTTCGCGTTCTTGGTTGCATCAGATTTATATGACTTTTGTGTGCCACAAGCAATGCGCCACTGCCGTGGAAGAAGCGAAGGATCTCTGTAAGGAACGAAAAATCTCCATATTGATATCCAGTCGAGTTTAAACCTTTTCAACCCCTGCATCATTTTAATCAAATATCTGAATGGAAAGTAATTGTCTCGTTAACTTTGCACTATACGAGCCACTGAACTTAAGAGCATACCATTTCAATACGAGCTATCTCCTCAGAGCTCAAGGGTGAATTTTTTATCGTCCGCACAGCCTACGAGATAAAAATGGGTAAATTTTTATTTTTATTGATGCAAAACACACAGCAACAACTTCTCTGTACAATCAGAAATGATTCCATACCTTTATTGGATTTCCGGGTGCTTTTGATGATGAACGATTTTTCTGCCTCACAAATATCTGTTTCACAGGATATATCAGTACCTTGAATTAGCATGACTTCTCTCATCAAGGAACTTTATTTACGGAAATAGGAGGGGATAGTAATTCATCTTTCACATGAAACTGTTATCGTATTCATCATGAAATTCAAGACATATTTTCCATCAACACTCTTGGGAATAATATGCAAACAATATCCCCTACCGAGACAAATTCAGACTTGAAATTTACAGTTCACAATTAAATACATTACCTGATGCCTAGATTTGCAAGGAAGAAATCGTTTCTGAATAGCCTTCCAATCATTATTGTATTCCATCAACCCTAATGCTAGTAATCTGCAAACAACCCCCATGATGAGAAGACTGAGGTGTACAAGAAGAAACTGCTGTGCACGAGAGAATATGGGTACTTTCATCAAGTAATGCTAGCAACCTTCACATTTAGAACTTGATTGAACAAAGACATTACACGGATATAGTTTCTCAACTATCTGTTTATACAACAGCAACTAGCAAGAGAACACTATGCACGTTTGATTTTTAAATATTTGTCTACACAAAGGTTCTGCACCTCATTGATAATTAATACCAACAAGGATAGTCGACAAATTTCATCTTATCATATTATTTCAGCGCAGGCATATGCTTGTCAACTTCGATGTGGCACGACAAACCTATATCTTCAGTTATGACTAATGGATTATTTTGAGGATACCAATTACGAAATGCAGTTATATCAACAGCTTTGGTTATATAAAAAATGATCGTTACGTAGAATCCCATGAAAGTTGAAATGTTAGATGAAACGTAAGAAAAAGAAAGCATACAACTCACTCATCCTCTGCATCAGTAAAAAGCACCCGAATTGTAAGTGAGGCAGGAGGTGGCTTGTGAGGATAAAGGGCAGGATTGAACAATGGCCAAAACCTCTGAGCTAATTTAGCAATCTCCTTAGGAACAAGAGCAACTGGTTCGTTCTTGGTTTTTTCAAGCAGAGCTGCAGCCATTGTCTTCTTTGGAGAGCAAGAAATTATCCTATTAGAATCTTGAGGAGTGTTCTCTATTTCACCTTGACCATCAGATTCAGCAGAACATGGAGAACTATGAAGAGGAAACAAGGGTTCCTTTTGAAGGAGATTCTCAAAACCAACTTCAATTTGAGATCGCTTGTATGCTCGGACAACTGCCAAACATTATACAGAAATAGGAAATTTTATATAAGCACAAGAAGGAAGCAATGAACCGACAAAGCACAATAAACATATTCGTTTAATATGATGGCGTACCAGAAGAAACCTCATCTACATAGTTTCCAGCTAATCTGAGTGGAGCTACATCCATAACAGACAGAATAGGGCCACAAATGTAAGGTACCCATGAGGTGCGTTCGGTAGTTTGAGAAGAGCTTGCCTGCTCAGACATTACATTTTTATTTCTTTGACTTGACGAGGAACTTATGTCCGAATGCAGCCCTCTACCATTTGGTGGCAACATTTTCTGCCCATCTGTGGCAGAAGGATGAATGTATGGTGGGGAGAAGCAAAAGCTTGGATATGGAATCATTTTATTGGTCAAAACTTGATCTCGTTTTTCGAGCATCTCCACAACTAATTCCTTGACATCAGCAGCAATATGTCCCTTATCCGGCTCAAGAACACAGATAGAGAACACCTGAATAAGCAACTGCACATGCTCGTGAATCAGACAGTGCAACTGTCCTATCTGATGCGGGGTGAACCCAATATTTACAGGAGGCATAAAAGATGGAGCGATGTTGGGCGGAAGGTTTTTCCCATCAAAAGCTGGAAAACACCCAATTGATGCAAACGGTAAGAGAGGGCGCAATGGTCTATTCAACTGTCCTGAAAGCTTCTTGTTCCGTGCAAGGGAAGCTTTTTGGGATCTATTCCGCCTAGTCGTGCGCCGTTCTTCAATCTCCTCCGGTTCACTTTCCAGTGCCTCTTCAAGTTCAAGCTCAAAATCAGCATCGTTTTCTTCATCTTCATCATCAGCATTTGCATTCCCTTGTAAATTCTCGGAATCATCACCCATTAAAACAGCTGCAAGAAATTTTCTATACTCCACTTCATCATCAACATTTTGAAGATCATCTTCATCGTCAGTTTCTTGAAGAAAAGTTTCAAGTTCATCAAGTGTGAAACTTGCAAGAGAGTATCGAGCCCTAGTCCGCATGCATATGGCATCGTCAGTATCCATATCAACCATAGGTTTCTTGGAATCTGCACCATTGCTACCAACATCTGTCAAATTGGTCAGCCTATTCTCCTGGCTACACAGAAATCCGTTTTCCGACTGAGGAATCAATACCAATTCTTTCTCCGAAGTCACATCACATGTTGTACCAGTCCCTTTCCCACAAGCTTCTCCCGACGAAAATGTGGTTTGCTCCACTATTTCTTCTCCAATTTCAACACTTCTACTAGTATGGCAATCTTTCATAATATCTCCATGCTTTTCCTTGAAATTTAAATCAATTTCGGCACAAGGTTTTTCCCTACTATCAGCAACATCCGTATCCAAGTCTTCGACTTCCGAACTCAGGCTTGAAGAAGCTTCCACATAATCAGTTTCTTTAACAAAAGGATTGAAATCCGTATCTTCATCATCGTCTTCTTCCTCGTGCACATTCTGGTTCCCATTATCACCCCCTTGTTCTTGCTTTTCCTCCACCTCACTCTCAGGAGGCAAAGCAGATGTATCCGGTAAGTTAGCGCAATCACGAATAGCAGCATTTTGGTGATTCGGGTCTTGAACCTCAGTTGATACTGAAGTTGAACACCCCTCCATTTTAATCAAAGGATTATGCACCAAAACTATCGACTATGCATCAAATTCAACGGCCATCTCCAAAACGATCCTGGCTGCAACCAATTGATTAAACTGAATTCAAAATTGGGCACTCGTTTGTCACGTCGTTTTAAGCAATGCATGACAGGATAACTTAATCATATTGAAGATTGATTGCTAATCTATTGCCCCTTTACCGAATTGTCTTCTTTTATCGTCAATTAGAATTTCTGTTATCGTCAAGTAAATGTATAACCTTGTGAAGAAACCCTAATTAGGTCTTACGGAGACAAATTAGCACTTACCGCCAACTGATAGCTCACCGGCGGTGACTCAGCAACTCCTCCGTCGGTCCACAGACCTGTCTCTTTCGTCGTCTTCAATTGTTTTTTATCTTTCGATACGACGCCGTTTTTCAACTTTGTCTCTTCTTCTCTCCCTACCAATTCGGGTTAGGCCCATTTCTCACGAAAATGGGCCTAATTCTTCCATTGCTGTATTTGGGCTTTCAGTTTAGAAAACTAATGGGCCTAATCTTTATCTCTATGCATACGTAATTATATTATTCTCTGAGCTTACATTTTGATTGGTCCACGTGTAATTTCTAACAAGCACTTAAGTCTTAATTATATTATCTATTAATTTATGAATATATGATCAAAATGCTCTAAGCGAATTCTCCAGAATATATTACAAGTAGTACAATGATGTTTTATCTAAGGTCAGATGGACTATGATCACACATTGTTCAGCACATTAAACAACAAAACAAAAAACAAAAAAAAAAAAACGAAAAACGGTCAACCGTTAACTTTTGATAACACGAGAAACCCTCTCGAAAAAGACACTGCACATACTTGTGCTGAAAACGAGCGTCTCCTTCATCCACTCTGGTGCAACTCTTTCAAATGTGCCCAACGACAACACACGGTATAGCAATTCTACTTCGCCCTTTGAATTAGTTATCCATGTCAGGCTGAACGAATAACCTGCACCGTGTAAATCAACATTTTGACTTGTAATATCAAATAAAAGTAGCTCCCCCCAAATTAAAATAAATCGAAAAATTACCGCTCGATTGGTGATGCACCAATATACATAGTTCATTACTTTGAGAAAGAGGCGATACTTTCATGCCAACTACAAACTCAACAAGATACTGAAACACGCAGTTGACAGAACTAGTGCCTGCCACATCACCACCTAACGTCAACACAGAAATAGTCAGATTCCTTCAACGAGACACAATGTAGTAAACGAAATTTTCCTATTCGGACATACCTGAACCGTTAATTTTTCTTTGACAGCAGGCAGGGTGAACCATAATATGTTGATCTGCTTGCCGGTCAAGTTCCACATCAGCAGATGACGTAGCTCTGTCTTCAGTACTACGCACTAATTTACGTTTTTTCGTCGATTTTATAGGAGATCCATCGTGCGTTTCTTCAGCTGGGGTATCGTCATGTGAGTTGTCTTGAAGCTTTTGGAGCCTTTTGATTTCTTTCGAGAGTTCCTCATCTACAGCATTTTAGAGAGCAAAAAATGCCAATCATTCATTTAAGGAACGGAAACCATGAAAAGTTGAAAAATATACCGAGTCGAAAAGCCAGTCACTACGATCTAATATTTGACAATAAATTAGTTCCTTACTTTTCTGGTTCTCTTCCGTCAAAAGCTTTTGGTAGTGAACAGTCTGTTCTTCACTAGAAGCCAATTCATATTTCAATTCATCAACTTGTCCAGTCAGCTTTTCGTTCTCACTTTTCAAGTGCTCTATTATTTCATCTGCAGCTGCATTAACAGATATACAAATGATTTAAGAAAATTCTGATGAAATTTGAAGAGGTAACAACAAAATTGGAATCCAATAACTGAATCAACAGAGATCCAAGTGCAAGATGTGCGAAGACAGAACATATTTGAATATGTAAATTCATATATTTATTAGTGAATGTGTCGATGTATGTATGTATTGCTGGATAAGTTAATTTTATACATTAACGCAGCTTCTGAAAGCCGAAGAGCAAAAAGTAAGTGGTGGACCACATGAATGACAAGGTAAGAAGAACACTAGACTTAGCACAAAAAGTCACGAAAACTTCAACCAACGAACAGGTTCCGAACTCTTCAAAATTAAAGTGTATCAGACCACTTTATCAATGACAGAAATATATACAAACCCTAGAGATCCCCTAATAAGAAGCTTATCCAGCTTCGTTAGTAACACATCACGGGATTCAATCATCAAAAACTAACTTTAAGACACCGGTTTACTTTATGACAAAGAAATCTGCCAGGTCAGGCAAATGCGTCAATAATTAGCACAACACTATCATAATGGAATCTTAAACGGCAAATTAAGCTAAGTGTTATCTAAGAAGAACACCAGAGATTTGGTAATAGAGAATCGTGAGGAGTAAAGCTAATTAACTTCCACAGGCATTTCATGAACTATGATATCGATATACAGCATGCACACATAATCATATGTGAACATTCATTACGTATAAGTCTAAACTCACGAATGCAAGAATTCATAAGATAGCAGATAGCAGGTAAAAACAAAAAAAAAAAAAACTGTTAACCAAACAGAGGTTGCAAGTTCTTTTTTAACAACGGAAAGTGGTGTATATTGTAAGGATTACCATCCGCATATTTCGAGAATTTCACTTCTTGATCACGATTCAGCTCGTCAAATTCAGATTCTTTTTCTTTCTGCAGTAGGACAAAGAACAAACCTCAAATTCAGAACATTATAAATTTACACGCACATTACATATCAAAACATGAGTAAAAAACACAGAAAGAAGAAAGACCTTCAGATTGGTGTACTTGCTGTAGAGCTTCGCGTAAAGCACCTCCATCTAAAGTCGAGATCCAAAAATGAAACTAAATCAGAAACACCAGAACTGCTATTTTCACAACCCCAATTCAATAACAGAATCAACTATTTGAACTGAACAACTACAAAAAAACCTAAATTCCATCAACTACTGCTCAACACAGCATGTTCAATTCGACGAAATATCAAAAAATTCCAGTTAATTTATGTAAAAACAAATTACAACAGCAAATAAAATCGGCTCCCAAATCACTAACAAGCCTCTAATCTGCACAAATTACGGAGAAGGAGAGAGAAACCTGAACGTTCGGATTTGATGTTTGAAAGTGTTTTAGCGGGTTCATCGTCTTTATTGGGAGAATTTGAAATCGACGCGCTCACACTCTTGGCTCGCTGCCCTGTTTGGAATCTGTATGCACGTTCAAATAATTTTTTATTTTCATTTATTTATTTATTTATTTGGGGGTGAGTTTGGAACTAGGCTTTCCTTTTTTTCTTTTTTCCCCCAAATATTTAAATTATAGGGTAAATTCCAACCACACTCCTGAGGTATGGTTAAATTATGAAAAAAAAAACCCTTATGTTGGATAATTACAACTACCCTCAATTATGAATCTTCTTACACGTCCACCCTTATGGTTTCAAATTCAACATAATCTTCTAGATTCCGTGGAATCTCTAGTTTGTACTCGTTTTGTGCAAAAATGCAGTTTCTGATGCACTGCAATCTAATATATACAAGTCAAAAAACACATTTTATTATCATATTTGTTCAAAATGTGAAGTTCGAATGGGATAAAACGAGTACAAAATTGAGAATATTTCATAAAAAATTAGAAGATTCCACTAAATTTGACACCGCAAGGGTGGACGTGTAAGAAGATTTATAGTTGAAGGGGTGGTTGTAATTAACCAAACAGGTTTTCGTAATTTGATCATACATAGGGGTAATTTCCCCTAAATTATTTAACAAATGCCAAATTTTGAATCCTTTAATTACAAGAAGATTTTATAAGCTAATAAATGTGAAACAAGATCAGTAAAAATAGAGAACAATGAGTAAAAATGTAAAATGTAAATATAAGAGAGGTGCAATAATTATTAATTATTGCATAAATATGGTGCAATAATTAATAATATAGGTGAAATTAAAAAAAGGGTATAGGTGAAAAGTGAAATTCCTTGGCCAAATAGTTAATTAAGCCATGGAAATATGTATTTAAAAATAAATAAATAACAGAGTTAATTAATTGGTGGATCCAAATGAAAACACAATGCCGAAGTACAAGGAAACCAAAAAAATGGAGTTCAACATGAATTCCTCGGAATCTGTTAAGCCAATCACTCAGCCTTTGTCAGATTAAAAAAAATGTCCAAAATTGACGAGAGGGAAGCAGAAAGAGAGAGAAGAAGAACAACAACGCACAAGTAACAGCGAACAAATTAATACATCTGTTTCTCTACTCTGCGTTTTAATTTTTGCGAATTTTTGTTTTGATTTTGGTGTGTGTGAAAATTTACCATTTGTTAATAACAGAAAGAGACAGATTTAGAGAGAGAGAGAGAGAGAGAGAGAGAGAGAGAGAGAGAGAGAGAGAGAGAGAGAGAGAGAGAGAGAGAGAGAGAGAGAGAGAGAGAAGAGAGATGAATGAAAAGGCATCTGTTTCCAAGGAGCTTAATGCCAAACATGCAAAGGTGACCAACCCTTCTAATTATTTTTCTCTTTTCGTTTCATATTGTTTGATTTCATGTCACTTAAATTCTTGAAATGCCGATAATTTTTTATTTTTTTTTTTCGATCTTCGTTAATAATGTATCGGAAAAAATCGTAATAGGTATTGGAAGGTCTTCTTAAGCTCCCCGAAAACAGGGAATGTGCAGATTGCCGGAGCAAGTAAGTACATATATTCCGATCCTCCCCATTCGATTCTTTACATATGCTAATATTATATATATAAAAGTGCTGAATTTTGATGATTTTGATGTTAATGCGATCGATACGAATAATATGATTAGGGGCCCACGATGGGCGAGTATCAACCTCGGAATATTTATATGCATGCAATGTTCTGGTATACATCGAAGTCTTGGCGTACACATCTCAAAGGTTTTTATCTTGTATGCTTTCATTTCATCTGTATGATGAATTCGAGTTTTTTTTTTTATTTTTTTTTATTTTTTATAATCTCTTAATATATAGCACTTTTGTGACTTATGTTTGATCACAATAGGTAAGATCTACGACATTGGATACATGGCTTCCGGAGCAGGTTTCTTTTATGCAGAGTAAGTCCTACTAATCAATTAATTTAGTGCATTTACTTTTCGTTAATTAAAAAAAAAAAAAAGGTGTACGTACGTGTTCAATCGAAAAATTAATATTGTACCGTGCAGTGGTGGGAAATGTGAAGTCGAACGATTACTGGGAAGCAGAACTACCGCCACATTTTGACAGAAATCCAACTGAAAAGTTCATTCAGTCCAAGTAACTTCATCTCATCTTTAAGCATTTTTTATTGCATTGTTATTTTCTTTTTTTTTTTAGTAAATTAATTTTTTGTTTTCCAGATATGTTGAGAAAAAATGGGCTTCGAAAACGTCTCCGCAACCATCGGTTGCAGTCAATCAAGATAATAAATCGGGAGGCACTTCTAGAAAAGGAATTCCAAAGAAAGCAAGAAAATACTCTTTGGATGAAGAAATTTTCACCGAAGAAATGGCTCGTGTCGCTCCTATAATACGAAATCGCGGGGTAATTTCCCGTCACATTTAGAGCAATTAGTATTTACGATTAAGTCATCGTACGCATGGTTTTTGGTTTATAACTTGGTCTACAAATAGTCCAATTTTTTTTTGTACTTGTAATTATTTTTGCATATAATTAGTATATTCGCACGTAAACCCGATAATTTGAAATATTTGTTCGTTTTAAACAGGCTTCATTAGATTTGATGAGCGACATATTTTCGGTTCCACCGAACGAGGTTAATGCAGAAAACAATATTACATCTAGTAAAAGTGCTGACGGTGCAACAGATCTCTTCAGTCTGCTCTACGTATCGGAGGCCAAACAAGATCGTACGGTTGTACCTCCTTCAAGATGGGCCACTTTTGAGTGTAAGAATGAATTTTCCGAATAAAATCGAATTAAACATTATTTGATTAGTAACTAATTATATATAATAAATTATCTTAACTATTATTGCAATGTGATATATTTTTTAACATTAATTTGGTTTCAGGAGCTGATGCATCGAATATAGAGGACATTTGTTTTTTGCTGTTTTTATCTCTTAGGATTTTTTGGCTTGATATATTCATGAGGAATATATATATATATATATATATATATATATGGAGGATGGAACTCATAGAAAATTAAAGGTAAGTCTTCTTACAGTAATCCTGTTCCATTGAAACATTGTTGTTTTGTTTAATTTGCTTTATTATCGCACATTAGACGAAATTGCAAAACGTTTGTTTTCGAGTACGAAGGGGAAAGGCACATGAAGTGTCGTACAGCTTTACTGTCAAACGTGAAGG
>NW_012194869.1:1063508-1096713 GCF_000504015.1 Erythranthe guttata | reverse complement strand
ACCACCACCTCTGCCTCTCCCCCGCCGTCCACCGCTACCGCCGCCAAATCCTCACCGACCACCACCGTCCCCTCGTCGTTCCACCACTCAACCTCATTTCTTCTTCGCCGCTCAAAACCCTCACAATCACAGTCGCCGACACCACCGCCGCGCATGCATATGACGCCAACAAGTCGTACATGCTCGACATCCCCTCCACCGCCGCCGCCGCAATTCTGACCGCAGAAACCCCATGGGGAACTATGCACGGACTGGAGACGTTCTCGCAGCTGGTGTGCTTGAAGTCGTCGGTGGTGGTCTGCTCCGCCGCCGCCGCCAATGAGTTCTTCACTAAGAACATGTAATTTATAAATAAATCTGGATATATGTTCTCATTTCTCTCTTCCTTACTGTAATTATCGCATTTAAATTTTCAGCCAAGGGGAAAATAAAACTCCCACCAAGTCCGGCGGTGTGGTACCGATGGGGAGGCTGATTTTGAGTTTTTTTTGTAGATCGGACGGAGGACGGCGCATGTAGAGAATTTCACGCAAGCTGAAACCTTAATCGACTATGTACATGTTCAATAGTCGATTAAGCTAATCAACTATGTTCTGGCAGTCGATTAAGGTTGATCGACTCCATTTTTTTATTTTTATTTTGGATTTTTTGTTTATTGATTCCAAGTGTATAAATCAAGTATAATGTTTGTATATTTTTGTTTTTTGTAAAATATAGTTGATTTTGCATTTTTTCGCAATTGTGATTTGTTATGTTTAGTAGCAGATTCTTAATCAACTATGTTTCATCATTGTCGATTAATATACCTCATATAGAAAAAGAAAATTAAAAAATTAAAGATTTTCCTTAATCGACTATGAAGCGTAGTCGATTTAAGGCTAATCGACTATGCTTCATAGTCAATTAAGGAAACTGATACAGAAAATAAGGGGGAAAAATGGAGAAAAAAAAAATCGTTGAGCGCGTGACCCAGTGATGATGTGGCGGGCGGGGCAAAGTTGGAAAACATAATGGCTCAAAATGGGTGTGAACTTTTCTCAAATAGACTGAAATATTTTGGACCTCTTTCCATTAGAAAAAATAATGAGGGGATTTTCTCAAATAGCCCCAATAATAAATTTGCCTTTTTTTATAATACATGTAAAATAGACGAACTTATTGACAAAGAGATAAAGCACCTGAACCTAGATTAATAAATATTGTTGGTCAGATAACTTCTTACAAACATCCCTATAAAAAATGACATTATTAATTATTTGAGTATTTTACAACAAATGTATTTGACACAAGTTTCAAATTTTGATTTTTACACAAATTACTAGATAAAAAGCTCAAAAATTACTAACATGTCCCGTGAGACATCTTAATACTACTCTTTTGACATTTTCATTCAAGTAAAAAAAATCTCAAATTAAAAAAAAAAAAAAAAAGAAAGAAAAAAGAGAAAAAAGAGTTTCCTTATATGGTAACTTATATTTGGTCTTGGTCAAAGAACACATAGTTTGTCTTAGAATAATTGGGGAATCACTTAGAAATGATTAGCATTTAGCTCAACCCATGATTAGAATAGGACCCATAAGATTGTCTTTTTTTTCTTTTTTTTTTTCCATTAAGCTAATTATTTTTGTTTCTTTTTCTAACTTCTTTTCACTTAACTTTTCCACTAAAAAAAATTATTCTTATTTTATAGCTCCATAAACTGATTGCATCCACAATTTCCAAATATCCCAAAAAAGTTGGTAAGAATTTGCAATTAACATAAAGGAACATCACATGGAGGCAACAAAGGTGTATTTTAAATGAAGTAACCTGCAACCAACCATATATGTGTACTCGGTAAATCTACACTATCGTATAATAGTTCGCAAATTATACAAAGAGACGATGTAAACTACACTAGGCTAATCATGTGTGACAAACTCGACCCAACGACAGTTGACAATAAGACTCGAACTCGGGTCAATTGACATAAAATCACTTGCTCCAACCGTTAGACCATCCCTTACTGAACTGTTTAATTTAGCTTCTTATATGATTGATAATGGGCAAAAGTTGAAATGGTATCTACTTGAGTGTCTACTAGCATTAAGTAACTACTTTCTCAACTCACGATATGTGACTTGAACATCGAAAAATTATCGCTTGAGGTAATATAATTCTAATATTTTACCTAACGCATGCAATTTTGCCTTGTAAAATTGACAGATATCTACTCTTTGTATGGTCGACTCAAAACCCCTATTTGGTCAATATTCTCGAGAACTCTAGCTCGAGATTTCCCTGAACTATTCAAGGGTGCATTTTGATGACAGTACTTGAGATAGAAATTTTAAATCCATAATAATAAATCCGTTAGGCTTGTTTAAATGGAGTCATTTTTTACAATGAATTTTAAATCCATAATTCTTATTTCATAATTATAAATCAAATGTGTAACACCCAAAACTAATCATTGTTTTTTTTGGTACAATATACTTTAAAAAATTTAAAAAGTAGACATTGATTAGACATCTTTTTCGATAATCAGATTCGGTTAATGAGGTCAGTAGTTAGGTTTTGGAATGAACCCAGACTATTATATTTGTTCTAAGCACAAAGATATTCTTCTCTAATTGCAATTAATGTGGTCGGCCAACATTTAAAATTATATTTACGTCTTCAATGTTTTTTTTTATTGCTCCATCTGTTTCACAATATATGTTGTTTTTCAAAAAAAAAAATATTGTTTCATATTTGCTTTAGTTACAATTTTTTTCAATTATGCGCTCTTATGAACTCTCCAACATTTTCTTTGCATTAATTAATAAATAAGGGTATTTTGGTCTAACAATATCTATTTTCCTAAAATCAAGACCTATTCATTGAGTTTCTTAAGATTTGTGCAAAAATAAAAAACGACATCTATTTAGAAACGGATGAAGTATTGGAACCAACTCTCAATCTCAATTAAATAATTGCCACACTGCTCTACACTAATTTCTCATCTACATTTAGAATTTTGCTTCTGCATTTATCATTTTTGTTTACAAAAAAAACTTTTAGTTCATCGATTCTCGTTGATTATGTTAAGATCTTATAATGATATACCTTAATCAAATTATTAAAAATGTATAATGTAGTCCTAGTTCATTGTATTAAGATTTCATAATTTGGTTTCAAGAAATATTTGTTTAGATTAATGCATGTCTTCTCCATTCAAAGAATTAACCCTCAATTTCAAAATGAAGCACACATTAAGGCATCTTAGTTCCCAAAGAACAAGGTTCATATTATTGTACTAATGATTTTCATATTTGTTTAATATTGCAATTAACTGACATAACTGTGATAACTGAAACCCTTTAAAATATGTTTTTTTAATAATATTATGAGATAAAAAAATTAAATAATAAATATATATATTATGCCTAAATTAGGAAATTCATTGATCCATTGAGAACATGGGGAGTTCATATGATCACATGGACAATGGAAGAGGTTGATGTTGGTTGACCATTGCTATATATATATATATATATATATATATATATATATATATATATATATATATATATATATGTGTGTGTGTGTGTGTGTGTGTGTGTGTGTGTGTGTGTGGGTGTGTGTGTTTGGCATGTGAAATAATAAGAAACAATTTGATCATGTTCAAATTTTGAATAATTTGCTTTTATTAACTATTTCTTGTTTTCTTCATCATTGTAAATGCATGTTTTCTTGGCTTATGGGATCATACACATGATGAAATACACCATGTTATTTTAAATAAGTGTGCACACACACGAGTGCGTGTTATTATGTATAAATCTACGGTTTCAATCTATATACTGTATTTCGCCAGGTTTAGGTTCCACGTAACCTGCTTTCATCATTATTTTCTTGTTCGTTTTTAACTCAAGAAAAAATAATACTAATTTTAGTTTGGTTGAAAACAATATTGTTGGTTGCAAATACAATTTTTTTATTCTTTAAATCATAATTTTATAAGCATATAATTTTTTAATCCAAACCTGTTTAGGAGAGGCCCGGCCCAAACCCGTATGAATTAAATTTAGGGTGAATTTCACTTTCCCCTTGAACTTTGACTCGGTATCATTTTACTCCATTTTACTCTTGATTGCATCAACTTGCCCCCATGCACTTGAAAACTTTTCTCAATGTGGGCCTCAATGTGGGCCTCACTGTTAGTTGTCAGATATTTTGACCTTAAAACTCTTTGATCTAAACTCTAAAATTACCAAAACGCCACATCTCCCAGTTTAAATAATTATTAGGGTAAATAGCACTTAACCCCCTTGTGGTTTGAAAATTTTGCACATGACCCCCTTGTGGTATGAAATTAGGCACTTAACCCCCTTGTTGTTTTGACATTTTGCACATGACCCCCTTATGGTATGCAATTAGGCACATAACCCCCTCGTGGTTTTAACATTTTGCATATGACCCCCTTATGGTATGAAATTAGCACATAACCCCCTTGAATAGAAAAGGGGAAAAGACTAAATTACCCCTATCAATTGTTTTAATTTAAACATAATTATTCTATAAAATGAAAAGTTTAATGTGTATTTTTAAAATGAGAAATATAATATATTATTGTTTTTTTTAGAATTTTACAGCACATATATTTTTTTAATTTAATTTTCATTGGAGAAATATTTTTTTTAGATTTTTCCAAAAGAATAAAAAAAATAAAGACTTTGTTTTAAAAAAAAAAATTAAAGTTCGATAACAGCTATAATATAATATATTATACAAAAAATAGTAATATAATAATCATAATTAATGATAATATTAAAGATTTTCAAATTGATTTCTAAAATTGAATAAACTTTAGGGGTAATTTAGTCTTTTCCTGTTTTCTATTCAAGGGGGTTATGTGCTAATTTCATACCATAAGGGGTCATGTGCAAAATGTCAAAACCACAAGGGGGTTATGTGCCTAATTTCATATCATAAGGGGGTCATATGCAAAATATCAAAACCATAAGGGGGTTATGTGCTTAATTTCATACCAGAAAGTGGTCATATGCAAAATGTTCAAATCACAAGGGGGTTAAGTGCTATTTACCCTAATTATTAAAACAAAAAAACAAATAAAAAACAAAAAAAGAATAATAGAAAATTCAAGACAACAAGAAAATATAGTCCACGACGCCAGCCACAATTTATTTTTTATTTTTATAATTTTTTTAATAATTATTTAAACTGGAAAGGGTGACTTTTTTTGTAATTTTGCAGACTTAGATCAAACGGTGTTAAGGTCAAAAGACTGAAAACTAACGGCAAAGGCCATATTAAGACAATTTTTCAAGTACATTGGGGCAAATCAATGCAATCAAGAATAGGAGGGGGTAAAATGATATCGAGCCAAAGTACAAGGGGAAAGTGGAATTTACCTTTAAATTTAAGAGTTTACTGCAAAAAATACCCCTGTGTTATCTTAAACTAGCAAAAACCCCCCTATGTTAATTAAACTAGCAAAAAACACCCTATGAAATTTTTTAAGTAGCACACTCAACCCACAATCCATTTGAGTGTTGACCAGCTGTGAAAATACGTTAATACCCTTGGGGGTTTTTTCAATTATAAAATTATTCTATTTTTACCTATTAATAAAATAGAAATGAGATTTAACAGTTTTTGATTAATTTCTCAGTTTTTTTTTAGTTTTTTTTACTATCATATAATTTTTGAATATTACGAATTATTTTAAATTTCATTTTTGAATAGGCTGAAAAGACAACTAAATTATTATACTTATACAAAAGAAAAGACAACTAAATTATGTAAAAAAAATATTAAACTACGTAAAAAAAATATTAAATTATGTATTTCTTTACCTTGTAATAATTATTAAATATCTATACTTAATTTGATTTCTAAAATTTTTAATAACATTTCAATCTAAAATTTTTACTAATTTTTTAATAGTATTTCAATTTCTAAATAATCGAAATCAAAAAGACACAATATTAAAATAAAAAAAAAGAAAAAATCAGAAAAAGAAACATACAAATAGAATTCTGCAAAAAATTGGCCGCTGCCATCTCCGACAACACCACCACCGTCTTCCCACTTAGAAATTGAATCCAAAAGACAACAAATCAAAAATTAATTTCTTTAACCAGATCCAGAAAAAAGAAAAAAGAAAAAAAAGGGAAAGATTTGAGCTTCTGCAAAACCCAGCAACAATCCCAAAAAAAAAAAATTCCACAAACCTGGCCACTTGTGCTCGAGTGTGTACTTCGAGCGGCGGCGGTCACGGCGGCGCTTGGAGAGCAACAAGGCGGAGCAGCCATGGTGGAGGATGTGTTGCGGTGGTGGGAGGCGACTGGACGGGGTGTTGGGGTTGGAATTGGTGGTAGGACGATGAGATTAGGGTTTCTGTAGAATTTATGAGAAATTCATTAAAATACATACTAACACATTTTTTGGGCCAATTTTGTCATTTTAGGTTGAAAAATTCATTACCACCCACGAATCCGGCGCGTGTGTCACACGAAAGGGCACTAGGGGGGTTTATGCCATTGACTAAATTTCACAGGGGGGTTTTTGCTAGTTTAAATAACATAGGGGGGTTTTTACCATTTCAAGATAACACAGGGGTACTTTTTGCAGTTTACTCTTAAATTTAATTAAAACCTGGCTTTGAACAAATGAAATTTGTTGATGTATATGAAGGCAGATTATAACACACAATCAAGGGCATTTTTTGCTGCTCTAATCTATATAAACATGCAGATTAAAATTTTGAGCCCCAATTTTCTTCATGGTATATATCTTATAAGCTGGCATTATGTCGCACTTGTACACAAGAATGGCAAAAACTCGATTATTTACTTCTTACCGATTCGATATTTACTATTACGTTATAAGTGTGTGTGTGTATTTTTCAAGCCGACAGCTTTTGGTCAGCCGATTTTGATCCTCCGACGGACTGATAATTAGACCGGACATTCTGAAATTCATGCAAGAAAATCATAGGATCAGTCTACATGCACAAATATATATATATATATATATATATATATATATGATAGAAAAATTGAGTACCTCAAGAAGTGTAATGTAATAGAAATCTTCCATATGCTGCATGAGTGCACTTCCATCTCTAATTGATCGGAAAATATTTATTTCCGTGTTCAATATGTTCTCGACGAGTTCTCTTTCTCCTCTCATCTGCACACAAAATTAAAACAAATGCTATTTTATATCCACAAAGTGATTAGACTAAACCAACATCAAATAATTCCGACTTATTTAATTAATCATGACTTTATAATTGAATTTGAAAGACGTACAAATTCAGTGACAAGAACATCAGGTGTCGCCTCTCCGATAACATCACCTTGATATCCATCCTCAAGAACATCCAAATTATCCTGCAATCATATATATATATATATATATATATATATATATAAACAACATGAAATTAAAATCAAAGGAAAGAGTGTATACAGCATGAATAAAATAACTTTAGCATAAAAAAATCGAAACACAAAACTTAAGCATAATGCACCCAAAAAACGAAAAAAAAAAATACCCAAAACATATCATAAATTTTAACTGATAAATAAGCAAAATATAGATTGAATTTACGAAAATTATTTAATCGTAAATATTTCCCTAACCAAACAAGGTGACATTATTATGTCCCTCGGCTACATTGATAAAATATCATACCTTTGTATTTCCGATATCTCTAGCGGCCAAATAAACTGGTTGCGCCACGTGGCAGTATCCCATCAGACGTGGCACCGTTGGTATTATATCTCTATGGTTCACAACTCTCCAACTGTCCTTTACTTTCTGCTACCACATAAACAAAGATCTAGTTAAAAATCATCGTAAATATCTCAAATATCAATACCTTAATTCGAGTAACATATACCAACAAAGTACAAACCTTCGATTTTAAAAGAAGAAAAGAAAAATCAAGTACAGAACAGCAAGTCCTTAACGGAAAAAATAAAATAAAATAAAATACAGTTATATAAAATAAAGTGGGTAAATTTAGGCCACCCCCTAGGTAATGTCAAATTACAAAAAATCCCCCGTGTTTGGGTAATTACAACCACCCCTCCACTATGAATCTTATTACACGTCCACCTTATGTTGTCAAATTTAGTGGAATCTTCTAGATTACGTGGAATATTCTCCAGTTGTATCCGTTTTATCCATTCGAGCTCCACATATTGAAACAAGATGATCATAAGATGTGTCTCTTAGCTTGTAAACATCATTAGATTGTGGTGTAACGAAAACTGCATTTTTGCACAAAACAAGTACAACCTATAGAACATTCCACGAAAACTAGAAAATTTTGTTGAATTTGACACCGCATGGGTGGACAAGTAAGAAGATTCATAGTTGAGGGGTTGGTTGTAATTACCCAAACAGAAAGGGTTTTTTCGTAATTTGACCTTACCTTAGGGGGGTGGCGTAATTTACCAAAAAAAATTGAAAAAAACGAAAGAGCTTTTGGCCTTTGTGGAACAAGAAATTGGCAAGAATCTCACTTTTCATTTGGATCTGAAAATGATTTTAGATTTTAAAGAAAGTCACTCGATACACGTAAATAGAAGCATTATCAAATATACTCTTTGTTTTCAAGTTTGGTAATCGAAAAGTATAAACATGAAATTACCTGGTTGTAAACTTGAGCAAATATTTTGTTTCCAACTCGAGGAGATCCGAAATTATACATTGTCACATTAATAGCTCCATGCCTAGGTTCGACAGATAGAGACGGACAAATAAGATACACCGATATTACATTCATCGTGTAATAACAAAGACCAACCAACCTAGAATGCATCGAACAAGAAAAAAAGAAGGTTGTCGCAACCAAAAAAAAAGGGAAGAACTCACTTTGCTAATTGACTTGAAGACAATTCAAGAGCCATAAGCGTAGCTAATGCACCTCCCAAACTATGTCCGGTCACATAAATATGCCATTTCCGAAGCTGATCCGAAGAATCGCCTCTGTTATAAAAACACAAAATCTTTTAGTGAAAAATGTCAAAGGCTTCGAAAAAAGAGTTAGTTTCATTTTATCTAGAAATCGTGATTACCTGTAACCGATAGCTTGTTTAATGAGGGAGATAAGCCTTGTCCTAACGGAATCATATGCATTCAAGAAACCACTATGAACCTAGAAAGTTATTTACGGGTGGTAATAAGATTAGTTAAAAGCCGATATCGACGGGTAGTATGTATTAGGTAGTTGTAAGTTGGAATTAGAAATGCCGAATTGTACCTGAACTTCGTTCTTAAAGTCACCACCTATCCTTTCAGGGTTTAGTCTGTAATATTAGAATAGAAGTCAATAAAACTAGGGTAAATAGCACTTTAACCCCCTGTGGTTTGAGCTTTGTGCACATGACCCCCTGTAGTTTGAACTTTGTGCACATGACCCCCCTTGTACTTTTACTATAAGTAGATAATCCCCTGTGGTATTCCACTTGGTGAATAATCATGCTCATTAGGAACATGAAATTTTTTAAAGCACAAGGGGGTTATGTGCTTATATTAAAATACAAGGGGGCCAGATGCTATATTGAAAGTATAATGGGGTCATGTGCACAGAGTTCAAATCACAGGGGGTAAGTGCTATTTACCCATAAAACTACAAGCAAAGCATATTAAGAAAAAACAACGAGCAAGGCGTCATCTTATAAAAGATTCAAAATGCCAATATATTTTAGGGGCAATTATCTATAGGCACATAATGGGATACTTATTAACAAATAGATCGAAACAAAAAACTCCATTACCAAAATTTTTATCTTGTCCTAGATTCCTTGACCAATTTTGAGTGTATAATTTAGTCTAAAATTGGAATTCAATAGTTTATTTAGAGTCTGTAGGCTCTAAATACGGACACGCGGGGATACGCATAAATATAAAAAAAAATATAGGGGTATTTATAAATTATAAAAATATAGGGGTAAATTTATAAATTGTAAAAAATTATTTTCGCCAAATCGCATAAGAGAACCGCTCGCACTTGTTGCTTGTGTTCTTGGTCGTCGTCGCCGCTAGAGTTTTGGACTTTTGGGTGGACTCTCAAAAAAGCCAGAGGAAATGTGTATTACGGAGAAAAGGAAATAGGTATGTTTTCATTAGGGCTTTCTCTTAAAACATAAGATCCGTGTCCCAACTTTTTAAAAATTGTGGACACTGCCCGACACGGGTGTCCTACTTTTAGTGAAATTACGACACGGCCCGACACAGGTGTCCGAGCCGTGTCCGGGTGTGTCCGAGTGCCCAGGTGTCGGATACGGGGACTCTTCACTTTCTAGAAGTGTCCGTGCAGCATAGTCATCCACTAACACAGATTGTCAACGAAGGGGCCATTTTATTAATTTTTGTAGTTCATGTGGGTATTTGGTATGACCCCCATTGTTCAAGGGTGTAAACTGAAATTTCCCAAAAAAACAGAACTAAAAAAAATTGAAAAAAAAAAAAAGTCAACAATGTCGGTTGGCGTCAACAGCGACAGTGGTCAAAATTGGGTCAAGCGTCAAATTAGTTAAATTAGGGTTTAAGTTTAATGGGGTGAATGTAATTTTGCATTTATTAGAAAAGACATATTGAAAGGGTGAGTTTATTTGCAAAATAGAAAAATTGATCTCTCTTTTTGAATCAAGTATTTGGACCTCCAAAAGTCATTAACCCATAAAAATAAGGGATTATTAATTGGAGGTCCCTGAAAAACATTTGGTACCGCTTAAAGGACAGACAATATTTCTCGTTTCACTAAAGGTCCTCTAATTGGATTTCCGTACCATTTAAAGTCCTTGGAGCCCTCTAATTCGGTTATATAGGTGATGGATATACCACCACACTAAGCAGAAACTCTAAGTATCTGCACTTCCCTAAAGAATTCTAGTAAAGGTGTTACTAAAGAACGAAACACAAAATAGAAAGAAAATAAACAAGAAAAAGCAAATCGAACTATTATCTTTTACGAAAATAAATGCATTACCCGGCAGGAACAAGCATCAAATCTGTCAGCAAATCCTTCCACTTAGTCTGGAAATATATCGAGCCCGTCAGCATATATATATATATATATATATATATATATATATATATATATATATATATATATATCAAACATATACAACTCTTTGCACGGGATTCCGGAAAAATCAAGAAACTTACTTGTTCCGTTCCCCTGAATGCGATAACAAGTCTTTCTCTTTCCAAATCACGCCAAATTGCTACCTATTATAGAAAATGTACAATCACTAAAAAAAACGGAAACAAAAAAAAAATAAAAAAATAAAAAAATAAAATTGCCTGAGTGTCGGTTTCTTCGTTATCGAAGAAGCAAATCTTTTCGAACTCGGACTTAATAAACGTCGGATGACCCAATGCGTTCGCCAGCATTGCCCACGCCTCCATTGCACTCTCAGCTGTCGAGAAAAGTGCCTTCATCTCTTCATCTTCCTTCTCGCTCAACACTAACGTATTATTCGGGTCACTAATTAATAATCTCTTACTTTCTTTGTCCACTTCTTCGGTTTTCCCAACTCCTATATGCAACTTAGAAACCGCAGCATTTACGACCATCAACGCACCCAAAATCGAGTCGGTCTGTCTTAATATCTCTTGCGTCACTTTCTTGATGTCCGGTAGAGAAGACGCATTTGGCGTTGTTGTTGTTACCGCATCGTCGCTAATTGTGTCCTGGTTATTAGGAGTTGCGAGGCCGGATTCGACGTAACTCGTCTCCGCTATTTCGCGCGACTGAATTCCGATATTCTTTAATAAGTCAAAACCCTCCCACTTTATCTTCTCCGGTAAAGGAAGACCGAATTTTTGAGCAACTTTTTGATTGACGGAATCGGCTAAATTCTTCCAAAACTGCTTTTCTTCTGACGGGCTGTTCGGCGTACCATTACTATTAGTCTCATTTGTGGGGCCCGTTTCACTGCATGTTTGTTCCTGAAGGTTCTTGGCATCGGAGGAGGAGGAGAACCAGTCCTTTTGAAGATACGAATTGTTTATTGATTTAAGCTGTCCGAAGGCAAACTGCACAAACTCACGAGCTGGCACGGTTTGGTCTGATCCGATAATCATTTTTAGTGCAGGCTCGAAGCCGTTTTTCTGGAAAAATTCGGTTACTATTGGGATTTTCCACCATTTCTTCTCGTCGTCCATTTTTTCGAAACTCTTGTACTTTATCTGAAACGTGTTTGGCAAGAACGAGTATTTCACCAGTTTAATATATTATTCATGCATAAAGAAGAGTATTACTATGTCATTGAATGAGATAGATATTAATTAACAATCAATCTACTTCGAGAAAATCCCAAATTTAGCCATAATTCGACCGTTGACGGTTGACGGGATTTAGTTAGCAGCATGAAATAATACAGGGGTCTTTTTGCAATTTGCTCAAAGAAAAATCCCAAATTCAGCCCTAATTCAACCGGTGACCGTTAGTTGTTGACTGTCAACCAAACGGCGTGACTCAATGAGTTAAAATGTGACAACATGAGAGTATATTTCGTTGACGGCAATAAATGGGAGACCAAATGTGAAAAATGTGCCAACTTCAGGGACCAAAACTGTAATTATCCATCGTTGACCGTTAGTTGTTGACGATCGAACAGACGGAGAGACTCAATGTGTTAAAATGTGGCAATATGAGTGTACTTTGTTGACGACGGTAAATGAGGGACCAAAAGTGACAAATGTGCAGGCTTTGAGGACTAAAACTGTAATTTGGGTGGAAACTTTTACGACATAATATTCTTCCATTTTTCATAATCTAAGTTTCACGATTGTCAATAAAAATCTAACCAACTTTTTCTTTTTCCAGGTGTAGAGATCGAAATTTTGAGATAAATTACTAATTAATAACCAAAATAAATCAGTTATTAATTAGGTCTCAAAATTTAAAGTCTATAACATATTTGGTCTTTAAAATGTCTGGCCCACGCTGCAAGTCGAGAAACCTTAAATTGTGCCTATAAAGGAAAGCCTCCAGCTCATGCAAAAAGAGACTCACACAGACACATATCGAGCTCTCAAGCTCACGTCTCGAGCCTCCGCCTCGAATTCATTTGAATTCGAGGTGTTCGTGATAGGAAATCATTCGTTCGATTCAAGAACAAGTTTTTAAGCCCTTGAATCAAATCTAGAATAGGAGAGAAGAATCAGGGAAATTCACGGAGATTGTAATCCGCTTTCGTTTGATTATAAATTATTTGTTCCCTATTTTCCTGTATTGTATTTTTATTATGTTTTGCAGACTCGAAAATTTGTGGTTAACACCAGGACACGAGTACTTTGCCTGTTTAGATCAATCTTCTCATCGAACAAGATTTTATTTTGACGCTTCGTCTAATTTTCAAAAACTGTAATTCCTAATACCTAATTTCATGTTTGCAATAGACAATAACTAAATTAAAAATAATTAAAAAAAAAATGGTTAATTACGGTCATCCCTGAAATAAGGTCAAATTACAAAAAACCCCTCATGTTTGGATAATTACAACCACCCATCAACTATGAATCTTCTTACACGTTCACCATTATGGTGTCAAATTGACCAGAATCTTCTAGATTCCATGGAATGTTCTCTAATTTGTACTCGTTCGTGCACAAAAATGTAGCTTCTGATGCACCACAATCTGATATTTACAAGCGAAGAGACACATCTTATGATCATTTTATTTCAAAATGTAGAGCTCGAATGTGATAACACGGATACAAACTGGAGAATATTCCACGTATTCTAGAAGATTCCACTAAATTTGACACCATAGGGGTGGACGTGTAAGAAGATTCATAGTTGAGGGGTGGTTGTAATTACCCAAACAAGAGGGGTTTTTTCGCAATTTGTCCTTACCTCAGGGGTGGCCGTAATTTATTAAAAAAACTTTAAAAAGAATTCAGAGAGAGTAAGTTACCTCTACTTCTATTTTTCCACCACCTCCCATCCCTTCCAAGTCAAGAAGTACTTCATGGGAATTTCCTATCAAAACGGAGTTCAATTTTAGGCTTGAACGTGAATTTATCAGTAACTTATTATAACACTAATGTGTCGTATGCAACGATTAAATAATACCATCGCAGAGGTTTTCCAAATCTATACAGGCATTCCCCATTCGTTTGTGTGGAGTCACGAGATTCGCATCCCAAGCCGCCACCTAAATATTTAAATTAAACATCTGAAATAAGAAAAGCAAAAAAAGAAAAGAAAACGCACTCATTATAATGGAACATGATAGTATCTGAAGCCAAAACATTGTATTAGGATTTTCGGGTTTCAGGTTTTCCGCCATATTTATTTTGAATGTTGAGCCTGGATAATCATTGATAATAATTATTATTATAAAAAAAAAATTAAAATAAGAAAATCACATAAACCATAATAACCTGAAGATTGTGCATCGGTGGCTGCTTTATATTCAAAGTGAACTCCTCGTTCCACTTTGGTTCTTTCGTCCTGACAAGTTGTCAGTGGAAAAGCTCGTTTCAATGTACATACATTGTCATATGATCTTTTTACTACTCTGAAACAAACTAACGGTTATTTAAATAAATTAACGCAACAAGAATTCCATGAGTTGATCGAAAAATGATCATGCTACAAAATATAATTCTTATATTTAAATAAATATGTCTAATATCTTATATTCCAACTTTTGGGATCAATCGATAAGTGAAAAACGAAACAAATTACCCCCACTTGATCTTGCTTTTGACTTCTTGACAATCCAATTGCATGATCACGTACGGATCACTAGTTCCCTGAAAATAAAACGTACGAACATTAAATTGTTTTATAATTCGAAGACTGATTAATCGCAAAAGAAAGAATTAGAGTACATTACATTACCCTACCCAAGGATCCATGGCAGGTAAGTTGAAACCTTTCTTCAGCTTTATAAATAATTGTCCATCGTAAATTTCCCGTACAAACGACCTGAAAACGACGTTGAATCTTAACAAAATCCAAAGAAAAGAGTTCACTATTTTTTTTCCTAATTTTTTTTATTAGGACATTACATTTTGAGGTGCAAAAACGTAAAGACGAACATAGCTAAATAAACGGATTACTATCTCTCGATCTTAGTCAACATAACAATAATACTTTCCGATGAATGATAGAGTTAGCTTTGTCGTATTTTGACAAAAGCGGAAATTACGTACTCTGAAAGGAATACTGTCTGGCACTTGCCTGCATCCATCTCGCGCTTGCCGATTTTTTCCTATTAACAAAAGTGAACGAGAACTTCAAAGACTAAGAATAATTTTTTTTAAATGATGGAGTTACTTAATTTCCACAATTCTACTATAAAATTAAAATAAATAAATATATAAATAAATAAACTTCCCATTGATTACCATTATACCTTTTTAAATTGTCAATCACAAAAATATTTATTCGATCGGTGATACTTTTAATCTATGTAGCACGGAAACTTCAACTTCTTAAAGTTTCCAAGTTTCAGACACTCGAGGACACCAGTCGGACACCTTATGGACCATTTTGCAATTTCTACAAAGTTATTAGCATGTTTGAATAACAAATTTTTCAAATAATTTTGTGTTTCCCTAATTACAGTATAACCTCCATAAATTAATAACCTTGTTTAAATAATATATTTTCTCGGTGTCGAGTTGGGAACAACGTGCTAGATTAAGAAGTTATTAATTAATGTATAAATTAATAATTAATAATTTATCTATAAACTAATATTTCGCTAAATTAATAGAATTTTGATGGTCTTAAGAGTATTAATTTATAGAGATTTATCTGTATTTACATGTATTTAATGATTAATTGCAAAAAAAAGAAGACAAATATCCCAATTTCATCCCATTTCCCCATGTGAGAGAGAGAGAGAGAGAGAGAGAGAGAGAGAGATTACAGGCGGGGTGGTGTAAGCTTCAAAAGCAAAGCCGGCGAGAATAACGGCCAAGTTAATATCAAAAGGAGGCCTCTCTTCCACACTCTCCTCCACCGAAACGGAATTATCAATCTCGGCGCTTGCTTTGCAGCAGTAGTATTTACTGAACCTCGGACCCAACAACAAAAACCCATTCGATTTCTTGTCGGAAAACAGTTTCCTGGAGAGCAAAACTTTCTTGGAGAACGAAAACGAACGAGGGTTCTTGAATTGAACCGGTTTTAGGTATTTGGCCGGCATGAATTTGGGGTGGGATTGAAGAGCGGCCATCGATTGAGATGAAATTTTGATTGGGGATTTTTTTTTTTTTTTTGGGAGCCGTTTGTAATGAGAAATTGAAAGGACTGATTTTTGAGAGCACTTTAAAAAGGTTGTTGAGAGAATGTACGCGAACGTGTGATATTTACCAACGGTCATTTTTTAAATAGGCAAATTATGGAGGTAAAATTAAATTACGAAAAAACCCCTCGTGTGTGGGTAATTACAATCACCTCATCAACTATATATTGTCTTGCACGTCCACCCTTACAGTGTTAAATTTTACATATTGAATGAGGGAGTTTTTAGTTAGACAATACATAATTGATGTGGATGGTTGTAATTATCCTAACAATATGAAATTTTTTTTTTTGGAATTCGATTTTATCTCAAAGAGGTAGCTGTAATTTGCCCTTCTCGAATATACCATATTTTTTTTTCTAATTTCCAAACGTTTTGACCTTTTTTTCCCTTTGGTAGTAATATATATTAAATTGGTAGTAGTTTGGTGAAATCAATTGTATTGGATTTGGAATTAAACTTTTTAGGACCTTTTCAATTCCGTTTCGAAAAGAAATCGGTAAATGGAATTTCGAGAATTGTAATAAAAAAAATATATATTCTAAAACTAAAACTATGGGACCAGAATCGTCATAATTTGAAATTTCTATTTTTTTCTTCATTTAAAAACATAGGATCTAATATGCATTCCAATTTCATTCCAAAAAAAACCAAAATATTATAAAAATCCAAATTTGCAGAATTTGGAATGAATAATATATTATTTCAAAATTGGCTAAAATTTTATTTAATAGGGACACTCAATATGAGGGGAAAAGACTATTTTGCTTAGTTACGGGGTTTCGTGAGAGCTTATTTACAGAGTTTAGTTATGTTTAGTGGTCATCTAGCAAGAAATCCATACCTATTTGCAATCATTTCTCTCCGAAATCTGTAGCTAAACAAACTGAACCAACAAAATACGTAGATCTAATTTTCCAAATGACTATTGTGCATGAATGTGATTGTATGTGCATGTGTGTGTGCGCGCGTGTGCGAACGTCGCTCTGTGTGGTGTGCGTGCGCGTGTGTGTCACTATGTGGATGTGTGCACGTGTGTGACTTTGTATGGAAAAGTTTTGTTGATGGCATTGCGGGAAGCGGGAGTGGAACAGATCCGAAGGGTTACAACAAAGATTGAAGAGTTGCAAAAAAGATGGATGCACTGGTGGAGAAGAACATATGGATACTGAACTTTTAGCAAAATTCAAAATCTCATTATCCTAATTTGAAAGAGTATTTGTCCAAAGATGTCTAGCAAATTATTCCAATAACAAAAGAATTCTCAAATCCAAGACAACTTTATTAAATTACCATAATTAAAGATAACAAATCCAAAATTCTAATCCTAACCAAGGGAAAACTATTTTTTATTACATCTCGAGAACAATCTTCATATAGAAATCTCGAAGCATCTAACGAAACCAAACCAAATTCACTAAAATACAAAAATCAAAACAATCAGAAAACGACGTCGTCCCAGTTTCACTTCTTCTCTCCCATGCCCAAAGTGTTCTTCACACCATCAATGGCACCCTGAGCCATGTGAACAACTTGCTCTCCAGTCTACAAATTAATCAATAAATTAATTAAATAAATAAATACTATTTTTAGCTAATATAATACAAATTAATGGACAAAATGCACTTCGCCCCTATAAATTTCTTATCTTCGCACTATCCCTCAAAAAATTAGAAAAAGGGACAACGTGCAGATAAACAAAAATAACATTTAACATTTGCCCCAAAAGCCAATTTCTGGTGGGTATCGTGCAACAGAAAAAAAATTTTTTGAAAGGGCAACGTGCAACAAAAACACTCAATTCCGACGAATAATCCATCAGAATTTTGCTATCGGGGGCAATGTGCGACAAGAATAGTATTTGAAGAGGGGGATTTACTTTTTTAAATTTTAAGGGGGTAAAGTGCAAAAAATATAAATTTATAGGGGGTGACATGCAATGTGGCATAAAATAATTTATGGTCTTTAGAAATTCTGAATAATATAAATTAATTCCATTTTTATTATTTATTTTTAAAGAATAAGAACCTGTTGAAGGAATCCAGCATTTTCCTCTTTGCTAAGTTGCGCCTGCCCTTCGGTTTTCCCTGCTGCGTCGCATGCCTTATCATGCGCCTGATGTGCTGTGCCCTTAGCAGATTCCACCCACTGCTCCGTCTTGGCCTGACATAATACATGTACATGAGAATCTCGATAAATTAATAAACTCGCTTAAATAACGATTTATTCCAGTCCCGATGTTGGGTACCCGTTGAACTCAATAGTTATTACAGACCAAATAATAAACATAAACTGTAATAAATTACAGATTAAATCCTATGGGAATAAGGGGTTAGGGAGTACAAGCAATTCTAAGAATAAAGCAGAAATAATAAAGATTACACAATATATATTTATTATTTATGCTAACCCAGAAGATCTATCTATCAGATCTGAGGAGAATCCACGGCTCAGTTCACAGTTCCCACGAGCTACACACCGATCCCGGATGAGGCAGCCAACGATTCCGGTGACAAGCCCAAACACGCAGCAAAAACACTCAATCTCTCCTCACTCTTTTCTCGACCCGAACCCAGAACCGATCTTGGAAATATCCAAGATCTAAAACCCACAGAAGGCCCCTCTTTTCTTGTTCTCACACAGAAACACCGAACTCACAAAGAACTCTCACAAATCACACAGATCTGTTAACCCACTCAAATCACGAAGAAAAATGGGAAATTGAACAAGAAAAGGGGCTGTATAACTTAGCTATCGTCGTCACTCCCTCGTCTCTCAAGGAGGGGTATAAATAAACCCGAAAAACAACAAATTTAGCGATTTCTTCGCATCCGATTCTAGCAACGCCATATTCGGCGGCAGAAGCGGTGAGTTGTTGCAGAAAAATTCGAGAGAGAAAGAGGGAGAGGTGCAGCCGTTTTTAGGGTTTGATATGGAGGAGAAATGGAAGAGAGATGGAGTATTTATGTGTCATATGGAGGGCTGAGATTACCTCTCAAAATTGACGGTCCAGATTAACTTACAACTTAAGCTGCTGGGCCAGCTTGGTGTTTGGGCTGCCTCCGAGGAATGGGCCACGAAATTAATTGAGGTGTTGGGCCAGTCTCAATATATGGACCATTTGGGCCCAACTTTTCCAACAATCTCCACCTGGGATCAAATGGTACAGGGAATGTATGTGATCATCATTGCCGTTTTTATTGTACCTGCACTCAACGGGAAAAACAGTTAGTGCATAATTTATTAGCATAAATAAATAACCTATTCTACGAAAGCAATAAAAAATGAAATACATAAAGTAGATCAACCTTTCGTCTCAAAATTCAGATTTTTCAAGCAAGATCTGAATTTTTCGATGGGTAGGCACTTAGTACCCATATCAGCAGGATTAAATTCGGATGGGATCTTTTCAAGTCTAATTTTGCCACGATCCACTATGTTACGAATAAAGTGATACTTAATTTGTATGTGTTTAGTTCTCTCGTGGAAGACCGGGTTCTTACACAGTTGAATACCTGATTGGCTGTCTGAATAGACAACTACTTCTCCATTTAAGAAACCAATTTCCTTAAGAAGACCTTTAAGCCAAAGTGCTTCTTTTATAGCCTCGGTTGCAGCTATGTACTCTGCTTCAGTAGTAGATAAAGCTACTATACGTTGCAACTGAGATTTCCAACTAATGCAAGAGCCACACAAAGTAAACACATAAGAAGTAGTAGATTTCCTATTATCTCTATCATTAGCAAAATTAGAATCCACATATCCGATTAACTCAACACCATTATTAGATTTGGAAAAATTTAATCCCAAGTTCAATGAACCTTTCAAATAACGAAGAAGCCATTTAAGCGCTTCCCAATGCGGCATACCGGGATTAGACATATATCTACTTAAACAACTAACTGCATATGCAATATCAGGCCGAGTACAAACCATAAGATACATAACAGATCCAATTGCATTGGAGTAAGGCACAGATTGCATATCATTCATTTCAGATTCAGTAGAAGGAGACTGAGTCTTACTTAGCAAAAAATGGGCAGCTAATGGCACAGAAGCAGATTTAGCAGAATTCATTGAGAATTTTTCCAAGATCTTTTCAACATAAGAAATTTGATTGAGAAACAAGGTGTTATTACTACGATCCCTATCAATATTAATTCCAAGAATCTTCTTGGCATCTCCTAAATACTTCATATCAAATTGTTCACTTAGACACTTTTTGATATAATCAATGGATTTCAAGCAAGGACTAATTAGGAGCATATCATCAACATAAATTAACAGAAACATAGGAATACGAGCATTCTCCATAAAATAAAGGCAAGGATCGAAGTCGCTTCGTTTAAAATTCAAAGAAAGCATGCAAGAGTCAAATTTCTTATTCCATTGCCTAGGAGATTGTTTCAAGCCATACAAAGACTTTTTAAGCAAACACACATGTTCACCTTTATTAGGATCTATAAAGCCCTCGGGCTGTTTCATATAGATCGTTTCATCTAATTCACCATGCAAAAACGCAGTTTTAACATCCATTTGCTTCAATTCCCAATTAAAATGAGCAACTAAAGCAAGCATAATACGCACAGTAGTGAATTTAACAACAGGGGCAAAAATTTCGGTGTAGTCTACACCCTCTTTTTGAGTAAAGCCCTTGGCCACAAGCCTAGCTTTATACCTAATAGAATCTACTTCATTTTTGACCTTAAACAGCCATTTGCAATCTACCACAGAACAATTAGCAGGTTTAGGCACAAGTTCCCAAGTATGGTTAACATGCAACGAGTTCATTTCATCATTCATAGCATTTAACCATTCGGTAGATTTATTAGATTTTAAAGCATCTTTATACGACTTAGGCTCATTTCCATCAAGTGATTCAAACACATTAAAAACATGCGAAGCAAGGTGAAAATCATCAAAGTGTTTAGGTTTCCTAACATGCTCACGTCTAGGTCTATCCCTAGCAAGTTGATAATCAGATAAATCATCCACGATAGGCAAATCAGTTTCAACAGTTTGATCTTGCAGATTTTCAGATAATTCAGAATCACTCACATCATCAGATTTAATAGGCAATTGCTCCACCTCATTTGGAGTAGATTGAGGAATAACCACATTAGGGACAGCAAGACAAGGAAATTCAGATTCATTAAAAATAACATCCCTACTAATTATGGTTTTATAACCAAATTCCCCTTTCAACCATAGCCTATACCCCTTAACCCCATCGGGGTAACCTAAGAAAACACATTTCACGGAACGGGGTTCAAGTTTATCACCTTTATGGTGAACAAAAGCAGCGCAACCAAAAATATGCAAGTTTGACAAATCTACTTTCTTACCACACCACACAGATTCAGGTAAGTCGCCATTTAATGGCACAGATGGAGAACGATTAATCAAATAAGTAGCAGTCAAAATTGCTTCACCCCAAAACAACTTTGGCAGTCCAGAACTAGTTAACATAGCCCTTACTCTTTCGAGAAGGGTTCTGTTCATTCGTTCGGCCACACCATTTTGTTGTGGGGTGTGCACAACAGATTTATGCCTTCTAATTCCAGATTCAGCACACAGATTGTCGAATTCTAGGTTGCAAAACTCAGTACCGTTATCTGTCCTAAGTGTTTTTATCCGTTTACCGGTTTGATTTTCAATCAACGTTTTCCACGTTTTAAATTTATCAAAAACATCCGATTTTTGCTTTAACAGGAAAACAAACACTTTACGAGAATAATCATCAATAATAGACAGAAAATAACGGTTCCCACCATGTGTAGGAACACTGGCGGGACCCCACACATCAGCATGAATATATTCTAGGATTTCCTTGCATCTAGATGGATTGGGAGAGGGATTTTCAGGAAATGGAATATGCGTTTGTTTACCTAAAATGCATGAATCACAAATAGTCACAGAAGACACTTTATCATTTCCAAAATACTGATTTTTATGCAATATACTAAGCCCTTTATTACTCATGTGACCTAGCCGTCTATGCCATAATTCAGATAAATCATTTTGGACAACATTCACAGATGCAGAAGATTCAGCAGAACAAACATACATATTTCCCATTCTCAAAGCTTTAAACAAATAACGGCTACCCTTCATAATATTCATGCAACCATCACCCCAATCCCCACGGAAACCATCATCTTCAAGTACAGCACACGAAATCAAATTATTACTTAAAGTAGGAACATGCCTCACGTTTTTCAAGGTTAACACATAGCCCGAAACAAATTTTAAGCATACAGTTCCTATACCATTCACAACTATTCTAGTGCCATCAGCTAAAGTAACACCACAGTTTTTCATTTGCACATAGTCAGAAAAAACTTCCCTACGTGGAGTCATATGATATGAACATGCAGAATCAAGAAGCCATTCATTCTCACTAAGAGAGGCTAACACAGAATTCACAGAAGCATGCATACCACTTAGCATAAAAACATCCCCCATATTATCAGAAACTTGATTCACATTAGCAATTTTCTGATCTCTCCTAGGTTTAGGGCACACATTAGAAAAATGGTTTGGATCACCACAATTATAACACTTCCTGGGAGTATTTGGTTTCACATTATACTTTCCATTCCACTTGCCCTTTTTCTTGTTTTGAAAATTTGGAGAACTTTGAGCATTTTGATTGAAAGTCGGGTTTTTGTTTTGAAAACGATTTTGTTGCTTCCCTTTCACAAAGTTCACCTCACCAAAAGATTTATTGCTCTTGTTCACTTTTAAATCCAACTCCTTACTTTTCAAAGCATTTATAACTACATCAAGAGTCACAGAGTCCCTACCATATTTAATGGCAGATTTTAAATCATTGTAAGACTCAGGTATGGCATTTAAAAGAACAATTGGAGTATAATCATCGATATTTTTATCTCCAGTCAGTTTAATATCTTGAACAAGTTTTGTAAATTGATCGATGTTGACATCAATCTCTTTGTTCAAGTCAAGTTTAAATCTGAAAAATTTTTCGAGCAAAAACAGTTTTGAGGGCAAGGAAGTTTCAGTATAAAGTTCCTCCAACTTATCCCATAGTTCTCTAGCAGATTCATGCTTTCCTACCTTTCTAATCACAGAATCACTCAAATTCAGAATAATAGAGGCATAAGCAAGTTCATCAAATTCTTCACGTCTGGCATTAGCCATAAAAACATCTTCTAAAGAAATAGCTTTAAAGCATTTTTGTTGAATTAAAATACTTTTCATTTTTTGTTGCCAGATTGAAAAATCACCTTTTCCATCAAAAGGAGCCACAGAATAAGCAGTCATAGAAGCCATTATCCAGAACACACAGCAGGATAAAAAATTACGATTGCGCAAATAAACGATACCAAAGTTAACGTAAAGCAAGTGACGAAAACCTAGCAGTCCTCCCTCAACTACCCCAACCAGATCAGGAAGCACTAGCGGTTCCCGCAAGCTGGGTTTTTGTGTAGAGAGAGAGGTTAAACTAAATCGAAATATAAATCTAGATTTGGTATCGTTAAGACAATTCAAGTACGCAGCGGAATAAATAAACGAGAATTTAGCACACACAGATTGAATCACAGATTCAGCTAAATTAACACAAATGGACACACAGATCCAGCACTTAATGGACACACAGATCCAACAATTAATGGACACACAGATCCAACAATTAATAAAACTGGACACACAGATCCAGAAACGCAACCAAAAAATAAACAGGAAAATTAAAACCAACCATAGGGGGTTTAGAATACAATACCTGAGCAAAACCCATGGTAGGGTTTTGTACGCCAGTTCAACGGGTACAACAATTTAATGCTCTGGTACCACTGTTGGGTACCCGTTGAACTCAATAGTTATTACAGACCAAATAATAAACATAAACTGTAATAAATTACAGATTAAATCCTATGGGAATAAGGGGTTAGGGAGTACAAGCAATTCTAAGAATAAAGCAGAAATAATAAAGATTACACAATATATATTTATTATTTATGCTAACCCAGAAGATCTATCTATCAGATCTGAGGAGAATCCACGGCTCAGTTCACAGTTCCCACGAGCTACACACCGATCCCGGATGAGGCAGCCAACGATTCCGGTGACAAGCCCAAACACGCAGCAAAAACACTCAATCTCTCCTCACTCTTTTCTCGACCCGAACCCAGAACCGATCTTGGAAATATCCAAGATCTAAAACCCACAGAAGGCCCCTCTTTTCTTGTTCTCACACAGAAACACCGAACTCACAAAGAACTCTCACAAATCACACAGATCTGTTAACCCACTCAAATCACGAAGAAAAATGGGAAATTGAACAAGAAAAGGGGCTGTATAACTTAGCTATCGTCGTCACTCCCTCGTCTCTCAAGGAGGGGTATAAATAAACCCGAAAAACAACAAATTTAGCGATTTCTTCGCATCCGATTCTAGCAACGCCATATTCGGCGGCAGAAGCGGTGAGTTGTTGCAGAAAAATTCGAGAGAGAAAGAGGGAGAGGTGCAGCCGTTTTTAGGGTTTGATATGGAGGAGAAATGGAAGAGAGATGGAGTATTTATGTGTCATATGGAGGGCTGAGATTACCTCTCAAAATTGACGGTCCAGATTAACTTACAACTTAAGCTGCTGGGCCAGCTTGGTGTTTGGGCTGCCTCCGAGGAATGGGCCACGAAATTAATTGAGGTGTTGGGCCAGTCTCAATATATGGACCATTTGGGCCCAACTTTTCCAACACTTTCCTTTGTGAAGGGAGTAATTCTTCACGACAAAAAGGTGGGACCCCTTTTCGATTACTCTCACGGCTACTGAAGCAGATTCCGAAGCCAAAGCCGAGCCTTCCATTGCCCTTTAGGACAACACAACAAACCCTAATTCCTAAACTTGTCGTGGATTTGAATTTTTTTCTTCTTAATTCTTTGGAATGAGTAAAAACAATGGATGATGGGTGTATTATATATACTGTGACTCAACACTCCTCAATTAAATGTAGAATATCTTCTTCTCTTTCTCAATTATGATTAATTGATCTTTCAATTAAATGGAATATATTATTGGCATGAATCTTAATTTAATTCAACTATCAAACATATCATACCCTTCATCACTAAATTTGAGGATCTCTTTGCACAATGAGAGGAATTCTCAAATACCCGTTTCCACACTTCTTGAGTTGAAATGTGACCACATTTTTTTTAAATAAATAAAAAATAAAAACATCAATTGATAGTGATGGTTCGGGGTGAAAATTAGAACGCAAGTTTTTTTATTCGGAATTTTAAAAATTAGGGTATGTCCGATTTCATTTTATTGGATTTGAAATATATGTGAAACCGATTGATCTTCGATCCGATTTTAATTTCTGAAACTGTGATTATTTTCCAAAAAAATTACACTTAAAATATTAATATTAATATTAATATGTATTTGGAAAAATTGAAAATTTTCAGAATCCGATCAAATTAATGTTTCCGAATACAGCAAAACACAAATTGATATATATATATATAAATGAACGTTGGGCTTCAAGTTTCAAACCGACTACTGAAATGGGCTATAAATCATCCAATGGAACTAGAAACGACCATGGGCTGATTTTGGGCCCGGAACCGGCCCATTGACGAATCGGCCCAAACCGTTGACCGGTGAACCAGGTCGGAACCCGTGAACCGGCCCGTCATCCCCGGGACGGACCCGATTCTATGAATTGGTGAACCATGAACCACCGGGCCAGCCCGGCGGTTCACCCGATTCTATGAATTAGAGTAAAATTAATAATATATGCGTATGAATATTATGAACGTGACAAATAATATTGTTTTGAACTTTTGTGTCACTGAAAAGGCTGCAACAATATTTGTTGTAGCAGAGTTGTTCTCTAACACATGCGAATGTGCTAGGGTAAGTAGGTGATGTGGGTAATAATCCATTAAATTAACATAATGTTATACCTTATATTAATAAATATGGAACATATAATGAATCAAACATACTTTTCATATTTAAGCCTAAAACCTAATAATTAAGATTTAAAATGTTTAAAATATTCTACAATGGAGACAAATATATTCGCCGTGATCGCGATATATCCACCCCTTCGAACTCACATGAAACTCGAGCGCTGAAGGTATACAAAACCAACAGAGAAAAGGACGAGAGTAACGATGGGTGCCCCAGCCATCATCGCTGCTAGAACAACGTTCCCTGCCGACGGGCTAACGGTGGTGACCGGAAACACAAGCGAACACAGTAAATCAATAATCGACCAGAAAAATAAGGCACCTCGGGAATTCCCGATCGTGTTGAGATTCACCAACTCTGGTAAAACGGAGAGAGAAATCGAGAGGGAGAGAAGAGAGAGAGAGACGGGGAGAGACAGAGAGAGAGACGGGGAGAAAGACGGCGAGAGAAAGAGAGAGAAGAAAGACGGGGAGAGAAAGAGAGAGAGGGGGGAAACGCATCAGCACTGGAAGTGTGTGCTGAGGAGTGAAGACGAAAAGTGACAGAGCAGTTACCAAAAATGGGAATCTGTGCCCAAGTGGCTCATGACAAAAATACTCTTTCTAATTAAAAATGGCTAATTCAACATTTTTTCAGTTCATTTATTTAATATATATTATGGCCAATATAAAAATATGAAAATAAGATATAGTGAATCAAATAAACCAAAGGTTATTTAGATTGCATCATTTAATAAGACTGCTAAGGAGATTCATAGTTGAGGAGTAGATGTAAATATCCTAACATGAAGAGTTTTTTCATAATTTGACGATGTCATAGGGGTGAATGTAATATACTACTCCAAGTGCAAAATGATACTTCTCCAAAAAAATAAAAACTAATTATAGAGCTGCCGACCATTCTGATTAGTGAACACTCGGTTTCGAACTTTAAACTAACATAGTCGAACTATGAACCACCGATTTTGAATCGAAATGCATTACTTGCTATAACTTTCAAATCATAGTTTGAAATATATATATTAAAAAAAACATGTAAAAAATTATCGAGAAAGAGAAAGTAATCAACTATATAAAAATACAAAATTTAAAAAGGTATCTAACCCCACACCAATCAATTAAAATGATTATTTTGACTTCAATGCCATGTTTAAAAAAAAAAAGATAAAGACAAATATAAATAAATTGGTTCATAGTGAAAAAATCTATGTACGATTGTAGGTATTCATTGATTTCTTTTACAATAAGTGTGATAAAGCATCTACAATTTTATTAAGTATTGCATTATTAAAGATGTTAATTGTAATACTTATAGTTGGCAATATTCTCGTTTACGGTTGGAATCTTCTGTTCACGGTTTGAAACACTACTCAAAATTATAAATTGTTGGTTCATATTACGTAATCAATTATTAATTGTGATATTTATAGTTGGCAACATCCTCGTTTACGGTTGGAATCACATGTTCACGGTTTGCAACACTAGTGAAAATTATAAATTGTTAGTTCATATTACGTAACCGCTTGTTCAAAATAAGGAAGTAAAACAATATCTAAAATATTATTGTTTAGCCAAGCTTGTGTGAAAAATTAATTCATATCGGAATTGCCAACCCATCCGTGCTTATAACCATCATTCATTTTCTCATGAAATAGGAATATCTGTTGGGAATCAGACACGTGTACGCAGCGGAAAACAAAAATTTTATGCGATTTAAATAAATCGATAATTGAAATCAATTAATTGCGTACTTTTGCGCTTCCAGCGAAATTAAAAACAACATACATGCTTAATTACTTAATCGAAATTAAAAACAACATGCATGCTTAATTACTTAATCGAAATTAAAAACAACATACATACTAAAGTTGTTAATTGTGATATTTATAGTTGGCAACATCCTAGTTTACGGATGGAATCTCATGTTCACAGTTTGAAACACTACTCAAAAATATAAATTGTTGGTTCATATTACGTAACCGCTTGTTAATTGTGATACTTATAATTGGCAACATCCTCATTTATGGCTAGAATAACATGTTCACAGTTTGAAACACTACTCAAAATTATAAATTGTTGGTTCTAATCGCTTGTTCAAAATAAAGTAATAAAGCAATATCCAAAATAATATTTTTCTAGGCAAGATTGTGTAAAAATTTAAAAATCCTTATTATTCACGTTGGCAAATTCATTTGCTTTAAGTTCATACATATGCTTGAAAAGACAATTTATTTTTTTGTTTCAAGTCCATGCATGCTTGACAGAGGCTGAGATATATTTGACGTAAAAAGTAAAGCTCGAGAAATGATTCACCGGGTGTAGGGTCGATGGAGCCCATAAAGGGTGAAATAGAGGATAGGTCAAGGTGGTTATCTTCGCCAACTTACTTGTCTCCGTCATTGTCATTATGGTCGCGTCTTTAGGGGGTCTCTGTTCAAGCCGTCTCCGTTCAGTTATCATTCGTCGTTTTCCTATTCTGCATGTTCGAGATCGCGCGTCCAGCGAATGATTTTGGGTTTCTTCAGTTTTTTCTCCGTCTTCCGGTCGTGTGTTCTATCATCGGCCATCGTGATTTGGGTTGAGGATTTACTATTTTTAATACTTGTATTTTAGTTTTCTGCACAGTGTAGAGCGGTTTTTATCTCCGCCAGTTTGTGTTTATCGGCGGCGCACAGCATCCCCAGCCCTGTTGATTGTGGGGCCGAGATCAGCAGAGGAGGACGACCTGTTCTTAGGGAATAATAATTTCCTTATCAAGAGACCAGAACTGGTCCGATATTGACAATTGAAACAGATCTACTAGTTTCTGTAGTTAATTTAAATTTCTGTTTCAACTTCTTTTGTTTAGTTTAATTTTGATCCTCGACAACTTGAATTTCATTTGTGTTAATTTCACTGTTTGAATGATTAATTAGTCCGTTGTTATCCACATGATCAGTGATTAAGTGATTAATCTTGTTGCATACTCATGTATTGTTATATACTTAACTATCTTATCAGTAACATCTTGCATACTTACTAATTTATCACGAGCCATGGTAATTTAAGTGGTATAATAATGAATACAAACTAATCTATAATATTTACTTCATGTTGTTTCTATGTTGTTTCTGTATTTCCAAAATACACTTGCAAGCACAAATCATCTAATTAAGTTTTTAAGTACAATTAATTGCCTTCATTTTTATTAGTATTTTTAAGAAATTAAATATTGTACTCCATATTTTATGGTAGAATGTATTTATTGTCTTTATATAAAAATATTATTATTTTTATTTCTACAAGATCTTTTTTTGTCTTTCCCAAATTTTAATCCTACAAATACAAGCAAAATATGAACGAATATATATAACGGTTCTTCTATTCTTGATTTCGGAGCTGATCGTTCTGATTTGTGAATAATCGGTTTCGAGCTTTCAACCAACATTTTCGAACCGTGAACCACCGATATTGAGTCGTAAACTAAATTTTTAACTCAAGTAGTTTAGACTATGCATTATTTGCTGTAACTTTCAAACCATAGTTTGAAATATAAATATACTAAAAAAATAAAAAGAAAAAAAAATTAAAACTTAATGAGAAAGAGAGACTGATTAACTATATAAAAGCATAAAATTTTGAAAAAGGATCCAACCTCAAATCCAGCCAATTCAAATTACTAATTTGGTTTCAATGCCATGTTTAAGAAAAAACAAGATGAAAACAAATATAAATAAATTGGTTCATTTTGAACTTTTATATATATATATATATATATATATATGATTGGAGGTTTGATTTGATTTCCTCTCCAATCAGTGTGATTAAGCATCATTTATCTACAATTTTATTAAGTATTGCATTGTTAAAGCTATTAATTGTGATACTTATAGTTCGCAAAATCCTTGTTTACCGTTTGAATCACCGGTTCCCAATTTGAAACACCTTTTTATCGATGAATTCTAAGTATAAACAAATTCATTTGCAGCAGAATATTATACAAAAGTTCGAAAATGCACTGTGAAACTGCAAAAATGCAATAATATCTACAGACTAGAACAATGGCAAGAATTAAAAATTGTCAATTACAAAAAAGGTGTCAATAAAAATAAATAAAAATTGAGGCTAATTAATAAAAATTGAGGCTTTTCTTGCATTAATTTAAATTTTGGGTGGGCTAATTAATAAAAGTTGGTTGGATTTAATAGATATATAAGTATAATATAGGGTCAAAAATATAAATTGAGGGCGGCTTGAGTCCACCATTGCCCAAGCCAAGACAGTAATATTAATTAAAATATTTTTTTAAGAATAAACAAAATTTAATAAAATATATAAAAAAAAAAATAGTCAACGCCGGAGACCCGGCGGTCAACGGCGGTTGACCTACCAGAAGAAAAAAAAAATTCAAAAAAAAAAAAAGTCAACGCCGGAGACCGCCGGTCAACGGTGGCCGTCAAAAATGGGCTCAAAATTGGAATAAGGGTCAAAATTGATTAATAGGTGAAATTGGACTAAATTGAGGTGTAAATCATGAAATTGGAGTTGAATTGAGTTTCTATGAATTGGGGGTAATTTTGGTATATATAAAATGATTTTCCTTATTTGCAAATAAGTTCGAATGAGTTGAAATATTTGAAAGACAAAAAAGTTGGATGTCCCTTTTTCAATTAAGTACCCTTGTCATGGGTCTTTTTTGAGATTAACCCATATATAAAAGGGGTAGTTACAATAAATGATTATGTGGAATATTCCATATAATCCTAGAAAATTCCGCTAAAGTTGACACCGCAAGGATGAACGTGTAAAAAATTTATAGTTAAGG
Source organism: Erythranthe guttata (assembly GCF_000504015.1). Next base: position 1,065,687 of record NW_012194869.1, on the reverse strand, counting down.
AATAGTTGTAATTACCCAAACATGAGGGGTTTTCGTAATTTATTCGATGGCTTTTGCAAGACAAGTTCCTATAGTCATCTATTTGGGAAAATTGTCATTTTGTTATATATGTTGGTCTCTTTCGGGTTTTAGTTCTATAAGATGTCATATTTCAATTTTACATGCAATACTTATGCAAAATTAGTATTTTTAGTCCTATTCCACTCGAACTTTGAATTTTAGCCGTCGTTTAATAATGTATCTAATAAACTCGCAGAAATTTATTTATATGGTCACTTCAAAATTATAAATGCCCCTCTAATTTGTTTTATAGATGTGTCGTCTCACATAATTAAAGTTCTACCAAGGATAAGTTAGATGTCGAATTTATAAATTTCCAAGCACCCGTTTAAGGAGAATGCGTCAAGTTTATTTGTCGTGCCATAAAACTAAAAATTATGCAAAATAGGACTAAAAATGCTAGATTTGCATGTAAAATCGAAACGTGATAAGTTAGAGGACTAAATCCGTAAATAGACCAACATAGAGGACAAAAACTACAATTTCCCCTATCTATTTCTTCTATAGAGTGTATAGAAATAGGAAAGGAAAGGGAGAAACTATTTATTCTGAGTTGTTGGTGGTGAAGAATTATTACTCGGTCCACAAAGGAATTGGTGCAAACAAGGCAATTATGGGTGAAGATTTTCTCTTGGGCGGCCACAGACGGTCGATTCTATTTTACCTCGGCGGAAAAACTGCCGCCTTTCGCGATGCCGGTTTCGCATCTTTATATATATTTCTCAAGAGCAAGACCATTGTGCACGTTCCAATTTCATATGAGATGCGTTATATTTCACGGCTAGTGAGAGAATCTCTGCAAATCGGGAGAGAGAAATGCTCCTCCATAAGTGAGACTCGCATATAACTTTGAGATGCTTCACATCCAGGGTCGTTCCTGAGATTTTGGGGGCCCTAGGCGAGACTTGAAGACGGATAAAAAATGGGACCCCTTTTACAATCTACAATAAAACTTATTTTTTTTTATAAAAGGTAATAAACTCTATTTTAACTCGATTTTGTAAGGTACATAGTCAGTGGCAAGCCTAAAAATTTGTGATATAGTAGGGTTAAAGTTTATGGGGGTTCGGGGGCAGCGCCCTCGATTTTTTTAAGGATAATTTGCATGAAGTAATACTAAAACAAGTGAATATATATAAAAGTAAATAACTAATACATTACAAATTTAATAATTAGGGGGCCCTGATTAGAGGAATCCTAGAAACAAGTAAGAATCGTTGATATATATCTATTTATAAATTAAGGGGCAATTTGCTATAGGTCCATTTATGTTATAATTTATGTGTGTAAATCCAAGTCAAAATTTAATGTTTTAATAAATTAATAATATTTATTATGGCAAAAATACCCTTAATTAAATCAAACCAAATCCTCAAAAATCTCTCTATCATAACAAATTCTCAAACATCTCTCTTCCTAATATTAACTAAAACAAATAAATTAATTCATAACAAAAATATACAATTTATTTTACAAACTCATACTCTAAAAACGTCACCGCAGCCCCACCACCGCCTACGATCCGGAAACTGCGACGTCCATGACTCCGCGAACTGCAAATAACAAACTGAAAATTAGATTTTATATTATTGAATTGCAAACAACAAAATACCTATGATTTCGCCAAATGCAAACAGCAAACTGAAAAAACAAAATTCATAATTTGTATTACTAAATTACAAACAAAAAATTACCTATGACTTCGCCAAATGCAAACTGAAGAAAAATATTCAGCAAAACTTGCACTATTGAATTGCAAACAATAAACTACCTATGACTTGGCCAAACGCAAACAGCAAACTGAAAAAAAATAAAAAAATCAGCATCATTAAAAACATCAACCAAAAAATTGTTTATAAAACAATTTGCAAACAACAAAAATATTAAACAAAATGTTTGTAAAATATAACTTAAAACATACCTTGCAAATTGTAAACCAGAGGAATCGAATCTCAACATCAAACGTAATTCTTCAAACAACAAACGAAATTAAACCAACTGCAAACGGAAATTGCTAACAACAAACGATGTGAGGTTCTACATACGGAAAACACAATGCGAACCTGGCTAGGATTTTGGATTTCTGATTTTTTTTGGGAGGGGATGTTTGTCGTCTTCT
>NW_012194869.1:1039869-1062020 GCF_000504015.1 Erythranthe guttata | reverse complement strand
TCACACCTTCTTCACATTGTAAGTCAGACATTGGTCACAACACTGAGTGTGCATTCAATCTTTAAACAGTCATCCTTAAGAAACGAGGGAGATTTCTCGAGAACCTCTCTATCTATAAAGCAAAGGAACCCCTTATCGTGACCGGTGGAAATAACAATTTGGATAGTGTGAGATGCCGTTAGGTGATTCTCGTTTCCACTCTGATCGAGGAGGTTCATGATCTTGACAAATATATTTCTCCAATGTAAACCGATAAATCCCCGTTACCAAATCTGTCAACCAATCTTCCGTTGCCGATTCTCTTACACAGTGAACAAAAAATTAATTACCTTCAAAATCAGGATACTCATCGTACAACGAATTGATTGAAGCTCAAATTCAATTTTTTTTAGTAGGAAACTCAAGCCCAAGCCTAACCACGACCTCTCAGGTTTGTCGGATGGCGACGGCGGCTAAGTGCGCGTTGAACCTTGATCATATAGCTAAACTTTGTTTGTTATGCTAATTGATTGAGCTCAAACGAACTTTTAATGAACGATTTCGAATCGAGTAGCTTGATTTGATTTCAAGCCCTATCATCAAACCCTCTAATCAGGCTACAGGAACTGCCACCACTCTCGATAAAAATAAAATTATATTTTATATGTTTAATTAACCACTCAAGAAGTCGAGTTTTCACAATATAAAAATTCGAAAGGATTTATTGCACTATGTATGTAATTTTACACGAACAAATTCTAAATAATTTGTAAGTTAATTTACATGATAAATCACTGGAACATTGTCCCCGAACTCTCGATTATTCTTTAACCCAATTACGTGACAGAAAATTCTGGCTCCGCCCGCGAATGGTTTGTATGGAACATGCTACGCAGAAAACAAGATTATTGGCTTCTTGGATCTAAAGAGACAAATACATACTTTTTGTTGAAAGTTGAAAATGTCCTTTTTTTTAATTTATTTTAATTTTATTATTTATTTTTCATGTGGGTATGTGACTGTGTAGGAGTTTAGACCAACACGAGTCCTCAATTATGACATTAGTACCTACACATAATTATTAAAATAGATCCCAAATGAAGTAGGCAAAAATAGCCATCTTGTCAAAATAAATAAATAAATAAATATTAGGAATTTTTTAACTCTAAATCGAGTTGTGTCCCAACTTCAACCCATGTAACAAGTTCTAAAGGTTACGTTAATTAGAAAATATTTAGTAAATCAAGTTACATACATATATGATATATCATACTTGGAGTTTGCTAGGTATTCAATTCGGACAAGATAAAAATGTTTATTAGGGAAAATAAATAAATAAATTAAAGTAGTTTCTAAATTTATTTTAATGGAGATTGATTAAGAATTCTCGATTCTCGATTCTGAAAATGAATCCAAAGCCTTTCCAAAGACGGTGTCACATTGTTTGGCCCGATGATGAAAGTATCCACACTTTTCAATTCCTCTTTCGTAAATGATTTGACCGACATATATAAAATACTTTCAGTACAATGTATACAAGCATCATTTTATTTTTCAAATTCTTATTCTAAAATACGTTTATCGAAACACCCATGAACGTCCATTAACTAATAAAAATAGTGTCTTCTCAATATCTAACAATTTTAGTTTCAAAATGCCATTGCCAACCCTATAATAAAATATATATGTATATAATAAATTGAAAGATACTATTTAATAAAAGTCAATTTGAAACATATATAATAAAAAGATACTATATATCTAATTATAATTTAATCAATTCTAGAAAAAATAAATCAACTATTCCAATTTTCAAGAATGTTATAATTATTATCCAAGTCAACTCCAAATTAATGGCTAAAACAATTTATTGCCCCCTCCTCTGGACATGCTTTTGGGCCACACCCCCCATTTATACTATATGGGATTTATTTTTGCAAGTTGTATATATATAATTTTTTACTTTTTTTCTTTTTTTTTTTGTTATTTTGTAATGCAATCATCCTCTATATAAAGCCTACTAAATTGTAACTTTATATTCATCTTCAACATCCCATAATCTTTAATCAATAAGTATCTGCTTAATTAGCTTTTCCAACTCTCTCTATATTGTTTGGAAAGTAGTGTTCTTGAAATTAATTAATTAATTAATCCGGAGACTCAAAAAACCGATCGATATAGCAAGAATGGCGATTAATCGTTTCCTTTTCGCTTCGGTCTTTGTTTGTTGTTTGGTGGCCACTTGCGACGGCATCGTTTCATTCAATTCTCTGAAGCCGACTCTAACCGTCACCGCCACTCACAAAGGAGGAGGTACATTTGCGCTCTCTCACACACACACACACTGAGAGTGAATCTCGATAAATTAATACTCGATACATTAATAATCTCGTTTAAATAATATATTTACACGGTCCCGACTCAAAGGCAGTGTGTTAAAAAATATTTCGCTAAATTAATAGATTGATATTACAGTACTGAAAGCTGGGGTGGACAACGTCACGGTGACGTGGATGCTGGACCCGAGCGTGCCAGCTGGCACCGACTCTTCATACAAGACGATAAAGGTGAAGCTCTGCTACGCGCCGGTCAGCCAAGTGGACCGCGGCTGGAGGAAGACAAAGGACGATCTATCAAAGGACAAAACATGCTCCCACAAGATCGTCGCCAAACCCTACGTCGCCGGCGGCGCCGTCGCCACCGCCACCTGGACGGTTCAGAGGGACGTCCCAACCGCAAAGTACTTCGTCAGGGCATACGCACACGACGCTGCTGACATGGAAGTGGCGTACGGACAGACAACGAGCGCCGACAAGAAGACGAACCTGTTCGACATCGAGGCCGTCACGGGACGACACGTGTCGCTCGACATAGCGTCGGTTTGCTTCTCTGCTTTCTCGGTTGTTTCTCTTTTCGGATTCTTCTTCTTGGAGAGGAGGAAGACCAAGATTGCTGAAGCTAAGTGATGATCAATGATCCAGGGTTTAATTTTCTCTCTCGTTTTATTTTATTTTTAATTTTGTGTGTACTTATAAGCAAAAGTGTTATTGTTCATGTGTGTTTGTTTACATCTTTAATTATGTTAATTTTGTTTAAATTTTGTAATCCGTGGTGATAGGAAATTTTGGCAACTGTATTTGATTTATTTATTCGTTCATTTGGCCACGTTTGTGAATGCGTAGGAATTAATTTCGGAAATTAAATCGGATCGAAAATTGTTTTTTTTTTTTAATATAATTCTAATTTCAATAAAAAAAAAATCAGAATTTCTGAAGTTGAAATGAAAAAAGTTGTTCCAAAATCCGAACTTTTCGAATCCGAATTGGCGGACCATTCCAACTTGCACCCATGTGTATTAATTTGCATATCATATTTTAATGAGCTCAATATCTATAAAATTAAGGCGTATATGAATTGAGCTGGAGTAACTTCATTTTTTTTCCCTTTTACATATGTTATCACATATTTTCTACGTGTATTTTCAGAAAAAAAAAAATTGGAATTTTTCGGAATTAATTTCGAAAATTAAATCAGATCGGATACTAGATATTCTAATTTTTTCTATACAATCCAAATATATGATTGGATGTATTCATTTGATTTCCTCTGCAATCAGTGTGATAAAGCATCACTTATCTACAATTTTATTAAGTATTGCATTGTTAAAGGTGTTAATTGTGATACTTAGAGTTCGCAAAATCCTTGTTTACGGTTGGAATCACCGTTCCCGGTTTGAAACACATTTTTCTCTATGAATTCTAAGTATAAACGAATTTCATTTGCAGCAGAAAATATAATACAAAAGTTCGAAAATACACTGTGAAGCTGCAAATATGCAATAATATCTACAGACTAGAACAATGGCAAGAATCGAAAATTGTCAAGTTAAAAAAAAAAAAGGTGTCAATATATTAAGAAACATATTTCTCTACATTAATTCGCAACTCGAGAAAAGTTTCCGACATAATATACTCATACCAGAGTTAATTAAAAAAAAAAAAAAAGCAGTAGCATTATATAATACCCGAGCATGCTACGAACAAACACGGGCTCGTTGACAATCCCGTCCCTGTAGGAACGATTTATCATCCCTCTCGGACAAACATCTCTTGTACGGCACAAACCCTATTCCGATTTTGTTATTCCCATAACCAAACAGACCATTAGAATCGGCTCCATCAGAAACCAAAGAGCCTTCCGTCTTAAGCTCTTCGTCTTTTATTGCTTTTTCGAACGGATAATCGGAAAAATCCTCTTTGTCCGTTTTCTTGCAGGCTGACGAGGAATAAAATGGACTAGTGTACCAACTATACCAAGGCATATCATGTTTGTACTCCATCGGAGAATAATTTGCATTGTCGTAAACAAATCCCGACACATCTCGCGAATCTAATTTATTGGAAGCTTCTAAAGACTGCTTTTGAGTATCTCTTATCACAACTGTTTTTCCGAATAGCTTAATACTCGTCGTGTAGGATTCTCTGGTGCAAGATTCCGTCTCTTGAGTACACAATTCGAACTTCTGCAAAAAAAAAAATTAATAATAGTATATTAATTTTTTATTTTTTTTTCAAGAATTTTCAAATCGGATTTAATTGCTCACTCACCACATCGGAATCGATATCTTGGACCGAAGCGGAAGATATTTTCTTCGGTAAATGAGAACCCTCTTCGTCTTCACACGACATATTTGATGCCACATTTTCATTTTCATTTTCATTTTCATTTTCATTTTTATTTTCCGCCAAAAATAAGTCGGCGGAAGAAAGAGCATCGTTATCAGCACACGAAGAAGGTGGTGAAATTCGAGACTTGTGAATCTCAGAAACATTGGACGATTCGAATTTATCCGGCGACAAAACCGAAGTCGGAGAGTAATTCTCACATTCATCAACTTCCGCTCGATGTGGGACCCGTTTACGAGGATAAGGATGCAAAGGTTTCTTCTTAGGCCGGGGAGGAGGAATCTCAATTGGATCTAAAGATCCTTCGGCATCGAAACAAGATTCCCTAGCGACCTTAGCGAAGAATTTTTGCGCGTGGCTTCGGATTTGGATTGCTGTCTTTGTGCCAACATGCTCTGCATGTCAATTAAATCTTTCATTATTATTGTTGACAAAAACAAATTTTCGTTGTAGTAATTTTTTTTTTTTATCTGTCGTCGAATCGAACGACCTTATACCTTCTATTTGACGCCAAGCGCGACCGTATAGCTTCAAAGCTTCTAGAAACTTTTGATGTTCTTCCTCTGTCCATTTTTCTCTCTGCTTTGTGATGGTGTATGGTTTCCTCACCTAGTATACGTAATAAAAAGAACATTCTACATTAACACGGATGTCTACGATGAAGTTCGTAACTGAGAATTTCATGAATTGGATTAATTAACTCATATATTTCAGCAATTGCAGTAAGTAGCTAAATCTTTTAGGCCTTGTTTGGTTCCGAAGATAAGATCAGTCATTTTTTCAAGAATCCAATCATATAATTAGGCTAACGGGAGATTCGATACATGATTATTAAATAAGCGAAGATAGGAGCTCGATTTTCCATAATTGCGGGCCAGCCCGAAAAATATTGTACCAACCAAACAACACTTATCTTAATTACCAACCAAACAAGACCTAAAAGGACTAAGATCAACATATGAGCTAGTAGTAACTTGGTATAACTCAAAATTCAAGATAAATCTGATTTAGCATATATAATTCAGCATCAGCTCTATAAGAACCAGAACCCATCAAGAAAAAAGCAAACTTTCTTCTGTTAATATATCTATAATACATGTATCTGTCTCTATAGTTTGTAAGCATAAATTTCATCATAGATCACTAACTAAGCAGATCATAATTTATCCATAAAAAGAAAAAGCAATTAAATGCAGATATAAAGCACAAATTATTCAAAAGAAAATGAACAATACACACCTTAGCTTCAGCAACCATAGCTCCAATGAATCACTGATACAAGAAAAATAAATGAAATGCAAAATAAAATTCAAGAAAGATAAAAAGATTTGATCTTGATCTTTAATCCAAGCTCTCACACTAGCATTTGGCATCAAACAGTTTGAGACATGTGAAAAGCCAAAAATAAGAATCAATAAAGCTATCACTCAGAAAAAAAGAAATCATTCAAGAATCAAGAGAGAGAGAGAGAAATGTAGAGAGAGAGAGTGAGAGAGAAGAGTAGTGTAAAAGATGTATAAAATGGGGAGAAATAAAATGAAATAAAAGAGGGAAAAACAGGAAGAAGGGAAGCCACGTAGGATTACCGGTATTATTTTAATTTCCCAACAAAGATATATATTATCAAGAAATAAAAAAAATGGATTCTTTGGTGGTGGGCACACTGTGTGTGAGAGAGAGAGAGAGAGAGAGTTCTCTTTTGTGTGGCTGAGAGATGAAGTGGGCCCACGACACGTGTCCCTTGTGTGCTATGTCTCCCAATCTTTTTCTGAGCTGTACAACAAGTGCTCTCTCTTTCTCTCTCTAAAGGAATAAAGAAGACTGTAGAAGTTCTGTTCTTTAATGTTACTTTCTCTCTCTTAATCTTTATTTCGTGGAAGACAATGCCCTACAGGGAGATATTAGTGTGATTCTGTTTGCTTGGTAATAGATTTTCTTGATCAATTTTCATTTTTTGTGGCTAAAAATAGATCTATGATTTTTGACCCCACCCAACTTGTTCATCATTGTAATAAAAGCTGAAATACAAATTATTTTTATTTTTCTATAATAATTTATTTCATTTCGTTATATCTGTTTATCCATAGTGTGTGACATATTATCCATATATACCCTACCACATAACTATTATTCATACATTGCAATAAAATATTACATTTTTTCTGCTGTTCGATAGATGCAGGCCACAAACTGCATTTTAACCACCATCGAACGACGGTTCTTGATTTTAAAGAGCCAAATTAACGTAAATATCGCATATTACGTTATAATGAACAACGTTCGTGTAGTCGTATAACCAACTCAATCAATCTTATTAGTTCATTAACATTCCCAAACGAGGTCTAATCGAATAATCAATCATAGATCCAATAACTCAGATAAAGTTTATTAATAGAAAAAAAAATGGAGTTCCAATAGATACTGTATGATGATCTATACCTGCATCGAACATATCCACATGTACATAACACATAACCACATGTATTATTACAAGCAAATGTGTGGACATACAAAATGGCATGCACATGAATTGTACACCACAAAATTAGTGTGTAGTAATGCTTGAGAGATCGAAACTTACATAAAATATCAAATTCAACGGATAATTTTTTACCAACTATACAGAATTGATATACGCTACCTATACGATGATGTTACAACATCATCGATCCTTCACTATCGTAGTTCATTGTTATCCGAATTACCTAACAACTGTCAATTTTCAAGTTTGCGTGAATCATAGTCAATGAACGCATATATATATGTAAATAGCGGATCTTGGTGTTTTTTTAAACAAGGAAGAATTACCAACGAATACTGATGTTACTGCAAAAAGTGTTTCGAGATTATCAAAATTTTCACTTACATTTCTTGATAACCATGGTTAAAGCTTTAACCGTATTAACATGAAGGTACCGATTAGTTTGGACTAACTAACGCTGATTGAGTGACGACTTCAGTCGAGCTTCTTCTGATGTGATTTCTATCATTCACTTTTATCTCTCCGCTGCAGTGGAAAAATTGGAAGGTATTAACGTGAATATTTTGGAACAACTTAAATAAGCTGTTAATAACATAAGCAGAAAGAGAAGCAGCTTACGGAGTGCAAGTTCTCACCATTCGTTTGCTGATGTAAGGCTGTAACGGCACAAAACTTTCTGATTGACTATCAAACTCGAGAGATTTTTTATTCTCCACCTGGAATTCTTTTCTCGATTTTCTCCTCGTACCAGATTGCCAAACTCCGCCAAAATTAGGAAGCCAGTTAGCATCATAATCCTTGGTAATAACCTCCCCTCTCCTTTCCAACTCCAACTCGAGCTTTCTTCTCTCTGCCCAAGCAGCTCCAACACGTTTAGGGTTCAATTTTGAGGATTTCCCAGCTTTAGAATTAACGAAGTTACTCAGCTCTGGTTTCTGCATTATCTCATTTTCTTCCGCGGAATTAAACCAAGGTGGAGTTGCCCCAGTGTGCACATTCCCACCGATGGCTTCTTTAGACGAATAGGAAATCTTTTGCAGGTTCATCGAATCTGTTGGGAAAAGAACGGAGATGAAAAATGATCCCTCAAAAGACCATGCAAAATTCAATAGCATTTATCGAATTTGTAACTTGAAGAATTGACAAACAAGCTATCGTTTCAAATTTGCATTTATCTTTTCCTAATATGATTATACTTTTTCAGCTGAATAGGTTTCGTATCTATACTTCTTGTTTTTGTTAGTGTCTATACTAGTATTATTCAAATAAAAACACAACAAACATATGCGAGATCTGCAGGTGATGAAGACAAAAAATATCAAAGACAAAAGGAAGCAAATTACTCAAAGATCTGCTGTCTCCATGAAATACTTTTACTCCAGGCTGTACCTGCTAACGAACCACAATGATATCAGTCGATAAAATTCTGAAATAAAACAATAATGCCTGTTACAAATATCTAAGGAGCTGATGTTGAGTAAGAAGCATACTTCTACCAATCCAAATACTATTCCAGGAAATAAGCACAACAAGTACAATACCGAAAAAAACTTGAATGAATACGAGAGGGTTTCAAAAACAACCCAAACGATCTTAAATCTTAAAGAACAGATGCAGCATGACGATATTTTAGCGCCTACGCATTTTAGACATGTTTTTCCATCGGACGTTTTCCATCAAGGAAAAATTGCCAATGGAAGGATTCTCAAGGATAGCATACAGTTGGTATCTAACTAAGAATTTTGTACTACATGGCAACAGCTCATTCATAACATAAATGTTGATATTCACATTAACTCTTGCTCGAAGTTTTTCAGCTTATAAAAGCTCCTTTTGAGCATTTAGAATATCAACGTATTGGATGTGGCAAAGTAGAAGCATCAATATATACACAGAAGGAAAGGACAAACAGATACCTAACCAACACGAATAAGCAAAAAAAGAAGAGTAGAAGTGTAATAAAACATGAACTCACAGATCCATTACTTAGATAGTCAACATGAGAGCTGGACGAAAGGTGATTATCCATGAAACCTAATACAGATATAAAAGCAAACGGATTAGTAATACCATCTGCAATCCTACTGTAAATGAGCGATGAACGTAATGTACGTGAGTAAACATATTAAACCATAATATAATTTTAATATATTAATTAATACCTGTGGAATTCTTCAAGCATTGCGCATCTACCATCTGCATCCTCCCACGCATATCATATGAGGTAGAACCAGCCTCTGAGGCGGAATACGGTACCGAACAGGACACCTGAACTTTCTCATTTGTATAGCTTTGTAAAGGCACAACAACACCATTGGTAATATTAAAATCAAGAGAATTCGTATTATTTTCATGAAAACTATTAAGATAGTCAGCGTTCAGTTCATTGTGGATATTATTCGACGCTCCAACTGCTTCTGCTTTAGCAGCTTCCGTCTTCATTGCCTTGCATTTTTTCTCCCACTGCAAGAATGTAAAGCCAAAGGGAAATTAAGTACAACATTACACGCGATCTGAAGTACGAATGCAAGACGAGTAGACAAACAATCAGCTGAAACATATCCAATATATCTAAGCAAAAAAGCCAATCGACACGCAAATTTCTTACCTTTTTGAAATCACCTTCAACAACACGAAACGAATCAGCACGGTGCGTCCCGCCTCCGTGTTTCCACAGGAACCCCTTCACTCGCTTATAATGCTCACCGCTCGCCAAATGCTCAATCGCCTTGCCACTGAAAACCTCAGTAAACAACAATAACCATGTTACAGAAACGGCAAATTTTTTATTTTTTTTTTAAATTGAAAACTCAAGAAAAATAATTGCAGTAGACAGAAATCTCAAATTACTGACCAAGCGAAGGGGGTATCAAGCTCAATAACGTCGCGATTGCAGAACACGCACCAGAGGCGGTTCTGCTGCGCGTGTTCGGCGGGGAGCAGCATGGGGGTTTTGAGAAAGGGTTTGACGTCGGAGAGCTTGGACTGGAGGCGCGTGAGGAGGGCGGAGAGTGAGGATTTGTGTGCCGGGAAGTAGATGTGGCGGCGGCCTTGGTTGTGGTTCAATTTACAAACCTCACAGAATTCGAATTGCTGTTCTTCACCGTTGTCATTCTTCTTCTTCTTCTTCTTCATGATCTCGTGATTCATGCTGCAGTTTAGGGGTGGATTTAGGGCTCAGATATGTACCTCTGCAATCGATTTTGTGCAAAATTATATTTTGATTTTTTTATCCAATTTTATTTTTTGAAAAACATATCCGAAATTTTTTAATTTCTTTTTCTCCCGCAAATTAAAGATATAATATCAACATATTACTAGCTCTTTTAGATATTGCATCGACTTTTACTATTTTCTCGGTACGAATTTGAAATTAGTTTAGATAAAGAAAAAAAAAAAAAAAAAAAAGTGTGATTCCCCCCTAACATTTGTAAGTGTAATAGGTCTTGATTAGAGGTGAAAATTGGAATACAATTTTCAAATTTCGTCGATTCTGATACAAATATTTATATAGTGAAATAATATCTTTTATACTCGTACAAATATGTAGATTATGAAACAATATTTTTAATTATTGATATTTACTGGAACGAAACTGTAATACAAGTTGGATAACGATTTTCGATCCGATTTTAATTTTAAAGTTTTTTTTCTTCTGAAATTGCATTTATAATATCAATAGTATTATGAAATTTGTATTATGTGTCAGAAAAACAATTGGACTTTTCAAATTCCGCCGACTGTGAAAAATTCCAATTTTGGAAGAAGTTTATCATTCCGATTTTTTCGAACTTATTTGAAATAAAATGGGTATTATTCACTTCCAAATTCCCCCCCCCCCCAACAAATCCTAATTTGGATCAATCCGTCCAATTTCGACCTTTGAGCTTGATGGTTTATATATGTGGGCCCATTATTTTTGCTTTGGGCTCGGTCAGTTTTTTTTTTTTTTTAGAATAAACTATCTACATATTCAAATCAAGTCAACGCTCATCGGTCAATTAAAATATTGAGTTTTCATACCCAATATTTTCAATTGTTAATTAAATTGAATTCGAATGTAATTTATAGCATTTTTTTTTCAAATTCGAGGAAACTCATGTTTCATATACATTAATTACACTATTATATTAAGTAACTATATATAGTGTTAAAAATTAAACCAAGTTACTAAATACTCGATTTGAAATCATTCTTTAAAATTCAGCTCATTCGCTAATATAACGAACCAATTTCGGCACAAGTTTTCGTCCCATAAAACCACGAAACTAGACTTAAACTCAAGTTCGATTTTATTAAAAAAAAAAAAAAAAAAAAAAAAAAAAAAAAAAAAAAAACCTCAAAATATGTAGTCGAGTGCAATTGGTATTCAGTTTCACTAAAGCTCGTTCGAACCCATCTCCATTGTAAACTCAAACACAAGCTTCGACATAGTATTATCTTTAATCACTTTTATCTAATTCAACCTAAAAAAATATTCAAAAAATTAAATAAAAATAAATAAATAGATAAATAAATCAAATTACCGTAGCTACTATTTGAAGATTTAATTTAGCTACTAATAAGTTTGAAAAATTTAGCCCTTGAAGTTGAACAGAGTCATACTTCTTCAATTTACAATCCGCCCCCTTTTTCCCGCCCCCTTTCCGACCGCCGTGCACACTGCACACACTTCTCCCAAATGTCAATCTCCGCCGCCCTAGACCGGGCTCTGTTCAAGGACAAAGACGGCGGCGGCGGCGGCCGCACCACCATCGTCACGGAGCGATTCAAAAGCTTCTTAATCTGGCAGGTTCTGCAATCAACCTTCCTACTCTTCATTTTCAAAACCCTCTTCTTTTCCCCCTTCACCACAAACCCTTTCACTCCCATTTTCTTCTCCTTCATCTCTCTCCTTCTATTCCACCTCTCTCTAACCACCTTCGCAGCTCTCCTCTTCTTCGTCTCTTCCCCTCACGCGCTGCCGTACGCTTCCCCTCTCGAGATATCACTCTCCTTCGTCCGCTTGATTTTTGTGTCTGGTGGCGAGCAGAGTTTGTTGAGGAAGAGGGTTGGGGTTTCGTTTTGCTTCGTGGTGTTCGTAGCCCTCTGCGCTGCCTCCGGGGCGGTGGCGGTGGTTTGTGCGTGCTGGGCGTGTGATGTTTATTCTAGTATCGATTCGACTTCGAATTGGGTTGCTGTTTTGGGGAATTTGGGATTTAGGGGTTTTCTGATCGGCATGTTCTATGGGTTGCATTATGTTTATCACCACCGCTGGGTCTTGCGTTTTCCTATTGTTCAGGTTTGTTCATATTTTAATATTGCTTTTTTTCTTTCAGTTAGTAGCATTTGATGATTCGATTGTTAATGCTGTATTGGATCGAATAGTGGGTTTGTAATGATGGTTGACTAAGATGAAGAGATATTTTGAATATAGAAAATAAATAGTGTTACATTCCCGAGCAGAGATTTCACATATTGTTCAGTAAATTTGCGATCGAGCTTGTGCTCAACGAAGATTGTTTATTCGTTAGAAATGAGATTCTTGTTCTTATCCATGATATTCATTCTTGTGCTAACACAAGCTACGTTTATCAACAGCGTCCTCCTTTCTTCAGCTTGAAGATGGGGCTTCCTTCATCTATCGGACAGGCTTTAAGGTTCTCTGCTGTCGGCTATGTATTATCAGGGGTACTTGCTTTTTTCCTGCCTACTGAGTACAGAAATCGGGGTTCGGTGGGATTGCTCATAGCTGAGCAGATCATTTTCTACATCGGCAGTTTTTTCGTAATTCTTTGTTGGGAACTCAGTCATCATTTACACCAGGTTTCTCCCTCAACTAGCTGTTTTCTGTTTATGGCTATAAGTTTATAACCACCGTATAAAGATTTAAGACATCTGCAATGGATTTCTAGGTACTGCATACCAAGAGGGTTGTATTTGCGCCTCTAAAAGGATCAGCAGCTGCAGAAACAAACCCGAGCGAGTCTCTTTTAGCTACACTAGAGGAAAGCACACCAAAGTCACTTTTGCAGTACCTTGCTTACCTCGATCTCTGTATGGTATGTGAGAACAATGTCGATACATGGCGAAGAGCTGCGTTCTTTGAAGAGACGGGCGATACGTATACAAGAGTTGTAGATGCATGCATGCAGCCTCTGAAAGAGTTCATTCAACAACTGGCTGATGGTTTGGAGAGCTCTTCAGCTGAAAAGTCAATGGTGCAATTATCTGATCAGTTGAGCTCGCCCGCTGAGCGGCTTGCGGTTTCGAAACTCTCTGAATCGTTTTTCGACTCCCAGGTCAGTGTTTCTTGATCATGCCTGTTTGTTTTGGATTTGAAAACTTGTTATTGGTAATGTGTATTACAGGGAATGTCGTAGTAAATGTCGTTTTTCAGCTATGTGTGTTCTGCCTTATGTTTTCAGTTTTTTCATGTATTGGCTTTATTGTGCCTTTTAAACTCTGGAAAACTTATTTTTATTTCGTCCGCGATTTCACATTCTTTACATCCAAAGGGGATTCCGATTCATGCAACTAAGGATTTACTGTTATGTCAATGATGTGTATCAATTAAGGGTGTAGTGGTCGTTTTGTCTGGTTTTAGAGTATCTGTATCGTTTCTTGATAATGCCCATTTTTTCGGATTTGAAAATTTGTTCTTAGTAATTTATCACATGAATCATTGTGTCTTTTCTGTATTGGCTCTACTATCGTCCCTTCCAAATTCTTGAAAACATTAATTTTATTTATTCCACCGCTTCACTTTGTTTTTTCAATCCAAGGGGGATTCATGTAACTAAGCTTTAGTGTTATTTCCATTATGTGTATCTATTAAGGGTGTAGCAGTGGTTTGGACGGCTGTGTAATTTAACCTAACCTGATAACTGTGTGGTGCCAAAAAATTACTTAATTATATTTCCAATCGAGTTGTTCAAGTTGGTTAGGTTCATTTTGATTGAGTTGGTCAGTGAATTTGAATCACATTCCCTCATGCTTTGATTTTTAATACTTGAAAACTCATAGATTAACTGTTTTTAGAAATGAAAAAGTTGTGTTGCATATAAAAACATAAAATTGTTTGAGAGAGAGAAAGTGAATATCATTAGGCAACATGCATTCTATCAACGAGAAAGATCTGTGAGTATTCAAAGTTTGTTGCGTATTCACGAGAGTAGTATTGAATAAATAACTCAATAAGGACTTATATACATATGTTTATTGTGGATATAGAAATGTATATGTATGTGTATGTAGGTCACGTGCACATTGTCCGTCCAGTAGGTCATGTTGAGTTGAAAATTCACCCGGTGAAATTCAATTAGCAGTTGTCATCAGAAAGAAACTATAAAAGCCATATATTTTTGTACATCATAATCTGACAAATAGAGAATTATGCAAGAAAACAAGAGAGTTAACTATTACATTTACTCTGCCTATATATATAATATATATCATCTATCTTTGTCATTAACCTAAGTTGCGAATTGCATGCAGCTCTGTGCATGGTCTGCCCGAATCATTGCTTCACTGACCGCACGGTCACACAAGGAAGACAAATTTGGCGTCGCCCAACTCTCGGGCAGCAATGCAACTGTAATCTCGACATTGCTGTCTACTTTGTTAGCTGTCGAAACTCTCATGGGGAAAAAGACAAACATTCAGTCCTCGAATTTCATGGGCCCTGCTGGAATCAAGTGGGCCACGGTGAACACTGGGAGAAGAGAGTCCACAGCTAGTGCCATGGGCAAAATAAGAGGGAGCCCTCTTTATGCGAAAGCGTTTTCATTGGCTGATATACTTAGAACTTCGATTTACTCGATTGTCTCTGCTTTTCACGGTGAGATGATGAACAGTGAGAAAGCGGGACTTCTTGAGAAAGATTGGATCGTTAGCGGTAAACCTCTTTATGGAACTAACGAGCTTCTTCTGCACAAATTGAGACTTTTCTTGGATTTCCAGGCGAGTTAGCTTCTTCTCTATTGGTTGTGCCTCGACGATATTTTTTTTTTTTTTTTTAACTTGAGACATATTTTTGCCTTGGAAGTACTAAACGCTAGGAGAATTTGTATCAAAAAGACAAACCTTGGTAGTTTTTTTTTTTCTTTTTTTTTTGTGCGAATATATTGTACCGTTGTGTAAGATTTCTAGAAGAATCGGGAAAAAAATGGTTCGTCACTTTGAGATTGGAAGATTTATGTGTTCGAGTTGAAGTAATTATTTTCTTATGCAGACTTGGAGTTGGTTCTTTAACAGATTAATGCCTATGATAAGAGGTGTGCTCTATGTATTGCATGATATTTTCAGAGTCGATTGTTATTGTTCATGTCTTTTTCTTTTTTGAATTTGAAAAGGGTATACGGCCACCTCTGAGGTAAAGTCAAATTACGAAAAAAATCCCTCATGTTTGGGTAATTACAACCTACCCCTCAGCTATGAATCTTCTTACACGTCCACCCTTATGACGTCAAATTCAACAGAATTTTCTAGATTTTGTGGAATGCTTTCTAGTTTATATTCATTTTATGCAAAAATGCAGTTTTTAATGCACAATAATCTGATATTTCCAAAGCCAAGAGACATATTTTATGATCATCTTGTTTCAAAATGTGGAATTCGAATGGGATAAAAAAATGATATAAATCGGATAATATCCCACATAATCTAGAAGATTCCACTAAATTTGACACCGCAAAAGTGGACGTGTAAGAAAATTCATAGTCGAGAGGTGGTTGTAATTACTCAAACATAAAGAATTTTTTCGTAATTTCACCGTAACGAAAAAGGGCCGTAATTTACCAAAAGAATTGATGTTTATAGCCTATATGCCTTGTTTTTTTCTTCTTGGGCCGATTAAAATTAATTAGTAGCTAATTAATCAGTAACCTTCATTAAACCTAATTTAGATCCTTGATTAAAGAGTGGCAATCTCCATCAATCATCAATCATAATGCATGGATTTATACATATATTAGGTATGCGTTTCTAGCACGCATGCATATATTTCACCCTACATATATTAGATACATCTTCATCGTTCATTTATACATACATAAAAATGCAGACCCATTTTGGCGTGTGTTGATAAATGGTCATTATATACCAAATATACACTTTATATGAGTTTTTATTTATATATATTTTCGTACAAATACATTCAAAAAAAATTGACCTATCAACCATCAATTTGCAATTGATCGTTAAATTATGTAAATAATTACAAAAGTAACAAAAATATTCGAAAATTCGCTATTCACAAACATGTTCCAACTTTCTAGAAATTGTAAAATGGCCCATAAAATATCCGGCTGTTGTCCAGCACGAAACATATCAGAAACGCGGAAATGTTAAGAATTTGAAATTTCTATACTATATACAGCTGAAAAGAAATATAGGGACCATTTTTAATTTGTTACACACGTAATTTGGATGATCACTAAATAAAGCTCAATTTACCCATTAAAAATGGAGTACACCCCAAAATTTGTTGCGACAGTCAATTAAGTTCACGCAATCTTTATCTTGCCCTAAAACTATATTCACTTTATTATTCCGTTCCGTAGACAATTACAATGCACACAAATCTGGTTATATTACAAAAAAGGACACAACAAATTGAGTAATAGTCCCTTGTCACAAAATTATATTTCCACAAACATTATTTTATTTTATTTTATTTTAATGATGAGAATTTATCAACAACTTTAAAGTTTGTACAGTTAATCTTGGACAAAAATCAACCAAAGTGCTCCAACTTCACAAGGGTAAATAGCACTTAACCCCCTGTAGTTTGAGTTTTGTGCATATAACCCCCTTGTATTTTCAATATAAGTACATGACTTCCCTGTAATTTAAATTTTGTTCACATAACCCCCTTATGGTATTCCACTTGTTAAATAATTATTCTAAATACGAAGAGGTTATATTCAAATATAAGGAGTCATGTGTTATATTGAAAGTACGAGGGTCATGTGCACAAAGCTCAAACAACGGGGGTGCTATTTAACAAAACAAAAAAAAATAGTTTACAACTAAACAAAATTTCTAACATGTAATTTATAATTCTCTCCTTATGGTATCAAATCAGCATCTTGAAAGCATCATTTAAATGGAATCATTTTATGCTCTAATTAAAAAAATAAAAAAATAAAAAATAAATAGAAATAACAAGAAGTCTTAGGTAGTAAAACATTAGTGCTAATTAGTGTGTGTCCTAATTAAAAGCACAAACATTGTTAGTTCTGTCCTAGTAAGATTGCCACCTCCGAGGAATCAAAAATCCAGCTTTTCCACAAGTGCTTTAACACGTCAAACAAACAGCACCTTCCACCAAAAGCCAGTGCCACGTGGATATTACTATTAGCCAAGTGTTCCTGTTAATCTCCAAATATTCCAACCAACACACACACACACACACATATATATATTAAGGGGCTGTTTGTTTTAATTTAATGCAAGAAAAGCTGCAAGAAATTAATAAATAAAAAATGGATGAAGAAAAACAAGAACTTGTGGGAAAAAAGCTGCAGCTGACAGTGGATGAAGTGTTGGAAGGGTATGTGGGGTCATTTGGATTCTCACAGCTTATTCAGGTGCTTTTGGTTTCACTGGCTAGGATATTTGATTCCCAAAGTACCCTTGTCACCATTTTCACCGATGCTCAGCCGAAGTCGTGGCGGTGCGTCTCGCCGGAGTGCGGTGGTGCAGCCACCGTTGGAGGTTCGGTTTGCGGGTTGAAGGCGGGGACTTGGGAGTGGAGCGGCGAGAATTCGAGCTCCACGATTGCGGAGTGGGGATTGGTTTGTGACAGGAGATTTCTTGCTGCTCTTCCTACTTCAGTCTACTTTCTTGGATCTCTTATAGGTATTGCATATTTAAAAAAATAAATAAATTTATTTAAATTAAAAGTAAAATGCATTTGAAAAAATAAAAAAATAGGATCAAGAAAGTAGGTATTGCATCAAGATCACATGCTTCATCCATGGTAGAAATTTGTAGTCAATGCTACAATGCTCGAAAAATAACAAATCCCGGCATGCAAAATAAGTAGTGGGGGGCGACGGCCCCCATAGCGATGTACTGCCGCCACTAGCAACTAACGGCTCGAACTTCAAGAATTTTTTTTATTTTCTTTCTATAGTATCAAGATTGAATATTTATATATGTACCTTAATGATGATTGCCTTTTTTGCTTTAATCGATGCATTCGATAGGTTCCGCAGTTTTCGGACGATTGGCCGATGGATCTTTTGGCAGGAAAAAATCAGTGCTGATTTCATGCCTACTGACATCAATCACAATCTTCCTCACTTCTCTCTCCCCAAACATATGGATTTACTCTCTCCTCCGTTTCGCAAACGGAGTATCCCGTGCCGGAATCGGAATATGCTGTTTAGTCCTCTCTACGGAGGCCGTCGGTCGGAAATGGCGTGGCCAGGTCAGCCAATATGGGTTTTTCTTCTTTGCGACGGGGTTTCTCTCGATCCCATTAATTGCTTATCCGACAAGAAATTGTTGGAGAAATTTGTACAAGATTATCTCGTTTCTCCCACTTGTCTATTCAATCTTTGTCCTAATACCCTTTGTCTCGGAATCTCCAAGGTGGCTTCTTGTGAGGGGTCGAAGCGAAGAAGCCCTCGATGTTTTGAGAAATTACGCAAGAATCAATGGAAAAGAAATCCCACCAAATATCACCCTTCTAGAACCATCTAATAGTAATAACGGGAAAAAAGACGAAAATACCCTCTCACCTATCGAGAAGCTCTGGACCACTAGATGGGCTGTGAGAAGAATGGCCCTGATCATGTTCACAGGCTTTGGGATTGGTTTCATGTATTACGGGATTCAACTCAACGTCGAGAATCTCAGCTTCAACTTATACTTTACGGTGGCAATAAATGCGACGATGGAGATTCCGGCGGTTTTCGTCGGCAGCTTTCTGCTCGGCACCACCAACCGCCGCCGCCTCTTCTCCACCTCAGCTTTCCTCGCCGGAGCTTTCTGCCTCTTCTGCATTGTTTTCTCGACGGAGAAAAATCGCGGCGGCGGGAGCTTGCCTCAGCTGACGATGGAGGCCTTAGGGTTTATGGCCGCTGCGACTGCTTTCAATGTTTTGTACACATACTGCGTGGAGCTTTTCCCGACGAATGTGAGGAACTTTGCTGTGTCTATGATGAGACAAGCGTTGATGTTGGGTGCTTCGATTTCGCCTTTGCTCGTTGTGTATGGGAGATTGAGCCCTTCTCTGTCGTTCTTCGTGTTCGGAGTTTCGTCTGTTGTGAGTGGTTTGCTTAGTCTGTGGTTGCCTGAAACTAGGAATGCTCCTCTGTACGAGACTTTGGAGCAACAAGAGGAAGAAGAAGGGTTGGATCTTGCATGTGTCGAATTGGGGAAGAATGTACAGGTGTCGTCTTCTTAGTGGATCGTGTTTCTTCGGTTCTCCTTCGAACGGAAGATTAAAGTAATAAGTTGTTCAATATAGAAATGCAAAAGATACATAGATTTTGTTTTATGCTTTTACTTGTTGAAATTGTACAAAAGTTTGTTGAAATATTTGCTTTTAGATTCTCTGTTCTGAGTTATTGAATCAAATCCAGAATGTGATCCATTGTCATATAAAGAAAACGGCAACTTACGGTAACTCCTGAGGTAAGATCAAATTACGAAAACCCCCCTCAACTATGTATTATCTTACGAAACCCCCCTGCTTCAATAGGTAAATTTGACACCGTAAAGATGGACGTGTA
This sequence comes from Erythranthe guttata, assembly GCF_000504015.1. The sequence continues at coordinate 1,042,149 of NW_012194869.1, read as the reverse complement.
AGACAATACATAGTTTGGGACGGAGGGATTTTTTCGTAATTTGATCTTACCTCAGAGGTGGCCGTAATTTGCCCTGAAGAAAAAGATGCAATGGCAAGTATTAACAAAGCAATTTCAAGACCAGATATATGTAATCAATCCTCAAAATTTCGACAAAATATATATTGCAATCTGAGGTGTAATTACCAAATCTGTTACATCAACAAGTGAACTCTAAATCCGAAATTTCCATAATCAGCAAATAATCAATCGTTCATTGACAAACAGTGCCGTAATCGGCTGGCTCAAGAAAAAATTACAGCGCAGAACGGAAAATCCATCTGGATTTCAAGAACACAATAAAACGGAATTATACCGTAAATCCGTAATCTAAATCATCCTGTAACCAATGTTTTGCTCGAACTTTTCGCAAAAGTCGCGAGCTTGAATGAAGAATTAACCAACAATACTACCTAAACATCATCATATTCTAAATTCTTTACCAGTAGAGCTATGAGCTTATATAGCATAGCAGAGCTTGCTAAAGCTAATTTATTCTGAAAAATAGCACAAAAAAATACCAATAACTGAAAATACTGCACAAAATAATTACCAATAACTGAGAGAGAGATGAAAAATTGTAACAGCAGAAATTTTCTTCAGAATCAAACACTTGTCCAATTAATTTCTCCAAATTCCGACATGAAGTAAGTCGGAATCATGTTCTTCACATACAACATCAATCAACTCGACTGAGCCAACTCTAATTATATCGAAACAAGTAAAAGCCCTAATTTTAATTGAAAATGGAAAAGCCCTAATTTTAATTGAAATTGGAAAAGCCCTAGATGTGCAAATTAATCAACTTTTTTGCAGAAAAACAGTTGCGCAAGCAATTTCTTTTCCAGTACCAGCAGAAATCGAGGGCTGAATTCGTTCATTTACAGTAGCGATCGGCTTTCTTCTTAACCCGATCATCTAGGGCTTCCTCGACGGACTTCTTCTTCGCATTCGGATCGTACGCGAACTTCTTGCATTCGACGGGGAACAATTCGTCGTACTTCATCTTCTTCGCCGCGTCGATGGTGTACACGTCGGAACCGGACTCCTCCACCACGCTGACACTCGGATCCTCCGCCAAAACGGCGTCGTCGGCGAGCTTGTTCTTATTATTCTTCTTCTTCTTCTTTTTCTTATTCTTGTCTATGGCTTTTTCGCGGGTGGCGAGCTCGCCGCCCTTGAAGGCCAGTCTTCCGCCCCTCACCCTCTCGTACGCCTCCGACATCCCTACCCTTTTTTCGAACGAGATTTTTGTGAAGTTCTGAAACAGCCCTCTCTCCCTCTCTCTCTATATATGTATATATATATGGAGCTAATTGCATAGACTCCCCTATGAAATTTTGAATGGCTAAAAGCCCCCTAATGTCAAAAATATTAGCATATACACCCCTATATTATTTTTGACAAAGCACACCGGCCCTTATTTTGAAATTAGCAGTTGACTTATATGAAATAACTAAATTACCTTTATATTTTTTAATAATTTATGTTTCAAGTGAATGAATAAAATGCAAAAAGGAAAAAAAGAAAGAAAAAGAAAATTATCACCCAGGCCATCGTCTTCCTCCCGTAACCCAATTCTTCAATCGAACACTCTGCCGCCGTATCACCACCACCACGGCCGCACCACCGCCGCATCACCACCTGCCTTCCCACCCCACAAAAGGATTATGCTTTATGTTTGATGGGTTCTTTTTATATCTCTTGTAAATCAAGATTTTGGATCGAGTTATGCTTTGTGCGTGTGTGTTGTGCCGGGCCCTCTGTTTTTTGTGCGTGAAGTGCCTTTGTCTTCCGGCGGGTTTAGATGGAGAAAGCATTTTTTGTTGTTTTTTCTTCTTTTGCAAACGGGCTGGTTATGAAGAATCTGGGTGGGCATTTGGGTCGGGTTATTCGGGTATAACCCGACCCGGTCGGGTATAACCCGACCCGGTCGGGTATAACCCGACCCGGTCGGGTATTACCCGACCGGATCGGGTAATTTTTTACATAGCCGGGTTTTTCCCGGGTTCGGGTACCCGATGATCCCAAACCGGGTCGGGTCCGGGTAATAGAAATTCTACCCGGGTACCCGATCGGGTACCCGGTTTAAAAAAAAAAAATTTTTTTTTTATATATATATATATATATATATATATATGTATATATATATATATATATATATATATATATATATATATATATATATATATGTATATATATATATATATATATATATATATCAGTATATGTATCTATATG
>NW_012194869.1:935145-1027123 GCF_000504015.1 Erythranthe guttata | reverse complement strand
CTTTGACGGAAATCTTGTGGCAAGTTTGTTGATAAAATCTTGAATATGGTCTGCATTTGTAAATGTAACAATCAAATCATCCACATAAACTAAAACAAAAATGGTTAGATGAGTGCGTTTATAAATAAATAGTGAAGTATTTGCCTCTGAGTTTATAAATCCACGAGAAATGAGAAATTGTTTCAACTCGTTATACCAAGCTCGAGGGGCTTGCTTAAGACCATACAATGCTTTCATGAGACGACAAACATGATGAGGATGCTGCGGATCAACAAATCCAGATGGTTGTGTCATGAAAACATTTTCGTGAAGCGTACCATGGAGAAAAGCATTATTAACGTTTAGTTGCCGAAGAGGCCAATCATTAGTTATAGCAAGCGTGATAATAAGACGAATTGTAGGTTGTTTAACCACAGGGCCAAAATATTCATGGTAATTGATGCCCGGACGTTGATGAAAGCCTTTAGCGACGAGTCGTGCTTTATATCTCTCGATAGAGCCTTCTGGATTTCTTTTTACATGGAAAACCCATTTGCAACCAACTAAGTTTTGACTTTGTTCAGGAGGAACGAGATCCCATGTATCATTACGAATGAGAGCATTGAATTCTTCTGACATTGCTTGATGCCATTGAGGATGTTTTAAGGCCTGCGAGAAACACGTGGGATCAATTGTCATTTGATTAGTAGTAGTGTGCAAGGAGTATTTTGGATTCGGTTTGATGATATTATTTTTGGAACGAGTTTGCATGTGATGATCGTTAATGGGGTTGGAGCTAGGGTTATAGTTTGATTCTGAAATTTTATCGTGGGGTGAGGAATATAGGGATAAAATAGGAGGTTCATAATGAAGAGAATTTGATATGGGGGTCATTTTGGAGAGTGGGGGTGGTGACTGTGGTGTTGCTTTGTACATAGTCAGCTGGTGACTTGGGTTGATCAATTTCTCGATTTAATTCAGTAGCGTGTAATGGACTTTTAGGTAAAGATGGGCTATCAAATGATTTGGAGGATGGTGAAAAATTATTATTTGGGATAGACTCAAAAGGGTTGAGGTTGTTTTGGTACTGAAAGTATAGAAATTGAAGGAGGTGGGGTGTTAGAGGTATTTATATCCTTGGGAAAATTAGAAAAATCAGTGGTATTATTGGTAGAGATCGAGGACGAGGTATTAGAAAAAGGAAAAATACTTTCAACAAAAGTGACATGCCGTGATATAAAAAAAAATTGGTGGTAGGATCATAACACTTATATGCACTTTGTGTAAGGGAATATCCTAAAAAGGTGCAAGGTTTTGACTTAGAGTCAAGTTTATTAGAAACATACGGTCGAAGCCAGGGATAACACAAACAACCAAAAATTTTTAATTTGGATAAATTAGGTGGATGGCTGAATAATTTTTGAAAAGCAGAAATCATGTTAAATTGAACCTTAGGCATACGATTAATTAAATAAACAGCGGTTTCAAATGCATGCGGCCAAAATGATTTTGGCATAGATGATTGGTGAAGAAGAGTAAGTCCAGTTTCAACAATATGTCGATGACGTCGTTATGAAAAACCATTATGTTCTGGAGTATGAGGTGGGGATGTGAGGTGAGAAATACCATTTGTAGACAAAAAAGGTGTAAGCGCTATATATTCACCACCATTATCTGTAAATAAGGTGATGATTATATTGATCGTTTAAAAAACTTTTCGACAATCGATTTAAACCGAACAAATATACTATGAACTTCAGATTTATTTTTCAATGGGTAAAACCAAATATAACGAGTGAAGTGGTCCACAAAGATGACATAATATTTAAAATTATATGTAGAGTAAATCGGAGAACTCCAAACATCAGAAAATACTAGGTCCAAATGAGCGGTGCTTGTTAAAGATGATTCAGTAAATGATAATTTGTGGCTTTTATTGCAGTGGCAGGAATTACATGAAAAACTAGAGGAAAATTTTGAAGATAGTTCCAAAATTTTAGAAGAGGCTAGATAATCAAGAATTTTAGCCGATGGATGGCCAAGACGAGAGTGCCATTGAGATGGTGAAGTTTTAATGGAGGAAAAAGCAATCAAAGGAGGATTGCCCGAAAGATGTTTTGGCCATGCATAAACACCATCTTTAGATTTCCCTTGCGCTAGAATTTGTCTTGTGCGTAGATCTTTCACAAAAAAACAATACTCTAAGAACTCAACAGATACGTTGTTATTTCGGCAAAATTGAGAAATAGAGATTAGATTCTTCTGCATATTAAGCACACATAAAACATTAGATAAATTAAAAGAGTGAGAAGAAGAGGAAAGAGATGAAGAACCCGTATGTGTAATTGGAAGACCGGTTCCATCGCCAATTAAAATATCATCAGATCCAATGTATGGTGAGTGGAGTGATAGGTTTTGAAGGTCAGTAGTAACGTGATGAGATGCACCGCTGTCCAACAGCCACTCAGAGTTTGATGAATTAGTTGGGGCAGTATAGTGGACTTGTGGTGAATGTGTTGGTACTGGTGGGCGAGGTTGATTGGTATTCCATAGTGAATATTGATAAGTAGTGCAGCGACGGGCTGAATGACCTTGTTGTTTGCAGAGTTGTCATTTTCCTAGGTATGGACGTGGGTTGAAGTTTGTTGTAGAATACGTGGTTGATCGAGGTTGTGTGTAAGAACGTTGGTGAAATGGCTGGTGAGGGTGTATTTTATAGGGTGAATATGGTCGAGGAGGGTGTGAACTTGGGGAATTTGGGTAGCGCGGTAGTGATTTATGTGTTGGATTGGCGCTAGCGGGAATTCTTAAACTTCTTGCGGCTTCAAGTTGGAGATAGGCTTCATGATTGATTAACTTTTCGTGCAATTCATCGAAGGTAACGGTCGTTTCGCGAACACGGCTTGCATCACATAGAGTTTTGTATTCATCATCGAGGCCTCCACGGATCTTGAGGATAAGATCTTCATGATTGACTGGGGCATTAAGCATGGCAAGATCATCGGCGATGGATTTCACACTTTGTAAATATTCAGTCATGGACTGGGTCCCCTTAGTGAGGATCCGTAAATGTTCTTTCAATTGGCCTATACGACCATGTGATGGTCTGGCATATGTGTTGGAGAGTATCATCCAAGCCTCGTGGGATGTTTTTGCATAAGCAATGAATGGAATCAAGGTAGGGGATAGAGAACCAGCAATTGCATTGACGAATCCAAATAGAATAATTGGGATTGGGAATTTCTCCTTCAGGAGTTGTGTATGTAGGAGAAGGACATGGTTTGGTTCCATCAATGAAACCTACTAGATCGAAGCCAATGAGAAGAGTATGAAATTGAAACTTCCAGGAAGTGTAACTTGTGGAAGTGAGTTTTAGTGATATTTGAGTACCACTGTTGATAGAGACAATGGAGTGTAATTCAGGAGAGCTTAGAATTGTGGGTGAGGTGATTTGAGCATTATCTGATGATTTGGATGTTGTAGCAGAGATGTTACTGGGATCTCCCATGGAGAAAAAAATTTGGTCGTGCTTTAGAGCTATTGGCTCTTGATACCATGTAAAGGATAAATAGAGGATATCATATGTTGTAAAATATTCTTTTTTTGTATATATTTCTTTGATAATGAGTAGCTATATATACAATTGAGAAATTATTCAAACGACTATAATTTACATAATAATGGAAACTATATCAATCTCATAAGTGAGGGATTTGATTGAGGATTTCCCGATAATCAAGGATATGCCTTTGATTTTGATTCCGTATTATTTTCCTTATTATTACGTAGGAATTTACTGTGTTTTAATATTGCACCGCCGATGAAGAAGAACGCCATGACCATGAAGGTTGCCATGCACAATCTTATCTTTCGTTGCACTGTGGAATCTTCCCCTATTATATAAATCGGGAAGATGGTGCCGGCAGCCAGACCGACGACAGCCCAGAGAAGAAGCATCAGAGTGTGGTCGCCCACCGGCCTCACTGCTGCTTGGAAGCGCTGCAGCGGCGAGACCAGTTGTGTGCCGGCGGTGACGGTCGAGTTCGTGTTGGTGTTGGCAGCCTCTGATGAGCTAGCGGCGATCTTTGGTGGTGTTTGAGTGATTGTAGAGACGGCCGCTTCTGATGTGCCGGCGCTGGCGGCGGTGAGTGTTGTCTTTGCGCCCTCCATTCGGTCGGTGGGTTGTGTGTGAGTTGTTGTGGTCGTCGGAGAGTTAGCGTAGAGAGAAGAGAGGGGAGAGAGAGAATTGAAAGCTGATCTGACAGGGTTGAAATGATGTGTTTTAAATAAGGCAGACTTTTGGATTTAGGGTTTTCGATGCATTATAACCTTCCAAAAGTATTATTATATTATACTCTCTTCATTTAGGGTTTTCTACTTCCCTTTTTTTATTTTTTTATTCTTGTATGTATTGTTGAAATTTAATTTAATTACAAGAAAATATCTAAGTAACTTTAGTTTCAAGATTGTAAATAACATCGTGACAAACCTCATGTGGATATAATTTATAATTTATACATACATTTAGTTGAGTCATGTAACGTAAATTGGTATAATTTGTACGTAGCAATGTATTTTTTTATCGGTTAATTAATTATTATGTTCTTTTTTTTTTTGAAGAATTATTATGTTCTTAATTATCACCATTATCATTTTAATCATTAACATAACAAGTATGACCAAATGAACTCATGCTTCTAGCTTTATTTTATTTTATTTTATTATTTTATTTTACATTAAAAGCAATCAAAGAATTAAGTACTCGTTTGGGCTCATTACCAAATGAACAGATCTAATTTCATCTTTAGCTCAAATAGCAACGATTATATATATTATTTATCGTGTAAATTTATATATAAAAGTAACAAACGCTAGGTAATCTAAGAAATCCTAATGGTATATTTATTATTATTTTAATATTGTTGTAAATAATATGGAATGTGTGGTTTCCTAACTTAACCACTTTGAGGGTCTTTTCAACCTCCCACTAGTGTAAACTTCCCACACCTTAGTCCCATGATGTGTGTAGGAAATAACTTCCATGGAACTTCCATTTGTAACTCCTCCTTGTAACTTCCGGTGGCTTACACCTATATTAATGAGAAAAACTCCCTCCCCATGGATACCCACTATTTTCTCTCTACGGATTGTTGTTCTTTGCATTCTCTCATTCTCTCTCTATTATCGTTATTATGTTCTTATGTATTTCCACAATCACAAACAAAATAGCTACATAAATAGGCCATTTTACAACACGTTATCAGCACGAAATGCTCGTCGTGATCGTGGAAAGACAATCGTTCGTAGGACTAGAATACTTGAAGAATTTGTGATTCTGGTGCTCGTGAAAAATGAACCATTTTTGGCACGTGGATGCTTAAAGAACTTGTGATTCGAGTTCGTTCGTGAAATGGTAATCTTGTTCGAAGAATACAATATATTCTTCAACATTTGGGTTTAAGCGTTTCAAGTAAGCCGTAATCCCTTGCAATTTCGATTTCATAAGAGATGCACTAGATCTATTTAATGGCATGAAATGCATGAAGTACATATTTATCTTCAAGTCATTACTTCATTTATACTGTGGATAATTTCAAAATATGATGTGATTCGTAATTATTGGAAGCATGCTTAATTATGTTATAGTATGGTATAAATATCACAATGATTGTTTTTGGTATGTGGTGTAGCAAATTATTTTATCATTTGCATTCATTCCGGATTCAATGAATAGCGACGATAAATGTGTGATTGTATATTGTCAAATGATTATAATACCTTGCTGGTTTATTTCATGTTTCGAGGATTTGATATGAAATTGTATTATGAATGTTTTATCATAATATTTAGAATACAGTGCACTAAGAAGCTTATGAATAAATATGCACTGTAGAATATTTGATGATGAATGTGAAATTGTTTATGCTTCTTACTGAACGTGATTGTAGCCATATTAATAGAATTTTTTTTTCTCGGTTGAATTTGTATTGCATGAATTGTTAGAAAATTTTGCTACAATAACTTGGTCATTTCATTTTGAGATGATCTAATGTTCTGCTGATATTTGATAGCATTATGGATCTATATTTAGTTAATTCATGATTACCTACCGGAATAATTTCAGAATAAGTTCGTGGAATTTATATGAGATTGTACATGCTATATATTGTTTATATTATTTAGCATGTTATATTTTATATATTTGACAATTTACAAAGTCTTAATTGCATGAAGATTTTGGTCCATGTCTAATGGAGAATTCTATTCAACTTATTGCAAACACAAGACATAAAATGCAAGCATATCCAGTACACAACAAAAAAAACAGTTGAGTCCTAAACTATCAAAATTATTTTACTTTTTTAAATTCTTAATATATTTATTTTAAACAAATATATATAGTGAATAACTAATTAATTAATTATATATAATATAGATAGTACACACTTTGGATAACACATGTTTAGGCCTTGTTTGATTGCTCTTAATGACCCTCTTAATCACTAATTTGCTGAATCGGTAAGCAATTGGAATGTTAAGTGCGTTTGATATTAATGACTGAATGGTTCCATGATGCTCTTAACTATTCAGTCCAAAAGTTGGTGCTGACCGAACAAGTGCTACATCTGAATCAAATTTACACATAATTATCCTTTAGAAAACTCATATATTCCACATTAATCTCAGGTAATATCCCAACACACTATCACTTTTCTGCGCAACTTCCAACTTTTTTTACTCCATAAATAAGTTCTATCCTTTTTTCTTTCATTTATCTTAATAAAGTCTAATTATGTTTTAAAATAAAAGGTAATTAAAATATATTTTATTCGTGTCAATTTTAGTGAATTTAGTATATTTTCATATTTTAAGTTAATAAGTTTTACTATTACTACCTTTAGTTGCTTAGAGATTACTTTTTAAATTTGTTTGACTTTTATATTTCATATTTATATTATAATAATGTTAAATACTTGATATTTAAAACACATAGAGATGTTAATGTCTGCCCAAATTTCATAATTTGTTGATTAAGTTAATCATGCTAAAAGAATTATATTTATACATATATCATATATGTTGCTCATTAACAAATACTACAGTATTTGACCAAGGATATATCGGTAAAATGTTATTATTCAGACGGCAGAATTTCAGCTATCAAATGAGCTTAATGATTCAACATTCAGTATCCAGGCATAACTCTTAGTCATTCAGATATGTATTCAGCATTCAGCATTCAGCGCTTAGTGTTATCAAACACAGCCTTAGTGTCGCTAAGAAAGAAGGATACGATGTGTAATTTTCCACTGGAAATAAAGTTGTTGAGTTTGTACCCGACCGATGAAATAGGACATGCTCATTTGACCACGTGGCTGAATTTCATTGGCCACTGGCTCGACAAAGTACCTTTTAATCGCATCCACACATTATTTCTTGGGGACTAATTCACATCCCCTCAGCCGTTGGATCACACCAAACAGAATTCTTGCCTACGCGGCCTAGATCAGTAATTCCAGAACTTTCAATTATTTATTTATTGTTTCTAATGCAGTGCTTTGTTTTATTTTGGGTTCTATTTTTGTAAATGAAAAGATTTTAATTAGCTGATTATATATAAGTAATTTAAGCTCAAAAATCTAAAGTTAATGTAAATAAATAGGTTGTCTTTAAACATTATTTTAAGCTATAACTACCAACACAATTGTTTCAGGATAAGAATTTGGCAAAGTGAATAATTAATTTTTACAGAACCGAAGGCAGCTAAATATTTTTAATTTAATGCTCAGTTTTACTAATTCCTGAATACTTGTGACTTATATAATTTATGGTTTATGTACAAATATAAATAAATATTTAACTCTAGCATGCAGGTGATAAAATAAAAAAAAAATTATCTAAATTTGTTACACTTTTACACCCAACACTGCACAAGAAAATTAAATGAAGTTCTTTTGGAGGACAAAAATGCTAAATAAATAAAGACTTGCATTAAATTTATTTGAAATGTATTTATTAATAGAATATCTCCATTTAATAAATGAAAAGACTGCAGCAAATATTCCTTGTCAGATCTTTTTTGAAAAATTACTTCAAAATAGGTGACAATCTTTTGATTTGAAATGACTTGGGCTTTGTTTATTAAGCTTCATAAATAATTTTTACACCTTTTTATTTCCAAATTTTCAATTTATTTTCAAACTTAAGCTTTAGAAATTCTGAAAATATATGAATACATGATTTAAACGATACAATATGTATGCACAATGCATTATTTTGTTTCTAACATCATCTTCTCTAATAAGGCCTCCTTTCATTGGGAGATGGATTAGCCACTATTAATTAAATGATTTGACTTTATTTTGATGTTTGGTAAATTTAATAATCTTTTGAGTCTATAAAAAAAAAATTATATTAACTATCAACCTTGCAAGAGATTATTTATTGGATCTACTATAGCCAATGTTTTAAATTGAATTTTATGAATTATATAATTTTATCTTAACTAATCTTATATAAAATTTGTGTCCCACTCTACAATTCAAATTACAAACAACTTTGGCAAAACACACTTCACACCCTCAAGAAATCAAGTTTTTGCACTAAAGCCTCTACAAACATAAAATTAACAACTTGCTCCTTGAAAATACAGAAGGTATTGCACATTGCAGAAATTTTGGTAGAATAAAGTGTTTGGAAGGGTATTTTTGTCAATTACACCTAATTTTCCATTGCACGATGATAATCGGGCTATTAGATGCGAGATTTTAATATTTTATTTTTCGCCGCCACCATAAAATGTATTTTTACAACAAAATGGTAATGAAAAGTTTTTCGAAACATAGCCATTGTAGTTTCAAATTCGACGGAGTTATTTTCACAGGTAGGTACGTACATTCGACAGGTAGCCTTTGTGTGTTTCTACAAGTAACACACAAAACTCATCCTACATAATAATTTATCACCCACAGTCCAACTTTAAGAACAAGTTCCTTGTTGATCCATCATATCCCCTCTCAAGCCTGGGATTAAAGTGTTTCTTGATAACACGATCTACACGGTTTACGAAAAAGTCGGAAATTATTTACAAGTTCATATAATCACCCAAATTTGCACATGCAAGTTTCAATCCAACAGAGATAGATAGAAAGTAACGGGAAAAATCACTTACTTTAAACCGGAAAGGAGATGCTAGAATTTTAACTTGTAAAGAAACAAACGGTTTCTTAACATTCATGTTATAAAAACTTCCTTTTAAATGCAAGTATTTCTCACTCTCTATTTTGTACATTTGTCCTAATTTTGTTTTATTTACAAAAACAAATTGTATTTGTAGATCCAACTTAACTCTTATATTCTTCACACCAATTTGTAGATCCAACTTAACTCTTATATTATAAGCCAACTCTAAAAACAATAACGGGCAGCGTTCTTTCAAGTATCTACGTCCTTCACAACTCATGACATCTGAAATATTTCACACCAAATAATTGTCAACACTGGAAAAACTAATTTTAAGTAAAGTTCTTACAAATCTCTTAGTAATAATTACGCAAAATTAAAACTGAACACAGCATAATGCAAGACTTTTCTAAACCATTTTTAACAACAACCGGATACAAAATTCAGTAGAAACAGATAGGATAAAAAGTCAACAACGTACCTAATATACCAGCTCCATTATCAGCTCCAAATCCGAGACACGCGTCTTTCAATTCTTTAGCATGACAACGTTCAGCTAAATGTAAAATATATGCAATTGAATCTCCGGAAATTCTTTTAGAAATGCTCAATTCACAAATATTTTTAAGTCTTTTCAACTCAAACCGATCGGCTGCAGCTAGCATCTTCCCTATAAACGATTCAAGCATCGAATGACCAATATCACTGTCGTCATGCTCTTCGTCCGAAAGAGTTCCTGTGTACAGAAACCAGAGCAGGGCCTACAACATGAAAGTAAAAGAGCCATTAAACTCGTGTCATGAGAGGACTATGGTGACAAAACCTCAAACGAGACGGAAGAAAAAAAACTGAAGAAATCCAAGATTGTTTACGAGGTTTATAAAATCAAATAAATCAGGCAATGAAAAAAAAGGTGCAAATCAGAAAAATAACATTTCAGATTGCTTATATCATCAGCAATGCAAAGGTTAAATTAAGGAGCATGGCACAAGTTAGAACTTGAGCACACAGAAGTAAACCAAAAGGAAACAAATATAGAAGTAAGCATATAAAAAGCAGACATATTTCAATCAAGAACAAAACTTAACAAATCAAAAGGCGAGGAAACCTTGAATATGTTAGGCTCCATATATGTAACTTCGATCTCGTAGTTGCTATCTGAAACCTGCGACAAGAATTGAGGACAACGAGCAGCCAATATCCGCTTATGGGCGCAGAAACTCTTGTTCTTCACTCTAAAGAACACATCTGCCCTTTGCTTGCTGCGCAATAATTTGCCGAAATCTGCTCCTATATTGGACTCCGGAACCTTGATAAGAGGGAGATTATGGATTCGACAAGTGAAGACTTCAATAGTAACACGAATTTTTAAGCAATCATCTTTGAGATAGTCAGGACAATTAAGAGAAGATCGCCTTATGAAGAAATTGCGTCCAATCACACGATCCCTTTCAAAATACATAATTTTAGAATTATCGAAAAAGGACAGACCTTTATCATTTCCTTTACCAGATTGATCCATGAAGTGAGCCGAATACAGACACCCTACTGCAATGGTGGTCTGGTTCTTCAGATGTATGAACAAAGATGATACCCCATCTCTGTTGGCATCAATGGTCTTTCCACCAGGATAAATCGAATGGTCCATCCGTATCCGCCGACGATGAATTCTTCGCTCTCAATTGCCCCGCCCACGCCGATTCCTTCGTGGAGGGAGTAGTTCTTCACCACGAACAGGTGAGACCCCTTCTCCATACCTCTCACAGTTGCCGAAGCTGACTCCGAAGCAAAATCCTCCTCTTCCATTTTCTAATTTAGTGGCAATTGAATATGACGCGGCGGCCGGAGTAAGGTGGCGCGGCCAATAGTCACGGTTGATTTTGCCCTAACCGTTTGTCTTGGATTGGGGATTTTCTCTAGTATAAATTTTAAATTATTGCCTTAGACGACGTCGTTTTAGTCTTGGAACCCCAGTTTTTATTTTATTTTTCTTCCTGATTAATTAGTTCTTAAAAACAGTGAACTTAACTAACTGCTTTTGTTAGTGATCTGAATGACAGAAATTCTCATTAGTCACATGGTTTTCAAGATATTATATATACTACTCCCTCCATGCCAAAATATGTGTCGCTTTGGGTTGTTGCGCACATATTAAGAAAACTAATAAATGTGTGTCGATTTTAGAGAAAATTATATATAATGACTAAAATATCCATGTTATTAATGTTGTTTTCATTAATTCTCAGTCAATTATTGAATAGTAATAAGGGTAAAATTTAGAAAATAGTAATTAATGCATCATTGAAGTTTTAAAGTGACAAATAATTTAAACAAGAAAAATCCCTCAAAGCGACAGTTAATTTGGAACGAAAGGAGTAATTACGCGCTGATTAATCAATTTACATTTATGATTTCAGATTTCAAGAAGCACAACAATGGATATATACATAGGATATTCAATATTACAACGACGACCCGAATAAAATTTCAATCGGGCCGAGGAATAAACATATACCAAAACCGAAACCGAAAGATTATGAAGCGTGTTAAACTATGGTTCTAATCTACGGTTAATGGCACTTAATCTGCTTGGGATTATGCATGTGAGTTGCACATGCATTTGGTCACGTGAGCTGCACATGTAGATGGTAGGTGGAGCTGATTCTTGGAAGAAAAGAAAGAGCTCTAATTGGCTGATATAAGCGGAAGGCACATGGGATCATGTGCCTCGGTTGGGCTATATATAGCATCATATCTGCTGTGCTAAAAGCAACGTGAGCAACACTAGAGAGAGAGTGCATTACACTGGGAAACACGAGAGTAAGAGAGAGAGTGAAACTTCTTTCGGGTTTGGGTAGGGTTTCCGTTAGATCTGAGCTGGTTTGTGCTCATGATCTGATCTTATTGTTGTGTACGTGTAATTGATGTAATCTCTGGATATAGTGGATTGGAGTGTGCTGCTCCCGGGATGTAGAACTCACACCGAGTTCGAACCTCGTAAAATTGCTCTTGTTCATTAATGTTCTTCTTTGATTACTGTGTGTGTGATCTGTGTGCATGAGCGTGTGTATTGATTTTATCCAGAGATTACAACAAAGCGCAACTTGTTTTAGCTTGAAAATTGAAAGCCGAAACCCGGGAATTCGTTAATAACTACAACTTTTATTTTGAGGTTAAAGCAATTGAAATTAGGGCAAATTACGGTATGTTTACATAAAATTTATGTAATTCGACCAAATCGTATATTTAGTTCGGTAAACGGTACGAAATTTTGGTGTACCGAAATTTCAGTTCGGTTTTACCGAATTAATATCCATAAATTTAACTCTAGAAGAATCTTTTCGTAAGATAATACATAATTGAGAAGGTGGCTGTAATTATTCAAACAGAAGGGGTTCTAATAATTTGACCATAAATCAGGGATCACCGTAATTTGCCCTTGAAATTAAAGATTAAAAATGTTGGATTTTCAGTACTAGAAAACAATGTATGAATGAATAATACATGCATGTAATGTATGTATTAGTTTCTTGGCTTCAATGATCAACTTCAAGTGCTATACCTCTGCAAAGTGGGCATAGATTCTTTCTTTGCAGCCATTCTTTAATGCAATCAACATGGTACTCGTGCCCGCAAATCTCGAGCTTCGCAATAACCGTCTCGTTTTTGTCCGAACCGCAAAGTTGACCTAAACAAACAGCGCACACACTTTCATGATCCCCGACAACCGCCCTTGTTCGTAGTTTCTCGGATATTACTTGCTCCGATAATCCGTTACCCGGTTTCGAACCGGATACTGTTTGCTCGAACGATCCACGACCCGATATCGCAACGGATAATATTTGCATCATTAATCTCTGCCTCTCTTCAAGTGACAAACTCATGAATTCCCTCATTGCTTCTAATAATCCGGTCAAAGTTTCCGTATTGGATGTGGGTATTCGGGTTGACCCGGATCCATTGTTGTTTGTGACTGGATCCTCGTCGACTGTGTCCATAATCGTATGTATTGATTGAAAACAACCTTAATAAATCGAATTCCTATGTCTTTTTTTTTTTTTTTAATTTCTCTTTCTAGGGTTTACTTGTAATATATATAGGGCTCCGGTTTTTTTGGGAGATAGAAGGATTGTAGTTCGACTTAAATTAGTGTTTTTATTTTCTTAATTACCCTTTTTTATTTTATTTTATTTTTTGAGGAAAGGAATTATCCTTATTGAATTTGTAGGTTTTGACTTTTGTTAATTATAAAATTAAGTAAATTATACAACATGTTTTATGCAAAATTAATTTATTCGTGTAGAACTCAAATTATTTTATAAATTAAGTCGAATACATTTATTGAGCTGCTTAGATGATTTTTTTTTAATTCCCAAATTTTAATAGATTTGATTTATTGACGTATTAAAACAAATGATTTTCTAAAGTAAAAATTTATATAATTTATTTGGACTAATTATTATATGTAAAAAAAATATAAATAATTTGAAAATTTGAACCAACTTCCATCTCTACTGTGATTTTTTGCGTTGCAAAAAACAAATACACAAAATACTAAATATAGGAAATACTTGCAGATATTTAAAAAGACTAGGAAATAAATAAAAAGAGTAGAATTTAAAATCCCAATAGTTCATATAGATGATACTAAAAAAATAGAAAGAAAACTAGGAAAATTAACATGATTACAATATATGAAATAAACATAACTAGTTTCTTAGTCCTCTCAATTGCGGTTGATCATTTTTTTGCGCACGCATTCGGACATTTGAAGTTTTTCGATTGTTTCATCTAAAAATAATTCCAAGTTATGTAGCTCGAAACCAGACGAGTTAAAAAAAATCGTCGAGGCACAACCAATAGAGAAGAAGCTAACTCGACTGGAAATCCAAGAAAAGTCTCAATTTGTGCAGAAGAAGCTCGTTAGTTCCATAAAGAGGTTTACCGCAAACGATCCAATCTTTCTCAAGAAGTCCCGCTTTCTCACTGTTCATCATCTCATCGTGAAAAGCAGAAACGATCGAGTAAATCGAAGTTCTAAGTGTATATCTGCCAATGAAAACGCTTTGGCATAAAGAGGGCTCTTTGTTGTCCCCACCACTTCCGGAAACTAATAGTCCGTTAAAACTCTATCGGAATAACGTATCCAGTGCATTATCTCTTTAGAGTTTCTAACTATGTTTCAAGGGGGTGATGTAATTATCGATACCACAGGAACCTTAAAGTTATTTCAGTACATCTCAGGGATGCAAGTGTAATTCACCCATATTATTATTATACACGTAATCTTAGAGAATAATAGTTAGGTGTCTCATATTACTAAGTTCAATAATCTCATTTTTATCAACCGGGCCTAGTTTAAGTAGGTCGTGTATTCAACTTTTCATAGAGGATAGACATTTAATTTCGAAAATTTGAATGAAAAAACGTGTTGCAAAATTGGAAAAATTTCGAATCTTAATCAGCGGAATTCAAAATTTTCCAAGTTTTGGTCACCTAATATATATAGTACATAACAATATTGGTATTATAAGAGTAATATTTGAAAAATGAATCAAATTTTTTGGAGCATAAATCGAATCGGAAATCGGAATCTCATATATATTTCAATTTCGATAAAAAAGTTGGGATTCTTTATTTGTCACTTTAGGGCATTCTGGCTGTTCCACACTATGCAGTTAGCCCAACTTTCACTACATAAATACTAATAAGATACGAATTAAGCAATAATACGTGTTCTTGATTAATTTTAATGAATTGTTTAACTTATATAGTTTTCATGGGAGCAACAATTTAATTTAGTGGCTTTGCGATGGATTCCACTATCTATTTTTTGTCTTCAGAAAGTTAATCACCTCATGCCACCCATTCTCCAAAAAAAATATTTAAAATTCCACCCAAATGAAAAATAATTAAGAAAAAAATGAATATTTTATCATAATTCCACTTTACATCCTTGAAAAATACTATTTTAATATTTTTCACCCTCAAAATCAATTAATAGCACTTTACACCCTAGAAACACAATAAGTCATGTATAATGTACCCCGAATGAATTATTAAAAAAATTAGTGATATTTCTTTAGGATGTCAAATGTCAAATCAATTTTTTTTATTCATCAGTCATTTTGAAATTATAGAGTGCATAAATAAAGATAAATCTCATCAGTCTATGGAAAAAAAAATCGTTTATTTGTCAATTCAGAGTGCATTGTGAATGATTTATTGTGATTTGAGGATGCAAAAAACTATTATTGTTTTTCGAGGGTGCAAAGGGGGGTTATGCCTTAAATAAATCATCAAAATGCAGCAATATAAACTTTTCAAATGTAGTCAATTTATATAGTTTAATTGTCTAATACTTATTCCAAAAGTAACCACGAACAAAATAATACAAAATCATAAGCTGAAATATATCGATACAGCGGCACAATTTTATATTTCTAGGGGCCAAAAATATATATAACAAATTTATCTAGGGGGCAACAGTATAAAATACTCGCTAACAATTTTTTGTATAAAATAGTAATTTTTCCATACATTATAATTTCCTCCCCACCTAACTCCATATGATTGTAAAAGAATCCCTTAACTTTTAATTTTAATTTATTGAATATTTAAGCTTTGATCCCCCTGAATTTTTTAATTAAAAATGCATCCTTATATATAGTCCCCTTTTATGGAACTCATGCTATTTATTTCAAAGGACTCATCATAATACAATGAAGTTGCTTTTCCATTTTAGAATATTGAAGGCATTGAGATTCATAATCTTTGCTATAGTTTTGCACATTGCGAATTCTTCCGATTTCGATGAGCTCTTCGAGGCTGATTGGGCACCCGATCACATAGTTGCCTCTCAGACCGACCAAATCGCGTTATCTCTCGATTCTTCCACGGGTACGCAAATTAATCATATTTAATTATACTTTAATTTTTCATAACTATATACGTAATATTTTTTTCCGTATTTAATTTATATTAGGATGCGGATTCGAATCCAAGAAAAAGTACTTATTCGGCAAAGCCAGTGCTCAAATAAAATTAGTTCAAGGAGATTCAGCTGGAACCGTCCTTGCTTTTTACGTAAGTAATGCAAAAAAAAAAAATTGTCCGATTCTTATCATAAAATGTGATATGATCGATAATTTGAAATGCAGATGGCATCGGAAGGGCCTAATCACGACGAGTTAGACTTTGAGTTTCTTGGCAATGTTTCGGGAGAGCCGTACATTGTGCAGTCAAACTTGTACATTAACGGCACCGGAAATCGGGAGCAGAGGCATTATCTTTGGTTTGATCCGACCGTTGATTTCCATACATACTCCTTCTTCTGGAATCGTCGATCCATCTTGTAATTATTAATTATTCTTTTTTCGCAATTAACAACTCTTTAAATAAATCTCTCACATGCATCCCATTAACACTATAAAGCATCAATTATTTGTTTCAATTACATTCTTGTCTTATTATTTAGTTTTATTAGATCATTTCATATAATATGCCTTAATTTAAATATAATGCCAACTTTAAAAATAAAATAAATTTCATATTGTAAATTGTTGTATATATATGTACATATATGGTAATTAATTAAAGTACGTATTTGCATGCATGCATGCAGATTCCTTGTGGACGATATTCCGATAAGAGAATTTACAAACAAGGAGAGAAAACGGGTACCCTACCCGAAAACCCAAGCAATGGGGATCCACGGATCTTTATGGAACGCCGACGATTGGGCTACACAAGGAGGTCGTGTGAAGACCAATTGGAGCAACGCCCCTTTTGTAGCGACGTTTCAGTCGTTCGAGATCGATGCATGTGGACTTTCTGCAGATGAAATCGATATCGATCCAACTGTAAAATGCGGAAAATCGGGGCAGTTCTGGTGGGATAAGCCGGTGGTGAGAGAGGTGAACAAGCAGAGAAGAAAACAACTCAAATGGGTTCGTGATAATTTCTTGATTTATGATTATTGTGGTGATGTTGCTAGGTTTAATTCTGAGGGTTTGCCTAAAGAATGCCATTAGGGTTTGGTTAATTTTGTGTTTTGTGTGTGTGTTTTGACTTTTGAGTATGCTTATGTATTAATTAATAATTAGTATGTGTAAAATTATTGGATTAGCGTTAATTGTTTGGGTTTGGTATGAAAATTTCGGGTGTTGTACTAGATTGTTTCGTTAATTATTTGATCGATAATTAGTTGACTTTAAATTGAAATGCATTTACATATATATATTCTTTGAGCTAATTGTAGTTTTAATATTATGAAACATATACACATAGTGTCAAATTCAACAAATCTAGATTCCGTGAAATGTTCACTAGTTTGTACTCGTTTTGTGCTAAAATGCAGTTTTTGATGCACCACAATCTGATATATATATATATATATATATATATATATATATATATATATATATATATATATATATATATATATATATATATATATATATATATATATATATATATATATATATATATATATATATATATATATATATATATATATATATATATATATATATATATATATATATATATATATAAAAAAATATATATATATATATATATATGTGTAAATATGGGTGTGTGTGTAAAAATATATATATGTGAGGGGTGTGTGTAAATACACGCGCGAGAGGCGGTATGCTCGAATGGGATAAAACGGGTACACAATCAAGATATTCCATAGAAATCTCGAAGATTCCATTAAATTTGAAATCGCAAGGCTGGACGTGTAAGAAGATTTATAGTTGAGGGGTGGTTGTAATTACCCAAGCAGGAGGCGGTATTCGTAATTTGACCATACCTCAGAGGCAGGGGCGGTACTACATAGGGGCAGGGGGGGCAGTTGAGCCCCCAAGAAAAAAAAAAAAAAAAAAATTTTGCTGTTTTGGCATAATATTTTTTTAATATTACTTTTGCCCCCCCCCCCCAAAGGTTTTGTAAATATGCATTTTAACCCTTAATTGTTTTGTTTATTCTCCACAATTTTATATAAATTATAGATTAATATAAAAATATAAAATAAAATGGTTAAAACTTGTACTATTTTAAATAAAATTTATGAATATTTACTTATCGATCTTTAATTTTTTATATCAATATCTCTAAAAAATAATACGAGACGTGCCATAAATCCCATTAAGTGCAATATATTATTAGAATAATTTAGATTTTTTTGTCATACTTGAAATATGATAAAATTATATATATATATATATATATATATATCATTTTAATTAACAATTCGCAGTATAAACCTATTTTTTTAATGTTTGGTGAATCTAAAAAAAATTTCGGGGCGCTGCCCCGAACTCCGAAATTTTAGTCCGCCCCCCTACTTTCTAATCCTGGTTTCGCCCCTGCTCAGAGGGTTGGTTTTAATTTACCCTATATCTATTTTAATACAGTTAACGAAATATTTTTTAACATGTTGTCGTTGAGTAGGGACTGAGTAAACATAATATTTAAACGATAATATTAGGTACTAATTTATTCGATGTTCTACTGTAGTCCATTCTCTATTTTCCAAATTACTACCAAAAGAACATTCCGTAATACATACTACCCATAAAAGAATTATTTAATATGAAAGAAAGACGCATTCCACTAGCAAGCACTATCCAATCCAAACGATAAATTTGATCGGATACTTGCATTTGAAAAAAAATTAAATTATGGCCCCCCTTAGGGAAAATTAAATTATGAAAACCTCCCTCATATTTGGGTAGGTACCATTACCCCATCCAATAAGAATCTTCTTATATGGACCTTCTTCCCAAATTAGATTTAGGAAAATCTTCTAGATTATGCCGGAAAATTATCCAATTGGGAAACCCCCCAATTAGAACCCGCCCCCGGGCCGGGTTCGGGCCCGGTTCAGGCGCCGGTTCCGGGCCTAAAACCGGCCCATGACCGTGTCTACACCCAACCATGATGGTGGTATGGTTTCTCGTCGGTGTGATCTGCGCACCGATTTCCCCGTGGTTTATGATGACGCACAAGCACGATTCTGGAGAAACGTATGTCCCCGGGTTCACTAGCCCGTTATTGCTGTGTTTGGAAATGTTTTTTTTTAATTCGGGTGAACCGCCGGCCTGGCCCGGCAGTTCACGGTTCACCATTTCATAGAACCGGGCCCGTCCCGGGAAGACGGGTCGGTTCACCGATCAACGGGTTGGGCCGGGTCGTCAACGGGCCGGTTCCGGGCCTAAAACCGGCCCATGACCGTGTCTACACCCAATCATGATGGTGGTAGCGATTTCCCCGTGGTTTATGATGACGAACAAGCACGATGGCGGCGGTGGTGATTTTGCCGTAAACAAGAAGAACATTCACCACTATTGTGCCTCCTTCTATGGAGTTAATTACCACTGTTGTACTCTTTTACACACTCGGCGCGTGCTTGAAGAACACTCCACTGTTGCGCGTGCGGTGCGACTGGAGCCGCGCACTTTACTGCAACTTCTTCGCGACCCTCGTCACCATTACGGTGACAATAGAGCACAAAATCTCAGAGAGTACTGACGTGGCGACGCAGATGCTGGTCTCCGTTTCGGTGTTCTGTCTGATGGAAATATCCGGCCGATGTTTGACTACGGCATCTTGCAGTTGTTCCTCCGGCTCCCAATACAAAGTGCAGCAGCGTGTCTTTATAATGAAAAGGGCCGATGTTTTATTGGGTGGGTGATGGGGTTTTTTACTAGTTTCGTATATGGGGTTCTAAACTCATATGAGATATGCTTCGTCACCATTAGCTTTGCAAGATCTTACGATTTACGATTCGCAATTTTGACAAAATGA
Organism: Erythranthe guttata; assembly: GCF_000504015.1. The sequence goes on along the minus strand of NW_012194869.1, from coordinate 1,007,146 downwards.
TTTTCGATTCGATTCACGATTTGATAACCATGCTAATAACGCATTTTATTGTTAAAGAGTCGTTATTAATTCTGAAAAATACTTTCGTTGAAGGAAAGGAACAAATTTGCACGTATAATCACATTACCACGTAATATGCACGTGATTTGCACGCAAATTTAATCGGATAAAGTTATTAAATTATCCTATTCGTTAAAACTTGCAAGTGATAACTGTGACTTCGTTATGAGAAATCAAAAGTTGGCCGAGAAATCTCCATGAAGCATAAAACGGAAATGGACACACCAAAATCTGAGCGGTCACGTTGCTTTGATAAATATTGTGCTCCATGGTGACCGTCAGAGATATCCTGTGTTCTAAACTCATATGAAATATACTTCGTCACCGTTAGTTTTGCAAGAAATAACATGGATGGTGTTACAATTAATTGGGGGTTGAACTTGGGACATTTTAATACATTCAACGTTGTTGACCATTGGGCCGCATTAACTTATAAAAACACTTTTAACAATCATTTTATATATTGGTAAGACACACTTTATAATGTAAAGTGGTAATAAATATAAGTATTTAAATAATATTAAATAGAATATCAAATCGACATTCATTGTTATAATAATGTTAAATAAATTATTAACAAATTTAAAATAATATTGTTTAAAAAATATAAAGAACTGCGGTTTAATATCCTAAAATCTATTATTAATTATATAATATTCATGAACTCCACTATTGGAAAATATAAAAAATAATCAATTAAATATAAACAAATGCATGACTTAATACAACCTCACTTAGGTTATTAAATTGATAGTGTGACAAATCTGAATAAAAAAATAAAATAAGATGTTCATTTAGGAAAAAAAAAATAGAATATAACTCATTCCAATTAGTGTTCTAACTTTAAAATAAAACTATATACCCAAAATACTATATTGTGTTTTTCTTTTTATATTTGATTTAACCAAATAGTAAGATTTGAATTGATTAAGCTCAAATTCTTTCAATACAAGTTCCCGTTGCTGCTCAACGAAATGAACGACTACATTTCCAAAGAAAGATTGTCATTGCCTCCAAAGAAGATAGCTATTCAATGACTGTTTGTACTAGCGGGCGTTGTCTAATACTGTCGATTATATGTTATTTCTGTAAAAATAAAAAAACAAAAAAACAAAAAAACAAAATTCTATTAGTTTAGAGAATTACTAAACTATCGAATTTAGCACGTTGTCACCAAATCAGGTCTGAGAAAAAATATTAGTTAAACGAATTTATTAATATATCGAGATTCTACTGTTGTACATTCCAAGGTCATGCTCATTCATTTATTACGTTATGTCATTTTTTTATTATACTATTTCGTTCGTAATTTTTTTCGGATTAATTCTAACAAACATGAAAAATTGAATTTTTTTGAATACAAATTTGATGAAAATCGAAAATTCTATTCCGATTTCCATATTATAAATAAACAGACTATTCTCTTCTCCCCAGACCCAATTCGGCCCGCGTTTCCGTTGACGTTGAACATTTCTTTTCTCTTTTTTGGTCAACGCTTAAACAGGTCTCCATGCAGGAATAAGTCGCCCCAACTCTGTCTATAAATACCTATGATCTCAAGATATTCATATATCACACAGATTAAAACAGAAAAAGCGAAGACAAAAAGGAAAGAAGAAACAAAGAGATACATATAAATATTATTACACACACAAAACACACAGTAGATGGGTTCCAATATGTACAGCAGATATGCTAAAAAGGGTAGCGTTGTCCCGAAAAGAAAGGTGCATGTTTCTACAATGATGGGCAAAACTATTCTGAAAGCCGTTAAGTCTGCTGTTAGTGCCGTCAAGAACCACTGCGACAAAGGAAAAGTTAATCCTGATAATTAATTAAGTACCAATTAATTGATGATTAGATTATCATCTAGTGTACAAGATGTTGGCGTAGTACAGTTCAATTCGCAGCTGCTGTATGTATTAATAATTATATTACACATTTATTTTACTTGTACTAAGATTAATTAGACTTTCGCATCTGGTAGGTAAAATCCACCACAATTTAGTCATTTTGTCTACAAAAAAAAATACCCAAAACAAATTGCAGAATCCACGAAAACATTAATAGAAAACTCGGAAAGTAACCAAAACAGTAATTCATGAATAGATAATCATCCACAGGTAAACAAATCCCACACAAAACATGCAAACAAATCACAAACCATAAAAGAATCCGCAATCGAGAGACCCAACCATAAAAGATGAGCGAATGAGAGGTGGGGTAGCTCAAGCACCTCAGCAGACGACAAAACACAATCTAAAATCCGAGTTTTTTTTAAAGGCAATTTTATTTGGCTAATAATAATAAACCACCTCAACAGTAAAACATGACCCTTTTGACGTTATCCCTAAGCTGAGGGAGGGGTCTAACTGCAGCATTAGCCCCCGGAGGCCTAGTGGTCCTTCCACCGGGACCCGCACCTCTACCACCGACTGCACTGCTCGTCATTGAACCACTGTCTGATGTTTCTGGCTCCATGTAGAATCGAGCTCTAAAAGCTGCCAGATGTGCATAATATGCAGGAGGCACTGCCACAAGAACAAAAATACATCAAAAATTACGTTAAGGACCCTTCAAATATTTAGTTTCCGACTAAATGCAAATGCATTGGCAAAAGGGGTAAGTTCAAATACATACCAATGGAAACAGAGCGAGTACACCTGGCGTATCTGTAAATGAAAATAAGAATTGATTAGTAACCATACCAAAAGAATATTCTAGAAAGAGGTGTGTAGAGAGAAGGAGCTTACGTGTAGCAAAGGTTATTAGTAAGACTTTGAAGAGCATCAGCTGTAAATTTGTTCTCATCCCAGAGAACATGGTAATGTGCTGGACGGCTAGTACCCTGTTATTGGACCAGAGTACATATTGTTATGAATACAAGGTTTTCGGATAAAAGGATAAAGAGAAGCGCGAAGGTGAATATTACCTGTATACCAGCATGGCTGCAGAGGTAGAAGTCAAACTCAGTTGGGTGACAGATTTTGGAGTCAACAACAGTACCTGAAATAAGGGAGGGGCAGAACGTGCATTTCTTGAAATTAAAATTCAAACTGTATACCAAAAGGGAAAATAAGGGAGGGCTAGTATTTTCGAATTAGAGTCATTTATAACGCTTCTTCAGTTGCAAAACTAACAAAAAAATTTATGAATATAATGAATAAAATTCGAATAATGTACCAGGAAGAATGTTTCCACTTCTATCAACTGCATGTCGGTCATGGTGGTTATTAGCAAACAATCGAGTATGATGACGTTTCTGGACCACAACAAAGGTAACAGTAGGCTGATAGTTTGGCTCCAACGAGGCACATGCCTGGATGAATACAAGACAATATCAACAAAACAACTTTACAGGAATCAAAGATACACAACCTCCAAACAAATAACACTTTTCCTAGAATAACAAGAATCCACAAGGAAATAATCACCTTTCGTATAGCATCGAGTTCATAAAGCAAAACTTGATAAAACTGGCCTTCACTGACACCATCCCTGTATACACATGGGTCCATCTTAGAGAGAGATACAATAAAAAGGAGGAAACAACAGAAGATATAAGGGCTATGACTGAAATAACATAATCCGAGTCCGACAATTACCTATAGAAGATAATTCGCTGTGGTTTCTGCCCAGTTGCTCTGCGGAATGAAATAAGTAGTTCCCTGCATTATACAAACACAATGATTCGACCACAAATTATTAGTTACAATCTTCCGTTTAAGATGAACCAGGCAAAAAAGAAAAATAATAACACACTGAATTATGAATCATACTTGATCATGCCACCATGCATGGTTCCCTTAACCGGATCCTGCCAGGTTTTATAGAGATCCTGGATGAGTTCCTGCCTATGTGCCTGAGCACAAACCAAGCCTGCATACTTTGTGACTTCAGGCCAATCCTGGGAAGCAACAACCTACAAAATTCCAACCAAAATTTAAATAAGTAAACCTTAATATCGAAACATATATCCTCCTAACATAGAATCCATGCATTTAAATGTTCAAGTAGGCATAGGAAACTTACAGCAGCAATGGATGGGCTGGAGTCCTCTCCAGGATGGGGATGTGTAACATCTGCACCAAATATGATAGTTGGTCGATCACTGACAAGAGGAATACGCCTGGAGAGCGCATCCACCAGCACTGTATTCCTCCCACCAACTTTGACATTAATTTTCAGAGACACGTTGGCAAGATACTGTTTGCTCATCCTGTACACATGCTTCTGAAGACAGCACTGTGAGACGATTCCAAGATCCGTTTCGCATATCCGTTTTAGATCACCTAAAGGAAATACAATAAGAATATTACAAAACTCCACAAATCTAATCCAATCAAATATCTTGGAAAGAACATGCACATATTTACAAGATCATCTTTTACCGTAAAGAGAGCCATTGTTGTCTGGCAATATAACAATTAACAAGTCAAGCTCCTTCTTATGGGGCTGCAATTTAGTTGTCACATCATGATACCGAGCTTTCAAAACTCGTTCTACCTGATCTGGGCGACCAGTCAAAACTGGTAGGACGGGTTCAGGATTAAAAGCCTGCAAGAGACAAAAATATTTAGGATACATAGAAACATAGAAACCAAAAAAGACATTTAGGATCTGTTTTTACCATGCCAGAAGTGCTGCACATCTGAGCAAGCTCGTGGCAGAAACTACGTGCCACGCTGTCTTGAACATTGCGTGAAAAGTTGATGCATATCCAACTGTTCACTGTCCCACCATTGACCATCCTCTGAAAGATACAATGAGTCACAAAAGTTTAAACCACAAAGAATACACATTGCAAAATCAAATGTTGAGTAAAATGAAGATACTAAATCCAGTAAAATGATGGTATGTCTGGTCTCAAATATGATCACATCAGTTTTTGACACAAGCAAATAAAATGGCTTTGCAAAGTTACCTTGTTCATCATATTCCACTGTCCAACTTGTGGGAGACAGTCCTTCTCCCGACCCGAGTCATGATATTTGAGCTGAAGGAAACATAGACATTATATTACAACTGAGGCGTAAAAAATAATTCAGAAAAATCAGAGTCTAAAGCCCTTTATTACCCAAGGTGGAGGTAGAACACGAGCTTCGACCTGCGCTAGCTTCTCACTAATCTTAATTCCAAATTCTTTAGCATAAGGGTCTTCAGCATAAGCATTATGGTGTACAGTCTGAAAAGGATAAGACAATATGTCCGTTATATGAACAGAAAAATAAAAAATAAAAAAAAATATATCCGTTACGTAAGGAAATATGTCCTTAGCAACAGGCCTCAATAATATACAAGCTGTGTCACCATTAGACGAACCTGGAGAATGTCAAGCTCCCTTTCCTGAGGACGCTGACAAGTGACCTTGAGTAGTGCAGTAATCTGTCTCTCATTTAACCTCTTAGAATACCTCTGGCCCTCTACTATCTTGCACACCTATTTAAATAAATAAATAAAGAAGTTAAATCTTGAGTTCCTTCAGAACAAATAGTCACAAGGGGAAGAAAAAAGACCTCCATGGGAAGATAGTTTGGCCTCTGTGTATTCCCAACTTGCAGACAAGGCCACTGAGTGTGTTGGATAACAAAGCCATAGGTTTCTTGAAAATACTCAACAACAGATTTCATAGTGCCTCTCTCGTCAACAGGAAATCTAGCACATCGAGACAGCTCAGACAATTAGCATCAAGGTGTTCAAAAGAGAATATGAAAGGTTACAAACTAAACTACAACGTTCATGTTTCATATTCACATCCCACGAATGCATAACTCGACTCTCAGTAATACATAATGCAATTCAATGAGCAAAACTATCACGAGTATAACTAAAGGCAACAAAGTTAACTAGTTTGTAAAAATGCAGATTGTTTTAAGATACCTTTGAATAGTTCTAATAAAAGTATCTTCATTACCATAACGAGAACTGAATTACAAAATTCATTTGATCCTTACGTTAGTTCACGAGTTGCTTGTGATGTCAAACCAGAGATACGGTATTTCCTTCGCATGTTTCCTCTGTGAGTAACTTCCACCTTTACTCCCCTAAGGGCTTTCTTAATCTGTCAATTCAAATGACAATACAAAAAGCACTGTCAATCACACGAAAATTGATAGAAGAACTTAGAAACTTGCACTCATTCTCAGTTTCTGATGCGTGCAAAATGCACAAAAATATGAAGAAAAGTATCAATGTAGTAAATCAAAAATTGACACAAAGTAAACTAAAAACCTAACCTTGACTCTGTCAGCATCAGATAATGGTCTAGCTGATACATCTCTGTTCAGAAGCTGGGTGACAAAATCAATCACCGGGAGAGGCTCAATGAACGCAGTGGATGACATATCTGTGGAACCAAGAACAGTGACTCAGAGTAAAAATCATGGTGATTAACATTGAGATGGAAGGATCCTAGGACCAAAATAATTATACATTCTCAAACATGCAATGAAACGATAAGAGAATATATATCCCTGAAGACCAACAAAATCTCGAACAGATTAACATGAGCAAAGATGAAAAATAAAATACAGATCAAGAAAGCCAAAGGCTTCTCACCAATATTCAGTGACAAACCCATCTGGGTAGGACGAATACTCTGGTAGAATCCACGCCAACTTTCCAGTCCTTCACCAAGAGGCTGCCTTTTACCTAAATCAGGAGAATAGAAAGATCGACCAACTGGAGAATACCTGAAATGGACAGGACAATCAGAACAAAGGAGTGACAAACAACAATAATGATGATATAGTGAGCCAACACCAACATACGTACCGAGAGGTTGGAAGTTCACGCAGTACAATGTCAAGAACCTGAAGAGCTTCTTGGGGTGCATCAGCTTGTCTACCCTGTAAGAACATGCCTAAATGGTGCAAGTCTGCGCGTGCAGCGAACTTGATAACCACTTTGAATTCCCTTTCTCGCCTGCACACAGTATTACAAACACATTCAGATTGGAACAGCAAGTCCAAAATAAAACATCTCATACCAAATTGGAAGAAAGCAAATTTCAAGAAGCATATTGAAACAAACCTGGCAGTTCCAGGACCATCTTCTTCGTCGGTAAGAGTTATTTTGAACTCCTTTGCCACAAAAGGTAGAGGGCCAGCAGTGTACAGACTCTTTCTTCCGTCATAGGCAGGGAGCCTCTTTCCAAGATGAGAATCCCTATAATGCTTCACTAACTGCGCCATCACAGCACGGTTTACTCCTCGGGATGTGACTTCAGGAGTAATTGAGACCTTTGACACAAAAAGAGAAAAAGGTACAAGTCAATTTTGTGCAGACATGTCAAAATATTCAAATTGTATCTATGAAAAAGTGAAGAAAATTGGAGAAATGGCTAGATATAAACAACTCACATCATACTGATGCAAGTCTTTGTCAGGCAGCTCAGCAAAGAAATGATTCGCTTTGACAATACACCTGGTACCATTGCTACCCTTGCCAGGCCTCAGAGGAAATCTCACTGACTTGCTTGAAGCAGGTTGCATTTCTTGGCTTGGAGCAACATCTGGCTGGATAGAGAGTTGCTGGATCTGCTCAGACACTTCTACATCTGTCGGTTCAGGAGGCTGGAAAGAAGAGCTAGCCCCTCTGAGTGTCTCCGCAGGACTCCCATACTGAATTGGCTGAGTCATTGTCGCTTGATACGGGGACTGGGTAGCAGCTTGGTGCAGCTCGGGAGCGGGTGGCCTAGAGGGCCCACCAGCAAATGGTGCCTCGCCTCGGCCACCTGAATAAGCGCCACGTCGTGGTGCACCCCCTCCTCGCTGATATTGCTGACCGCCCCGACCTTGCTGTTGATACTCGGGAGGCCCACCATAGTGTTGCGGGGGAGCCATTCTGCCGCCTCCACCACCACGGCCACCATATCCTCCACGTTGAGGTGTCCAGCCTCTTCCTCCTCCTCCTTGCTGTTGTGGCTGTTGTGGCTGCTGTGGCTGTTGTGGGTGTTGCGGCTGGTAGGGCGGTTGAGGCTGGTGGGGCTGTTGCAGCTGTGCAGGTGGGCGTTGAACGGCACCGCGTCCTACACCAGTTTCCTGAGGTTCGGAGCCCTCACCAGAGCCAGGAATGTCACTTCTCCTCTTCCTCACCATGGTAACAGCTACAAAAACGAAATTTCCATAAATCACAAGTCATATCCAACATGCCCAATCACATATGAGTAACAAAAAAAGGCAAAAACGTAAATTAGAAACAATTGTATCTGTCATCACAAGAACAAAGTACAACCAAGAACAAGAATCACAACAATCATGACCCTTAATCTGCCCCCGCTCATCTCACCACACAAAAGACCAACAAGTAGCACATGTGCGAGAAAGCATTAAATGACAAAATGAATCATCCATACAATTTAATGCAGACAAAATCACCTATTAACACCAAATACAAGAATGCCAGACATAACACCTTCGAAAAAATAATTTAGAAACAATTAATATGGTTCTAGACCACTAAATGGCATATGTAACCAAATGAAAAAATCATTTCAAAACAAATAAGATGTGCTCATATTTCAAAACTTGATAGAAGGCCATCCACGGCCACATCCAATTCGGAAATTAGAGTAATTACCCGTAAAATTAGTCACAGACACTTTAGAAACCATTTTTACCAAAGGCAAGATAAAGCAACTGTAGCTCGCTCAGAATCACAAACTTATCATGAAAAATGATAGAATAATAGTTTTGAAACAATCAAATGAAGAACATAAAATTTCCAAGACCTAAGTTGATGAAGAGGACAAACGTAGAACTTCAAAAACAGAAAAAGAGATATACACATACATTTCAACGAGTTAAAAAATTAAGGAAAAATCTAAAAAAAACTTTTTCAAAAAAATAAAATCACCAAGTTGCAGCACAGTTTTGGATGATCCAAAATCACTAGCGTTTGTGGAAGAAAAACACCCAAAAAAAACAAGCAAATCTTCGAAAAAAGCACAAACGCACAAATACAAAACATAAGATCAGATCATCGTTTCATCAAACATGTTCACCCAAAAAAATGCAGGAAATCGAAAAAATTAACAGTACAGTGGAGTGATAGCAGCAACACGAAATGCACAAAAATACCCAGATCCAACAAATCGAACCATACAGCAAACCAAAAACCAACACCAAAACCCTAACAAAATTCAAACAGAGTTCTCCACCACCAAACCCTAGATCACTTGTTGTGGTCTTTACCTTGAAGTTGCAAAAACTCTTGGGAAAGCTCCAACACAAAGACAAACGCTTATACGGTATGTGTGTGTGTGTGTGTGTTTCTCTCTCTGTGCTACAGACGGAAAAAATGAGAAAACTGCAAATAAATAGAGAGAGAGAGAGAGTGGGGTGTGATGAGAGAGAAGGAGTGGAGAGAGGGGGATAAAAAAGGGGGCCGAGGAGGGGTGTGTGTGTCTGTGCGGGTTGGTAAAACGACACCGTGGTTTATAGGAAACTACGAAAATGCCACGCATTAGGTCTCCAATGAAATGACAACTCAGCCCCTAGATATTCGCTTTTTTGGACCGGAGTCTCTATTGTGCTGACATGGACATATGTAGCCGTTGACCGGCATTTTCTACCGACGTGGCGTGTGACGTGGAAATATCTGAGAAGTTGACTGGCGGGAATGACAGCATGGTGGTGATGTGGCAACAGACCCAGCAAAAGTTTGCCGTAATTAGGTTCTCGCCCTTTACTTTCTGGAAATATAAATCAAGACCCGGATTTGAGCCATAAAGTTTTGTATCAAAACTTTTAGTTGATTATTATTACAATTTTATGCATAAAATCATGATAGATGAATTGTACAAATTATAGTCATAATCATTGGCTTTTTAGTGATTTTACTATTATCATTTATTTTTTTCAATTTGTACTATACGATGAGTATTAACAATTAATTACGAAAAAATCTGCAGCCAACCATAGCCTATCATATAAGTTGGTAACTATTAAAAATCATTATTTATCTTTTTATGATATCTGTATTTTTTAATTTAACTAAATTGTAGTATAACAATCTAAATAAACGATTTTTAAGCATTTCTAATAAATTAACATTAAAAATTATGTTTTCAATAAAATAATTTATTACTCGAATAATAAGGATATTCGCTTATTTTAATTCACATTGTAAATAAAGAATAACTTAGTTTATAAATATTATGATAACAATTATGATTATTTTCCTTTTATGTTTAAATAATTATTAGGCTTGATTTTATGAGAGTATGTTTTGGAATAAATATGAATGCAGAGAGTATTCGTGTAATATAATTAAATATTTGAGGGTACTTTTATATTTTAAATTTAAAAATGACAAAGCAAATAAAATAATAAATAGTAAAGGTGGGGATTGAATATTTTTCTAAAAACAACTTAATTATAAGATCTCCAACAAATTGTTTTTTTTTCATTTAATATATTTCAAGAGAAAAATTACCAAACAATACGTTATTAGACTAACATATAAACACACACATACAACAAAAAAAGACACGATGAGAGTTCGAAAATATTTTTGCTCTAGTTAATCATATTAAAATAGAGTGTAGATTATACGTCCAAACGCATAAGTGTGAACTCATCGATCAATATTTTTAATCCGACATAGTTGTTAAAGTATCAAATTAATATCATTATATGAAAAATTAAATTAAATATTAGAGAATAAAAATATTGATTTTATTTACAATTATATTAGAGAATAAAAATACTAAATTAAATATAAGAGAATAAAAATATTGATTTTATTTACAATTATAACCAAAATATATATATAAAACAAATGTATTGCACTTTTCTTATATCATTATTTTTGCATGAATAAATTAAGTACATGATATTAATTTATTAAATTTTATGAATAGTTTTATTTAATCCTTCCTTTAAAAAAATCCATCAAATTTTGCAGATTTTCCCAAAATGAAAGGAGTGAAAACAAAATTTTACCGAACAATAATGACCTTAATAGAATTTTGGCAAAAACATAGGGCACAAAAGAAATAAATGAAAAAATAAGTGAATGGGGGAGTAAATAAAGGCCGTGTCACATGATTGGCCACGACCCGTCTCGATTACTGCAGATGAAAAAAGCAAAGAATGGCCCTTGATTTCCACAACCACTTGCGCGTGTTTCTATTAACACCCTACTCGCTCTTATACGGCAACACGTGTACGAGTTTGCCTCCTACATGAAATTGTACGACGATATTTTACAAAATTATGATTGTAAATAATTCTACAACATATTCATTTTTTGTTTACGACTATATATTTTACAAAATTAGACAAGTTTTTAACCTTTGTTATATACTCTTCCTAGACACTAATTTATCTAATTTTTTTGTCGATATATAATTGTTACATGGTTTGTTAATTATTTTCTATCGTTTTACTAGTAAAAAACATGTAACCAGCCACTTCTATTTTTTAATTTTAATATATCATTGTAATTCGAGGTTATAGTATGATGAAGTTGAATATGACTGTGTTAATACGAGTATTGAGGTTTATGTTGTGCAAGTTATGACCAAACATTATTATTCACTATTTAAGTTTGATTGGTTTATTAGTTATCATTATTATTGATAATTAATGACTACTATATTTGATATGCCTATTGGATCAGCCCAATGGACCTACGATTTATTTATTTACTGGGCCACAAATTCAATTTAGAAGTTATTACTATAAAGGCCAAATCATCTTTAAATAAGGTTTGGGCTCGATAATTGGTTTCGACTCAATCAAGGAAGTATAGATAAAACTTAATTCATTTAATCAAGGAACGTTTATATACACAAGCAATCCAGCTATTACAATTTTCTTGACTATTTCACGATCCAAGTATCTGAATTAAGCATTGGAGGGGCTTCCGCCAGATCAACCCCGACTTAGTTCACGTTTACTTTGTAAGCAGGAATCTCAAGATCATCCAATACGTGATCAGTGACCCGATTCATTTCTTCGATTACATTTACTACAGGTAATTAACTAGCATCATCAATATTATTTAACACATGAATAAAATACGTTGATAGTAATAGATTAAGAAGTGAACTGAATAATCTATGGTCTCGTACAATATTGTATTTTTTATTTTATTTTGTTTTGTAAGCAGTCTTGTAGACTAGTGTGCATGTCTGGAGAGCTGTAAACTACGTTAGACATAAGGTGGTATATGTGACGAACTCAATCTAAAAAATACTAATCAATAAACTTAAATTCGAATATATTTTTTTCTTTTTATAATTAAATCATTCTTATGAGTCATTGATTATATACAAGGTGCCAAAGACATTCATTTGTATATAAGGGATTCTATTAATCCCAATTAACTAAAACACTAATTTCTTTCAAACATATATCTATATTTTTGTATTACTCAAAAAAAAAATATCTATATTTTTGTATAATAAAATAAGTGTTGAATTACCGAGCAAAAATAATTAAAAAATAAAATGAAATATTGATTTTTCTTGGTCAATATTTTTTCCCGTCACTGCAGCCAAACACACCCAAACGGTGTACGAAAACCAGCGCGAGTAGCCAATTAATTCTGGGTGGGGAAGGTACGGACAGTGCTTTACAGTGCATTTCTTGGCTTTAGCACTATAAAGCCAAAAACTTCTCTAAATTATCATTTCCACCACAATATTTTAATGTTTTCTAAAATACAGTACACGGTCAATATTTATTATGTTTTTTATTTTTTTCTCCATTTTCTTTTTATTATTATATTCCAATGAAGATAATTAATCAATATAATATTATAAAATTATCAACTTGGGATTACGAGGGGCTCGTCCATTTCATTATTGGACCCTTTTTTTTTAAATATATAAATAATTTTTATCTAGAACTTTCTTTATTTTGGCTAGACCCCAAATTAACTTTTTGGACCCATAATGCCCTTTAGATGTCATTTTATATGGAGGGGTGTGTTACTTTTAATAGGCCAATCTTATTCAAGAAATAGATAATAAATATGGGAATCAATGGGACCCACCCTATGTTAGGAATTAGGGTTAAACATTTATGCTTCGATCTTGCCATTGGATATGACCATTAAATAGTACAAATCGATTGAATTCCAAACTATTATTCGAGAGTTTGAGTTTATCCAGTGCACTTATACGATTGGTTGTTGGTTCTTTCGTTATGAAAAATAATATCAATTTGGGACATTTCAATGTTCGTAGAAGTCTTTACTTATAATGTAGATAGACTTGACTTGATGTAAGTATTTGTTTTTATATAAATTGTGAATGTCAGTATCTACGTATTTCATCTCATCCAATTGCTTCGATTTGAATTATTCGAAGAATATACCTTAATCATGAAGTTCCATTAGCAATCAAATGGAAATGAATCATATTTGTAGATAAAATTATTATTTCCTTTTATTGGCCAAATGATGTGGTACATCAATTATTCACACCATACAATAAAAATAGTTAAAATGCTATCCATCATGACTCATACATAGTTTGGTAGGTGGGCTTTAGTTATCACAAGAAAATCAATGTGTATAATGCTTGCACTTAAATGGAAAAGAATGGGCTAATTTTTCTTTCAGTTTTCTTAAATTGAAAAGAAATTTATATGCTAGAACTTTTATCAATTGATTGGAGTAAATGAATTTTTATCAATTGACTGAAGTTCGAACTCATTTGCCAATGATCTTTAGATCGAGTTCATCATACTTAAATACTGTCTAATACTTCATCTGTTCCATAATATCTGTCTCTTTTGAGAATTTTTTTTGTTCCATATTATCTGTCAATTTACAATTTCAATGCTGCATTAATTGTTTATTTTTCAATTTTACCCTTATTAGTTCTATAGCACTTTGCATGCATTAATTAATAAACAAGGGTATTTTGGTCAATTAATATCTATTTTCCTAAAATCAAGACATAGTTATTGAGATTCTTAAGATTTGTGTCAATGTGAAAAACGACACCTATTTAGAAACGGATGGAGTATTTAATATATTTCAATTTCATTCACAAATCCTAATTTAAATAAGTTTATATTTATCATGAGTTTTATCATATGCTTTGGAAACTCCGAAAATCATAATGAGCAATAAAATTTGTTCGTCGAAAAAATGAGCTACAAATTTTAATGAATTAATAATAAATTCATTTAAATAAATTTAATATGTTATAATTTGGTAATTTGAATTCGTTTTTAATTCATTGAGATGGATCTGAGATATGGCCCGGCCCATTATCGAGTAATTTTTGAAATTTTCCCATCATAGTAAATTACTATTTTACCCACATGAAATATACTTACCTCGTTGATTCAATAATTGTGAGACAAATTTAATTCAAAACAATAATCCAATTATTAATTTTCACAGATTAATTTCATCTGGCAGTAAACAAAACAATGGCGGCGGCGACTACGGCGGCGGCGGTGAAGAAATCAGCGGTGTTGTATCACTACCCCTGTCCCGACGGCGCTTTCGCCGCCTTGGCAGCTTACCTCTATTTGTCTCAATCTCCGACCGCCCCTCTCTTCTTCCCGAACACCGTCTATTCTCCTCTCAGGTCTCTCTCTCTCTCTCTCTCTCTCTCTCTCTCTCTCTCTCTCTCTCTCTCTCTCTCTCACACACACACACACACACACACACACACACACACACACACAAGCTAACTGTTTGTACTTTGATGCTTATGTGGTGCACATATGGTGTTTGTTATATTGCAGAGCAGAGGATTTACCATTCAACGAAATTGACACAGTTTACCTGCTGGATTTTGTGGGCCCGCCGGGTTTCGTCCAGCAGCTCTCTCCTAAAGTTAGAAAGCAAGTTTGATATTCCTTTTCCTCAATTGATTAATTGATATTTCAATTTATAAAATTAGGTTGTGTTTTTTAGATGAAATCGAAACTCAAGATCAAATTTTTAATTGCTGTAGCTCATCTATGACTTAATTTTTTTTTATTAAAAAAATTATGTAGATGATCTTTAGTTTGAGTATGATTAATTCTTTATTGTCTTGAGCAAATGCTAGATATTTAGAGGCGTTTGGTGATTAGATTCCCACCATACCTTAAAGTTGAAAAAAAAAAAAAGAAAAGAAAGTGCTTCCCACTATGCATATTGTATTTCGAGTGACACAATGTTTGTCCATTTTCAGTAATTTCTATGTTCGATATTTTGCGATATAGGGTTGTGGTATTGGACCATCACAAGACTGCACTCGAGATGTTGGGTTCGGGGATTTCAACTAGTGGAAATGTGACTAAAGTGATTGACATGGAGAGGAGTGGAGCTACTATAGCTTTTGATTATTTCAAGGAAAAACTCTCCCGTGGGGGCACCCACAGTAGTAAAGACGTCGCCTCTAGTGAATATCAGAGAGTGAGACGAATATTTGAGTATATCGAGGACGCGGATTTGTGGAGGTGGCGACTTCCCGATAGTAAAGCATTTAGCAGTGGATTGAAGGATTTAAATCTTGAATTTGATGTCACATCCAACCCTTCATTGTTCCAACAGGTACCTTCCTTTGCGGGATATAACTGTATAATGTGGTACATATTTAAAATATTCCAAAAATGAATTGGATGTGTTTTTTAATATTTAGTGAATGTACATCGGTTTTTGGACTGTGTCATGCATGAAAGTGATAAGAGAATAAAAAAAGTTATCATGAAAGAGTAATACTGTGGACTCGACTTTTTTTCTTTGTGATGTTGATTGTGGTTCATTGCTTTGCTAGTTGTGGGAAAAAAATATCTGCGTTTTCTAAAGTGATAATTCTTGAATAAAAAAATCGGTTAGCCAAACTTAACATATTTGTATAGGGGTCAATTCTATGCTACACACGCTGGAGTCTACACCGGGTAGATCCTTACTTTCGTTTGCACACACCAACATGGGTGTGTGTTTTTGTGTGTGAATAAACTGTAAAGAATTAACCGATGTATTTCACCCGGTGCAGTGTGGAATAAATCTCGAGACAAAATATTTTCTTAAGGCGTTTCATAATGATATCTGTTTTTGCAGTTTCAAATTTGAAGATAGCTTCATATCGCGTTAGACTAATCGACTTTGTCGGGTTACCTAGTCGGGAAGAAAGATGCCTTATACACAGTCCAAAATGACTTATTCTAGTAGGTTTATATACCATTTCACCTTTCTGCTTTCCCAGAATTTTGATGAAACCTTTTCCATTAATATGTCTTCTTATTCATTAAACTAGACAGCTAACGGAGCTCATAAATCGATGGTTCATTGTATATATTTGAATTATTAAGATAATGGGCTATATTTTGGCTTCTATTTCGTATGTTCTATTTTAATTTTTTTTTATGGATGTTCTATTTTAATTTGATCACTTCAATTTTAATCATTTTTTATCCGACAATATTTTTCCGTCATGCATGCTATACGTAGCATACCTTCCATTTCTTCTAAAGGCTTTTTTTTCACTCAATATTGGCATACTTTGCTTTCAGTTGCTGTCATTAGACCTCGAATCAGTCATAAGTCAAGGTATGTCTAGCTTAGCACATAAACAGAGCATTATAGACGGGGTTCTCGAGCACTCGTACGAAATTGCACTTGGTGGTGGAGCTTTTGGACATTGCCTGGTAAATTTGATCTGCATTCGTCCTTCTATGCTTTTCTGTAGTTATCTGAACTAATATTTTGTTTCTATATTTTAAATTGATAGTTAATTGACTGTATTCATTGTTAACTTAAAATGCATTCAATTCTATCAAACTCGGGCTTTCGCTTACTGTTAGCTTCACGGATGGTGTATGTAGGTTTCTGTATATGTTTTTTTAATACTAGGTGGTTATGTGATTATTTTAAATCTTTTTATGCTGCATAACAATTCTAGGCATAGTCTTCGAGCTAACTGGTAATACATCTCTAGTATTTGAATTCATCGATATTCTGATCGAATGGTTTGACATTGTATTACTGATATGCATATTGCTATTTTATTCTTGAAGGCTGTAGATGCAGATTCTGTAAGTGAATTGAGGAGTGAGCTTGGACATCAGTTAGCTAATAAAAGCATGAAAACGAACTCGAGGTTTGTAGTTGATTTCCTTTTTTATTTATTTATGAAAATTTAAAGTGTAAAAAGATTTGCCTCGACGAGACATGAGGCACAGAACATATGCATCTGTGTAGTATCTATTATCTTCATCTGCATTTGCACCAGAATACGCAATTCTCTTTTATGATACTGCAAAATGTTATAAGAATCCCGTTATTTTTTTTAATGCAATTCGGGTATGTATTGATGTTCGTGAAGGTCAAGATATGATTCATTAACCGTGATGATTATTATTCAGGGGAATCGGAGCTATTGTGTATAAAGTTCCCGAGCTTGAAAATGACCTAATGTTGAAAATTAGCCTAAGGAGTATCAAAGAAGAAGACACTACACCTATATCACAGGTCATTTCCCGGTTTTCCAAACTAGTATAGTTCTTTTCGCCAGAAAATATAACATACAATTGAAGCTCAATATATATATATATATATATATATATATATATATATATATATATATATATATATATATATATATATATATAAAATAATAAAACCAAATTTTATGCAGAAATACGGAGGTGGAGGGCATCGCTGTGCTAGTTCGTTCCTCTTAAATTATGCAGAATTCCAAACGTGGAAAGTTTCTGGTAATAACTCAATCTAGATGTACTCCTCTCTATTGTTCAAGCATGGGGGGTGGGGGTGGGGGTCCGTAATTTGTCGAATTATCTGAGATGCCTCTTTTTGACTGTACAATATGAAAATCTAGCTCGTAATCTAACTTTCATTTATGTGTCAACAAAATATTTATTACTATGATTTATGTTACAAGGTTTTGTTTCAATTCATAGTCTCTTCGATGCTCTTCTATTGCATTAAAATTCGTCCAATCAAATTGTTTTTTTGAGTGCTTCGATATGTGATGGAAACCACAATAACACGATGAAATGATGCTTGTGATTATTAGTTCTGCTTTAATTAGACATGACCATGTTTAATTGTACGTGTGCATAATGTTAACTCTGTGGACCGAAAGAAAACGAGCTGTTCGAATCGTGGGTCCCCCCGGTAAGCCAGAATTTAGGACAGGGGAGAAAATTGACAACTGAAGCTGTATTAGTATTTGCAAATATGGACCCCTACACAGATCACATGTACAGAAATTGTCTGTCTGTCAAATTGTGTACTAAGTTTGGTCAAGAAAACTGGAACACAAATCTCTTATAGAGGAACAACCAACTAACAATATTAACTCCCTCTGCAGGGAGTAGGCCCTTTATTAGTAAAACCAAATTTAAAAAAAAAAAGAAAAAAGAAAAAAAAAAAACCCGAAAAACCAAATCTGTGTAGCCATAACATAACATGGCTGCACAGTAAATGTAATACATCACCCACAAGAATAATCTAAGTACAATTAGAGATGACCTGCATAAGAAAACTCGACCAAAAAAAAAAAACCGAAATTACAAATATTAATTCTTGAAATTAATCTTTTTTATGTTATTAAAATCGGGTGTTTTTTCTTTTGTTAGTTTATAAATGCCATTTGAGAAATCTCATCACCACCGAAAGGTGTGGTAGACGAGCACCAAACATCGTCTGTGATGAATTGCATCCACGAATCATCCTTGTCGTCTTTGTCTTCTTCTTCCATACATATATTAGAAGATGACGTCACTGGAAAATCGGGCGACAGCGTTTCGTGCTCGTTTGTGATACCTTGTGTGTAATCGAGCAACGATATGTTATTACTAGATTGCCCTTGGTCTTCAACTTCAGGGCACAGCCCGTTTTTCTTGAAAACACGACATAGTGCGTACGAGTCCTGTGAGGCATAAGATAGTATAGATAATAAAGTTAGCATTTTTAATTTGATTCAAGATTAGGGACAAAGTAGATTCTTGAGTTCATTTTTTGGTTTTGAGGGGTGGCACTAAAGGTGGGGGCGATGCGTATATTTTATCGGTCAATAATTGGGGCTATTCGATTTTGTTCGATACACTGCTGTCAAATTTTTTTTTTTTAAAGTAATAAAAAAGTGAGATAAAGAAGAAGATGCAGAAACTTGTTGAAAGTACAAAGAGATCTTTCTATTCTCTCTTCTATGGCAATGGAGGATCATCACAAAACACTCATTCTTTTGAACTGTACTATGTCAATACTCTCTCTCTAGATCTCTCTCTAGAGAGAGAGAGAGAGCAATGGATTTGGGTTATTTAGGGGAGAGAGGGAGAATAAAGGGAAAAGTGACCGACACCTTCATACAGATGAAAGTGAAGGGAAGTTACTTTAGGGTTTATTTAATATTTGATAAATGAAAATGAGAAGATTTTACATACAAGAATCTGAGATTCTAGATCAGGGCATCATATATGATTTGTTTATCAAAACAACAGGTAGTAGCAAAAAGAGAGAATAAAAAAAACAAGAAGCTATATGATTGGTGGGTGATAAGATTAGATTCAGTCGTATGTAAGAATTGTGGTTCTGTCTTATTATTGAAAAACAAGAAAAGTGAAGCTAAACTGCATATGTTACTCAAGAGATCTAACATCTCTGCAAGAAAAGAATAACATGTCAGCAATTTCCTTTTTTTCTTTTTTTTAGTGATTATTATTTAATTATAGAAACCTATATAATAATTCATCATATGCAAGAATCACACATACACACACACATATGTGTGTGTGTATATATATAAAAGCTAGATCAAAGGTGGGATAATTGAGTGTGACAAAAGTAGCAATCGTCCCATGCATGCCATGCAGTTCACGTTCTTTATAAAACACACACACACACACACACACACACACACACTATATAGAGAGAGAAACACACACCACATTACACACAGGTATATATGTGTGTGTGTGTGTGTATTAACAGGAATATAACATGAGGGCACATGTTTAAAGCGCAAACCATCTTTGCTTTTTATCCATCCTTTAACAATATTAAAAAGAGATGATGAGAAAAATAGAAATGGAGGGAAATACTTTTTTTTTTTTTCCTTTAAATAAGGGACCTTGAAATCCGTGCATTTTGGAGTCAAAATGGTGAAATCTTTGCATGAATTGGGTAATTAACTTGTAGCTAAATTAAATCTAAACCCCTTAATTAATATCACATTAATCCTTCCCTCTCTAGGTTAACTTGTCTTAATTAATTTACTTAGCCTCAAATCATGCGACGAACAGTACACTAATCACCGGGGAGTTAGATGCTACGCCTGATTATTTACAACGGGTCGATTTGTACCGTAGATTTGATCTAAGAAAATTATATCAAGAAAATCGCACTTCCTAAGCTAAGAAGACAATCAAACCTCAGTGAAGCGAAAAATAACGATCTGATAAAAACCATTTTCGACAGTTCTTCGAAAATTTCACGATCACGTACGTTATACCCTTCGACTTATAATGCACACACACACACACACACACACATGCGCGCGCGCGCACACATATATAAATATAAAATTGGTAAACTATACGAGCTACCTGAATACCAGAAGTGTCCTCCCACTCTTTATCGTCGAGTCGATATTCATGCATAACCCAATCGGTTCTTATTCCCTGAGGCGCCCTTCCTCTGTAGTAAACGAGCGTCTTCTTCATTCCGATCGCTCGATTCTGGCTATTCACTCTCCTATCTTTTCCAGTCGATTTCCAATACCCTGCCCTTGTCGCTCGATTTGTTCTGAACCCGTTCGGATATTTTCTGTCTCTCGGCCCAAAAAAATACCACTCCGGATCCCTACTCGGCAAAAAAGATTTCTCTACACAACCAAAAACAAAATACAAAATATATATTATAATGTTTTCAGACAATGTATGCATATTTTAACCACATTATTAAAAATAAAAATAAAATAAAAAAGTTATATACTAACCTGCTAATTCCCAAGGCTCACATTTGTAGAGATCAACTTCCGGGATGATATCGAGTTCGATTTCTTGGCCTTGGATTTTCCTCTTGAGATAATAGTTCACGAGTTCTTCGTCGGTTGGATGAAATCTGAAGCCCGGAGGTAATCCGACTGGGGCCATGATAGTAATTTGCACCACCGCCGCCGGCTAAATTTCTCCGAGCCTATTATCGAAACCCTTTATTTTACGAGTACGAAAAACAAACACGAAGTAACCACTCATGAAGTGCATTATATAAAGGAAATCAAAGTCCCTTGTCTTTGAGTTATTTTTCACTTTTGTAGATTCTGAGAAGCGTTTCTTGCAAGCCCTTTAAACAAAAACATTAAACAAAAATAAATCCCTCAAGTATGACAAAATTAGATTATTATTTAAATTTATTTATTTATTTATTTTAATATTATGTATATAAAGAAATTACAGCACTGGGGCCCAAGGCTTTTTTCCCTCGTGAAATAAGGGTTTAAAGCAAGACTACATGATGAGATGGTCCAGGTTGGTCGTAGTGTTGGATCATCAAACTTTTGGATTTCTTTTTTTTTTTTTTTTTTTAATTTTTTTTTAATTTATATATAATCTAATGTGATTCATAACTAGTCATACAACAAATTTTAGTTCTAGTTCGTGATGGGTACCTATTTGAACTCGAAGATAAAGAGTACGTAATACATAATTTTATTCTATTACATAATAATTTTTATATGAATGCGAATTTAGGGATTACAGATTATCTAAGGCACAAAAGAAAAGAACCGAAAAAAATATGTGGAAAAAGATTAAACATAAAAGCTACAAAGAGCAAAACTTCTATGAAGAAGATGCTAAACTTTTTGTTTACGATACAGTTTCCAATGGCACATTTTTCTTGTTCAAAATCAACTAGCGGTGGCACCAGCCACCAACCCAGTAGAAAGCACATTACCTTGTTCAAAATCAACTAGCGGTGGCACCAGCCACCAACCCAGTAGAAAGCACATTATCGAAAACCTAAGTCTGATCAGGACAATTCAATTTTTGGTCAACTCTCATCATCGAAATCCCAATCTTACTGATTTTTAACTCTCTTGTGTTTTCCTCACTCAGAAGTCGATCTCATTTGCTTACCGAAGAAATTAGTAAGAGATTCAAATGAATTTGCTCTCTCTCTCTCTCTCTCTCTCTCTCTCTCTCTCTCTCTCTCTCTCTCTCTCTCTCTCTCTCTCTCTCTCTCTCTCTCTCTCTCTCTCTCTCTCTCTCTCTCTCTCTCTCTCATGTTATTAAATACAAAGAAAGTTCTTGTAACTTAAACAAATTAGGAAAGAAATAAACCGTCCACTCCCATGATTTAGTTGGACAAAACCAAGTAAAATCTAGGTTATTACATAAACTTGGATATCTTCTTAGTTGAGTTAATTGATTAAGACAACATTTTCAATAGGTCCAATTGCAATTTGCTATACAATGCAAATTTAATTTTTTTCAATTCAAAATACTTATAAATATATTAAAAACTAGTAAAGAGCATGCAACAAATTATAAAAATAATATTCCTCATCCTTTACGAAATACTTATCATGGAAAATGACAATTGGGCCCATCAAATGTTTGCTAAAATCATTTCATTTGACTAATTTAGGCAAACTCAAAGAGTCCCTTTTGGTGTTAAATGCCACAATTAAAATGCTTTCCACCAAACAAGTAATAAAGATAACCATTTCAACCTATTCTTGATTTGATGTATGTTGTCACATTATACACTATATATTTAAATTTGCAAAAATAAAATAAAAATAAGTAGTAAATAAAAAAAAAATTGTAGTCTATAATAGAGCTTTATATCCCTTTCAAAATTAGTAGATAGTTAATATATAATAACATCAAATCTTGGAAGCGATCAACGTAATTAATTAGCTGTTTTGACTTTTAAATGAGACGTGCTAATTAATTAAACTGCTAATGACTTGACATGCATTTGTTCATTCATTTGTGTGGGTGGGACCCACAAATGCAACTATACTACTTGTATTGTATTTTCCCCATTGATTATTATTATTAGATAAATTAAGGGATTAAGGCCTCGTTTGGTCGGAGAAATTAGTCATTATTAACTAAAATTTTTGACTTTGTTTAATATTTAGTATATCTGGTATACAATGGTGTCGAAATCAACCACCATTTCTCAAATCTCAATTATTTTTTGTAGAAACATAATTTGTTTCGTGTACATATATATGATATATCAATGTCG
Organism: Erythranthe guttata; assembly: GCF_000504015.1. The sequence goes on along the minus strand of NW_012194869.1, from coordinate 983,899 downwards.
TTGTTTATGAAAATTGAAGGCGATGTTAGTTTTAAAGGTCGAAAAATGCGCACACACATGCACAAAAAAGCGCGGTCGCTATCGTTCGATTAAAAAAAAAAAAAAAAAAAAAAAAACCCACCCCTCCTCCAAACAGCACTACTTACCAAACCTATGGTAGGATTTTTCACTTGAAACGCGACTCTTATAGAGAGATATTCGTGACACGTCTTTTTAATTGGTTTTTAAAATTATTTATTTATTTATTTTCCGTAATCAAGAGAGAGAGAGAGAGAGAGAGAGTTGTAGAGAGAGAAAGTGTTAGTTAGAAATTGATAGAGACAAACAATGAAGGTATCCAGTCTGTCACTGTTATTGCCCCCCACTGCCCACTTGGAGACTTTAAATCCCCCCTCTTTATTCCCACTCTGGACCACTCCATCGAACCCTAATTTTCCTATTTTAATTTACGACGATCCTCCTCATGTAAGATCAAATTACGAAATACACCCTCTTGTTTGGGTAGTTACAATCGCCTCCCTCAACTATAAATCTTCTTATACATGTTCACCTTTCTGGTGTCAAATTTAGTGGAATCTTCTAGATTATATGGAATATTCTAAAATTTGTTCCCGTTTTATTCGATTCTAGCTCCACATTTTGAAGCAAGATGATCATGGGATGTGTTTTTCGGCTTTTATATATATGGTGCATCAGAAACTGCATTTTTGCACAAAACAAATACAAATTAGAGAACATTCCACGAATCTAGAAGATTCTGTTGAATTTGACTTAGTTGAGAGGATAGTTGTAATTACCCAAACGTGAGGGTTTTTTTTTCGTAATTTGACATTACCTCAAGGGTGTGGTTGTAATTTACACTATTAATTAATTAATTAGTTACTATAAGCAAATATTATATAGAACGAACGAGGGGGAAAATTCAAAATTAAAAAAACAATAGATAATTAAAATTAAATTCCATAATAATTAATTAAAAGTTCAAAACAAACAGAAGTCAATACCCGAACCATACAGTATATCTTGCTGTGTGTAGAGATAAATTCCACAGCAAGAATATCACCAAACGGTGCGTTCTTGACTCCTCTTTTCAATAAAAAAAAAAAAAAAAACACAAAAAAAATTAAAAAAAAAAAAAGAAAAAAAGAAAAAAAAAAGTAGTTGTCAATTGTAAATGAACTTGACAGCAAAAACAAATACAGCAGCAGCAGCAGCAGCAGCAATTTATAAGTCAGCTTCAGCTATTGATGACGTGACACTAAATGAAGCATTCATATTCCCCCAACTAACACACACACACACACACACACCCGCACGTGTGTGTGTGTGTTTTTTTTTTTTCTTTTTTCAAAAATTTTTCGAAGTTCGATCAGTTGCAGTTCAATGCGGCTTTAATCTGATGAACGGTGTTTCCGATGAGGTTATTGACGGTGTTCACCGTCTCGGGGCTCATCCGCGCCGACGGCGAGTTGCTGACTAGGATCTGGAACACCACGGTCACGAGCGAGCCGGATGACGACGACCTGTCGACGGTCGTACTGTTCGAGCTCGTGGACGCCACGTCGTACTGGCCGTGGTGGAGCTGGTGGGGCCCGCCGTCGGGCGAGATCGTGAATCCCGACGGGAGCAATGGGAGGAATGTGGGGTCCTCGCCGCTCATGGCTACGTTGATCGAAGGCAAGTCGACGGGGCAGTGGACCACTATCGACCCCGACGAGTCGATGCAGCTCTCTTGGAGTATTAGCATGTTGTTCTGGCTTGTGTTGTATGCCTGCATTTTGTATATTCAAATAAAATAATTTTTTCTGATATTTGAAAAAATAAATAAATCGGATGTATTGTTAGTTAGTTACCCTTAGGATCGATATGCAGTTTCCGGGATGAGAGCCGTTGGAAATGTGAGCAACTTCTTGGACAGGGTTTTGGTTTGAGAGAACATCCCACTACAAAAATTTCGTGACAAGAATTAGTCGAATCCAATATTTTCGAGTGATTGCAAAAGCTTACGAAAACATGATATACCAGCTTTTTTTTTTCGTGTCGTAATCTATTTTCGAGTGATTGCAAAAGTAATTCTATTGTAACTCAAAAAGCACGTTTCGTTCTGATAATAACTTAACTCATAATCACCAACTTCTGATTTTACAAAAGATTTTGACGACTTTTCAAGAGTTTATTGGATCGTGATCCGTCGTTTGCTTTTGAATCTCTTGTAATAAGTGTTTTTACGACACAATTTGGAGCAACTTTTCTCTCAATTAGTACCTTTTACTCGTAATTACCGACATCTACTTTTACAAAAGCTTTTGCAAACACCACTTAGAAATTAAATTAAATACCGATAGATGAAAAGACGGGATTTTTTATTTTTTTTATTTACCTGAGGCCTAGTTCTCTCGTCTCGAAAAAAATTGAAGACGCTTTGGGGAGGAATCGGAAGCCATATAGTGGCGGCTGCACTAAGCACCACCGCGTTGGGCTGAGCTGGATCGGTGCTCCGGTGGAGGGTGGCTCGAACTTCAAATTCGTTCATTCCGGAAACCGAGGTCCATTGTTGTCCATTAGAAGGATTAATGCTTGAGCAAAAATTGCTCACCATTCTTTGAGCAAGTCTCGTCATGCTCCGTTTGCCTTCGGGCGAGGGTATCACTCCTATTTATTTCAATCAGAAAACAAACAAACATCACTCTATCATTCGAAAAAATAAACTCGAATTTATTTAAATACACATACTAATTTGTCATTAATTAAAAAAATAAATTATATTACCTCCTCCGGGATCACGAGACGAGTTTCCGGGAACCATCAAATAAGCAACTCTTTCACATGTTCTTTGAAGAGTCGAAATCCATCTTTCGGCTCCGAAGGCTAATCCACTTTGAATAAGGTCTCGATAAAGCCGATGGATTGGAGCTTTATCTTCTACTTCACAATGTTCCACCCAAGTTATCTATATATATAATTTTGTCACAAAATGGATCGATAAATTAAAATTTTCGTTCGAATTGATTGTTTATTACGGCAAAAAAAAAAAAAATCTTTTTGACAACCTTTGAGTAACCATTAGGCATGTCTTGGATCAAGCAGCCGGACGGAAGCCTTTGAGATTTGCACGACGAAGAGAGTTGACTTTCTTGATGAGGAACATCGTACGAAACATTGACTATGGCCCACAATCCCGGTTCGATTTGCTGCCGAAAACGGAGGAAGTAGAATTGCCTTGTTGGCACTAATGCTGAAAGAACCTGCAACTCTTCATACATCTATACCACACACCCAATAAAAAAAAATTACGAACAATTAACACATAGTTACGCGAAGAAAACGAACGTATTTCAATCGCTTAATTAAAAAAAAAAATTCGATTACCAATTGCAATGTGCTACTTTGGCTTCCTAGCATTCCAGATGAGATAACTTCAATAGTTCTTGCCCTTGACACTATTGTAGGAAATAACTCCACCCACTTATTCTGTCATTTAATTCACATAATTTAAAATCGACAACTTATAACCACAAATTCGACTTTCTTCGTTTTATTATTAAAAAAAAATTGAAAAACAATTACTAACCGCATCCATAAACATGTCGACCAACGCTAACGAATTCATTATAACAACACCGGAATCTCTCGAAGCTTCAATCCGAACATTAGGATTTTTCAAGTGATCATTAGGCCTCGGAAAAGTTCTCTCGTAGGTTTCAAGATTGAGCATTTCTCGACCGTCGGATGAGGACTTGATCCAAAGGTGCTCCTCGTTGCTCTGCACTAGCCTGATCAACTCATCCATCGCACTAGCCGCGATATCGGACATTAATGACTTGTCCAAATCGGAAATGCTCAACGATGGGAAGGGCAAATTCGGAATCACGCTCGAAGAACTCCCCGGTAGGAGATCGAGATCGAGATCTAGCGTGGGGCCCGCGTTAATTCCGTGTCCACCGAAACTAGCCATTGATAAATCCAATGAAGATATGTGAATTGGCTGAACTGGTGGCAGCTGTGAGATAGGCCTTCCTATGTATTTTGCAGCAATGCTTGAAACTCTATCCAACTACCAAAAAAAAAAAAATTAAACAAAAATTGAAATAAAAACTTCAAAAATCAAAATAAAATTAGGGTTTGATCAATCAAGATGAATTTTTTTTATAAAAAAAAAATTAGTACCTCTTCTTTCAATTGGGCATTTTCGATTCGCAGTTTTTGTTCGTCGAAATACGAATCTTCAGTGACAGGAGGGCCACCACAAGAAGGGCAGATTATATTTTTTAGGGCTTCTCTAATTGCAATGTTTTCACATCTAATCTTGTCATTATCTGCCCTAAGTGCACAATTATCTGATCTTTCATGCTGTGCCTGAAATTATCAAAATTAAAAAAAAAATATATAAAATTCAAATAGTATATATGACGTCAGCAAAAAAAGATTCAATTTTTATAAAAAAAAAAAAAAAGAAGAAATCAAGAAAACCTTCATCTGAGTTCTTCTGTTTTGGAACCAAAATTTGATCTGCCTAGGATGTAAGCCCAACTCTCTGCTCAACAGATTTCTTGTCTTCTCATCTGGGTGTGGACACTCTTTGAACATTCTAGAAACACACACAAAACACACACACAAAAACCTTAGTTTCATCGAAACCATTTAAAATTAAAGATTCGATTTTTATTTTATTTTCTTGCAAAAAGGGGTGTGCATGGAGTTGAGTTTTGCAGAAATGGGGTTCAGAAAAAGGACATACGATTCGAGGCGTTGAATTTGGTGGGCGGTGTGGCGGTGGTACCGCTTCTTCCTCCGGTGAGGATCGGAGGCATCGCCGCCGCTAGAGCCGCCGCCTCCGCCTCCACCTCCACCGCTGCTGAACTCCATAGACTATATATTAAATTTCTGTAAATGAATAATTAATAATAGAGAGTATTATAATCAAGAAGGTGTTGCAGATTAGATTACTGCATATTCATTCCCATAATACATAACTTTGAATAAATAACTGCACTTACTATATAACAAAAAAAAGATTATATGGTAGGTTGATGAAAAAACAGCACAAAAAATTCAGGAAAATAGAAATAAATTAGAAAAAAAATTAAATAAATGGGATTTGATTATGGAATAAGATGAGCATGTGTAAGTAATTGTATAGCATCTGTCAAGGCACTAGCCATGTTTTCATTTTTGGCAGTGTTGCTAAAGTAACGCCCCAGAAAATCATATATATATATATATATATGTATGTATATATTGTATGTATATATTGTATGTATTAGAAGAGAGGGGGGTGGGGGTGAGGGTGGGGGGTAGGGTGGGTGAGGAGGAGGAAATGGAAATAAAGAGAAATCTTGGGAGGGTGGGAGAGGAAGGTGTGGTGTAATTAAGAGAAAGAAAAGAAAGAAGGAAATAAGAGAGAGAGAGAGAGAGAGAGAGAGAGAGAGAGAGAGAGAGAGATGAGAGAGAGATACAAAAGCCAACCCATAATAATAACTGCTACTATACCTACGTACACACACAAACACACACTGGCTACTTACTACTACACAATTTCTCCTAACTACTGTATTTATATTTTTATGTATGTATCTATGGTGTGTGTGTGTGTGTGGTAAACTTGTAACCGACGGATTTATGATTTATGATTTATTTTTTTCTGATCACACGGTGGGAGAAAGAGAAAAAGGGCTGCAATTAAGGAGGGGGGTGGGGGGTGGATTTTTGTAATAGACTAAACATTTGAAAGGGGTGATGAAAGGGCCATTGTTTTTAGAAATTTTATTTTCTTGATTCTTTAAACTCTTCATTTTCAAGAACCGATTTTTGTTTTGCTTATTTTGCTTTATGTTTCTTTCAATTTTTTTGTATAGGTATTTGCATATAATGTAATATTGAATTAGTGGCTTTTTTTTGTATTTATAATGTCAAATTGAGTTTATGTATATATATATATATATATATATATATATATATATATATATATATATATATATATATATATATATATATAAAGTTAAATGAATTTTTTATCTATACAATATCAATGTGAATGTGTGTTATTGTGTGTGGATAAAAGATAGTATATCTGATATATTTGACCTTGTGCAGCATGAAATAAATCGATTATTGCGTGTGATAAAAATGATCGATTTAATAATGCATTTATGAAAATTAAAAGATTGCTTCTTTTTTATGAAAATTGAAAGATTGGCTTTTTAGTTAGGCAAAGTATATAATACTTGAATTATTAAAAAATAAAAAATAAAGTTAATTACCAAGATTATTTAATTAGTTTTCATGTTGCAAAATTACTATTTTTATATAAAAATAAATAATAATTATTTACAAAATTGACATCCAAATATGTTTTGTAATGTATGAAAAATAAATTCTCTCATGTAAAATGGTTGTTGAATTTAATTTTTTACATATATATATTTATTTTAATTTTCATGACAAAGCAACACAAAATAAATGTAATAGTAAGTGCAATGAACCCCTCATTCAACTATATTAGCACGAAAGTGTATTTTCTCTTCAAATAAATGCTCCCTTTACATTAATTGTCCTTGGAAAAATACTTCTCTCTCTCTCTCTCTCTCTCTCTCTCTCTCTCTCTTCTTTTTTATTTTTCAAATAATTGAGGTAAAAAATGTGTGTGTGTGTGTGTGTGAGAGAGAGAGAGAGAGAGTTCTAGAGAGAGAGAGAGAGGACAAGTGATAGTAGTTATTGGTAGATACAGAATGATAACTCATGGCCAGGTGTGTACAGTTTGGTGTTTTTAATTTCAGGGATGGTAAAACCCGGCCACCACTACACACTATTAATGCGGCCGGCCGCCGCCGCCCGCCGGAGAAACCTTACCTCCCGGAAACACATAATGACCGTTATACCCTTTCTTGTTTTGATACTTTTGCCATGTATTTAATTCTACACACTTTTCAAGAATGAATGGAAAAATAAATATTTTATTTTATAAAAAAAAAGGTCAAAGTTGGAACCTATTTCGGGTGCAACTCTTCAACTCTCCATAGCTCCAATGTGATATACAATTTTTGGTTTAGTTTTTCATTATTTAATTAATTAATTATGCAAAGCACTAAAAAATTAAAAAAAAATTAATAGTAATAAAAGCCCATATTGTAATTAATTGAAAATTTCAATATTAAAATAACATAGCAAGAGAATGTTTTGATGTAATAAAGTATTAGATTTCAATGTTACATGGATATATACTATTTTATTGTAGTAGTGTACTTACTGTACCTATAAATTAATCTTGTTAAAGATGATCATATGAATGTTATTGAATAATTGAAAATTAATGATTCTACATAAATTAATTTTATTAATTTTTTTTTTGACTGATTAAATGAAATTAAAGGCAAATTATGCACCTTGAAATTACTACATATTGGCTTCATAATGAGCTCAAATTAAACCTCAAAGATACAATCATAAAATTTAATTTGTTTCAATTTAATTTATAAGCTATTAATTAAACTTACTAGGATTTTAGTCATAATAACCATTTATACCATAGGGTATAATACATTATTCTTTTTAATTGAGTTAAAAGATTAAAGATATAGATGTATACTTTAATATTTATAAGTTAAAACTTGTGGACAACCTTTAAAGACGACGGAATACTTATATAAACAGTACTGCACGAACAAAATAAATAATCAACCACTAATCCATTATTAATAATAGTCTAATCCATGATCTGATTTAAATTTTAGGAAAATTAATATATGTAGACTAAATCGTTCGCTGCTTTCGGCAACATCGTGCTTGTTACATAAATTAAATTTAGAATACACTATAATATACAATAATATTGATATTACCAAAATAAGAATTACGATAAATAATAACTATCCTTGGAGATATAAATATTAAATATTAAACGATGTATGTCTCTTTTATAATATAGATGTTTTATGTCTTAACAAAATTAGATTAGTTACAAATGCAAAATATACTTGAAAAAATAAATATAATCCATTTTGAAAACCAATAATCATGATTGGTTTAATTTACTCGGATTTAATTTCATAAGGTTCGATTGAATCATAATTTTAATCATAAGATAATTATTTAGTATTTATTAAAAGGCCCAAGATTTTGTCTGGCCCAATCAAATCATTATAGGCCCATTTATAATTTCTTCAGCTCCAATAAGCAAATATGTACAAATGAATTGGATTCTAACTCCTTTTTTTTTCAGTATTAGTTTTATAATAATATAAATAATATATAATAATAAATCATAATAATAAAAATATTTTAATTCCTTTAAAAAATTAAAAATAAACAATTTATAATTAAAAAAATACTAAACCTCTGTAGAAAATTATTTTCACAGATGTATGTACTAATCAAAATATTTGTCCCTTAGGCAAAATATAATATTGGTTAGAACTGAGTTATATATATCTATCTGTCAACTGCTTCTAGAAGAAAAAATATCTAGTGGGCCCGATGAGTCAGCTCGGCTTTGCCGTTTCTTCCGATATCGCCATGCAACTTGAATTCTTCGAGCTGCAAGCCCTCTCCAGTAAGGTGATTCATATCTGTCATGCAAATTATTATTACAGGAGTTAGTTAGTTAGCCATGGTTGATATTTCAGTTAATCATGGTTAGTTAGGCAAATGACAAAACAATTAGAAATTATTACCTAATGGCACCTTGAACACGTGGGCTCCGCAAAAACCTCGAGAAAAGACTCGTAACTTCTTCGAGATCCGATGCTCGTAACACGAATGCTTCTACGTTCGTTAAGCATCTCACTAGCCTGTTGCTCAACAATCTGTGCCCTAGAATCCTCATTCTTCTTCCATCTTGAAAAAAAAAATTATATTTAAAAAATAAGATAATTACAAATACAGGAAAATAGGAAAAAAAAAATGAAAAAGAAAAAATGAAATTGGAATGGAATTTTCGAATTTCGCGGATTCCGATGAACAATTTCATTTTGAATCCAATAGTTCCGATTTTCGATTTCCCCCATTTTTTTTGGAACGAAATTGGAATACATATTACATTCTGATATCCGATCTGATTTTAATTTCCAGAAATTGCATTAAAGGTGACTAAAAGATTGAGAATTCCAAATTACGGTGATTCCAATCCGAAATTTTCTGGGTTTTTGTTTAATGGAATCGAAAATGATTTTTTTACTTCAAGAAAAATAAAACGGAATTTTTCCGAAAGTTGTGATTCTGATTCCGATTTCCACCCCAAGATATACGATACTCGTACCTTTATTTATAGAAGAATGCTCGAGGCACCAAGTGAGGAGTTCTTCTCCACAAACATCCCCTTCCGATAAAGGAACCACGGTTAAATCTTCACCAACGCTCTCCATTTTCCCCCGAATTACGAAAACCATTTTATCAATTAAACCGCCACGGCAAATGATTTTACTTCCTTTTATATATGTTTTTGTTCTCAGCCTTTCGCATATAGCATCTATGATAGGTTCATCGAGCAATTGGAATATTCTGACCTGTAAAATTAGCAGCACCACCAAAATAAAAACGAATCGTATTATTACAAGACATTCTCCGATTAAATTATATTCTAGTTATATTATAATTAGTAAATGAAACTTACTTTCTTGACGAATTTAAAGAGATGGTGACGAATATTTCGTTGAAGGTCTTCTGGTAAATTCTCCATGAGCATTTCCTCATTTACCCCTCTCGTGGCTGCCCAACTAAAACGTTCCGATTCTCGGACTTGCCTGCAAATTAAGAACTAAATAAATAAATAAATATTTTTTAATAAGATCCTAAAAATTGAAAAAGATAAATAAATAAATAAATGAAAGACCTTCTAAGTTCTTCCGGAAGGCGACGGTGGCTCATCCATTGCTCCACGTCACGGCGCCTTAAAGACATTTCTAACCTCCTGAGGAGAAATAGATACAAAAAGTTTCCGTTAATCAAACTATTTTTTTTTTTATTTTGTTTTAATTATTATTTTAAAATAAATATAAACATAGCAGAAAACGTACCTACGACCAAGAGCTTGAAGAAAATTCTGCATATTTCCAATCAAGAGAGCAAAAAGCAAGAGGCCAACTCCTATGATGGCCATAGTGAAAAGTACTTCCCACACGAAATAACTCGGAACTTGATTCCCAGCCAACGTACTAATTTGCTTCGTTATTACAAAAAAAAATAAAAATTAAAATGATGTTAATTAAACAGTGGGAGCACGCCATTTATTTTCAACAAATAAAAAAAAATCAATTTTTGCAAGGATACCTGGAATCCCCAAAATAACGAGTAGACATATCTCGTCATAATATTTGGGTGAGTGGTTAGATCAACTGCATTCTCGTAAATACCATAAGCAAACGCATCTTTTCCAAAACAAGCATTCGTATTCTCGTTTTCTTGCCACTGCTTCCACGTAGGATCAATACCAAACTCGTAAAAATCATCTCCATGACCACAGTCAATAAAATCCATACACCTCGTTATATTCGACCTATGGCATGCATCTCGAAGGCATTGATTTACCCTCTACAAAAAAATATATAAAAAAAAACGTAAGAATAAGTCAATATAGATTAATAAAGAAAATATTATTATAAGGAATTAAAAAAAAAAAAAAAAAAACGAACCTGTAAGGCAAAAAGATACCAGCATGAGCCCACCACATGGCTAGCCAAAACATACGTAAGAAGATTTATAACGAAATTTGCCCATGCAGACTCGAAAATTAAACCCGTTGGAGATTGACCAGCTAGTAGAGGTAAGAATCTATATAGACGAGGAATATACTGTAGGAGAATTGCTGCTCGTAAAAGATTCTTTGCATAATTAGCACCGGTTGCTCCCATGGAATCTGGTAGTATCAATAATATGATGATCTACATTGTAAGTAAAATAACGCAACCCCATTGTAAGTAATTATGAGAAAAATTAATATATGAAGAAATTACAAAATTATGAGGAGAGAATTGATTTTACTTGGGGAAGAGGGAGTACGACGAAAAAGTCGACTATGAAACATCCACTTAGGTAATTGCGAGCAATTTTTTTAGGGTCATCCACTAAATCTCCAGCTCCCATAACTCGAGATTCGGGAGCAACGTAAGCCAACTTGAACTGCAATATGAAAATTTATCGAGCTACTATTACATGATACTATTTAATTTATTATGTATATATGTAAGGCCCCGTTTGGTTGGCAAGATAAGATTAAATAGTCTAATGAAACCTAATTATTTTATTGGAGCTCGCGATGTCCAACAAAAAAAACACACTAGAAGGCAAGATAAGCCCTGATTACATAATTTTGGCGGGTCGACCCGACAATTTATTGGGGATACCAAACATCAAATTAAGTCCAACTATTTAGTTAGTCTTGGCTTATCTTGACAACCAAACGGGGCCTAAGAGAATTGCAAAGAAGTCGACTGGTCAGTTACCTGAAGGAGGATATGAATCAAGTAAATAAAGTCAGTCATGCTCCTCAGAACCACTATTGTCGTCGTCATGGTCCAATTTAATACGATGCACTTATGATCCTGGGAAAATACGAAAGGTTATTACATATGCAAATTTTAAAAAGAATAATAGCGGTAATTTCGAGATGGAATTTTTTTGCATGAAATAATTGCAGCAAAATCCAGCCCCGAACACAGTATTTCACATTGAAGTAAAATAATTTGGAGACGGGAATATACCTTCTGAACAGACAGCAGAAAGAAGAAGAGTGGGTCCAAAAAAATTGCAAACAAACAAGAAATTACGAAGAATTTGCTCCACTGCTGAACAAATTTTGCATGGGGGTTGATGACACCTGGAATATAAAGTTGCAAAGACGAGCACATTCTCTTCGCACAACCTTTTGCATCTCCGTATATCATGTTCTGGGAAATTCAAAACATCATTAGCACATTGTCCAAACCTCAGACGTAATAAGAAGCATAAAATTGACCGTTAAAGGTAGAGAGGGGCTAAATGTTATTTGATTCCGACTTCATATGTGTTTTTTCAGTCCGAATTTGGCAAAACTCAAAGGAACAAATTTGTAGTCCTTTGAGTTGGCTTTCTAATCCAAATTGAATCAGCTAGATTGGATGTCGGGTGAGAGAGTTGTGCATGAACGAATGAACATTGCCCTAACACACAATAAGTCTACTTCAAACGTGATTTTGACCATCTCACAGTTCGAAACTGGAAAAATTCAAACGCGTCGAAGATGTAGCCGTTTGAATTGGCTTTCTAACCCACCTTGAATCAGCTAGAGTGGTGGTTGGCTGAGAAAGTTATTCATAATCTTGCATTACCGTACCGGTAAAATTGAAACGACGTTCAGCATTTCACTTAAAGGTATTGGCAGCTATTTAATATACTATCAAAGCATAATCAGTGGCTGCTAGACTTATACCCGAAGATGATAAAAAAAAAAAAAAAAAAAAAACTTATACCCGAATACGTATTGTTTACTCAATTTCGATTTAAGCAGAGGATAACAAAAACTCCTTCAAAACATTAATATACAGTTAAAAGAGGATAACTGAATACGAGTATAATATAATACCTTAGCATCAAATATATCCGATGTTCTTGAATATTTCTGTCGCCTCTTAACATTGTAATAAGTTGGGCACGTCGTGCAGTACGGATCATTACACATTCCCAGTTGTCCAGATTTCAACAAATTGCCATGTTTGCCCTCAATGGATGGATATATCTCCAATTCTTGATCGGTAATTTTTTGCTCCGAGGCAAGTTGGGGCGGCTCAAAGATGACCTCATGGTTACGAGTGAGATACAGAGGACTGCTCATCGGGACAATCGAAGTTCTCCTTTCGTTTCTCAAAGGGCCTGTGGACCCCACGAGGTTGCTGTCGTTCGACATTGATGCACTCCTCATCATCTTGGTTGTGAAACCACTTATTCTCGTGGCATCGTGTTCGTCTGATTTTATGTTTGTGGGCGACAACATAGGTATATTGTCGTTTTCAGAAGCAACCATGGTTAAAGTGAACTGTCCGGTGCCTGCATGTAGAACAATTGATGTTATGAACTTTTATTGAATACGATGAAATGTGTTTTCGAATATTTTCTTTAAGCGTATGAACAATAACGAAATCTACACTCTGTTTGAAACTTAAGTCACATTAATCTCATTCTAATAAAGGTTGAAATGGAATTGAGCAATTTACAATTTACACGAAGAAACAATTGCACATTTTGCTTCGTTGTCTAACTTCCAGCTTCCGCATTTTACCCCGAAAGACATTACAAAATTATGTGATATAGTAGCATTTCACATAATGCACACACACACACACACACACACACACACAATTAACACACACACACACACACACACACACTATCTTGATGGAATGCTTAATACAATGCCGAAGAGTGCTGATACATATATAAATCCAATTAACTGCAGCAATTAAAATGAAAAAAAAAAGTACAGCAATTAACAAAATAAATCCGAAGAAAAGCACAAAACCAAACAGGAAAATACTATAATTCTCGCAATAAAAAAACACAATACAATTTCTACGAATGATCGCTGAACAAAAGAACCCATTACTCGAAGACCCGAAAACCCGAAACCCGAAAATCCTAAAAGAAAATAAACACACCTGTCACTCAAAGTTGGCAGAGAGTGGAGAATTCAGTTTGCTGCAAACGGACATTCAAAAAAACCAGTATCGAACGAGTGATACAAATGGAACAATCCAATGTAAGTATATTTATATGATATAAATAAGCCAATAATTCCTTTACAGTAGCGAATCGTTTACTGGAGAACTGAGAAAAATCGGCGGCGCGTGTGTTTGTGTGTCAATAGAACAAACAAAAGGTGGACTGAACTGAACACACACAGAGAATGAATCACACACAAATGGGAAGAGGAAGAGACGCACAACCCAAACCCCACACACACACACACGCACGCACACGTGTTTGTGTGTGTTTTTCTTCAGGCCAGGCAACACTTTTTATTTTCTAATTATAAAAACGAATTAAAAAAACGTTTTTAATTGTTTATTTATTAAGGATTCGGCGTGGCGTCCTAGGTTTATTCTCAATTTTTACTTAACCAATAAGTCTCGTTTGATTGCGCGGTCGTGTGAACGAGCCAAACTCGTCTGTATCGGTTTTGGTAAGTTCGAGTTCGCGTTAATTTAGTCGAGCTCAAGCTTAAGATCGTCGAGTTTCTTTTTTTGGCTGAGCTCTAGTTCATTTTATCGAGCTCGAACCAAATCTCATTTTGAATTTTTTTTTACTATTAAATCTTATTAATATTTAATCCAAAATATTTAGATTATAATAAAAAAATCAAAATAAACAATAAAAAATAAAAAAAAAATTAATATTATTTCTATAATATTTTATATTATTATACATTATTTAAATAAAGAATAATATATATCAACAAAGAAAATAAAAAATAAGCCCCTCAGCCGGGTTGTGAGCTCACGACAATTAAAAAAAGTTCAAGCTCGCGAGTTCGAGTTCAAACTTTTTTCAAGATCGCTCATTGAGCTCACGAGCGACTCAACTCGTTTTCCACCACTAAATTTACCTATATCTACTAATTAACTAGTTAATTAATTAATAATATATATTTGGTTCTTTAAATTACATATTATATTAAGTTGTTAGACTATGTTATTATATGCAAATTTTCTACAAAGTCTTTTATTTAACAAAATTAAATTATTGTTTTAATGATAATATTTTAACTTTTCATTTTAGTGGAAATGAATAAAATAATTCTAACGAAATCTAATATATGATATACCTTATTGGGTTGGACCAATGAATCAATTAATTGTATTTAATTTGGGTTTCATCTACAAATAATTAATATCATCAATTTTTGTTATAAGCCCATTAGGTCCTCTTTGTTAATTTAATTTTTTAACAAAAATATAAATAAATTAGATATCTTTTTATAAATTATTTAAAAAAAAAATATTCCAAAATAACAGAGATTATTCTAGAACGCAACTTTCCTACACGGTGGCCGCTTCCATTTATATCTTGTCCACCAAGCAATGACAATATACACAATAAATTAATAATAATAATTCAATTAAAAATACCAAACAGATTCCTCTGTAAATAGAGTTCGAAAACCAGAGGAACAAGCGAATAATTAATAAGGCTTAGAAATTCTTCTTCGTAGAATTTTGTTTCAGGTGTTTGATCAGAGCTCCTTTATTAATTGGGCTTCTGGGTTTCTTACAGAATTAATCATGGTACTTGTCTTAATCTTTTTTATGCAATTTCTTAGCTTGATTTTTTGCTTGATATATGGGTTGTATTTTCCTGTGAGATAAATTTTTATCTGTGTCTTTTTTTTTTTTTTTTTTAGTTTGGTACTGTTTCAGTTGGTATATAATGCTTGAGATATATATGCAGTGGCGGAGGGGGGCCATGGCCCCCAGCAATTCTCGAATCCTTAATTTTTTATGTATGGATATAAAAAAAAGTCGTGTGTAATTAGCATTATCGGCCCCTCCCTCTTCACAACAAATTTGCATTCGGCTCCCGTGAACTTAAAATTCTGGCTCCGCTAAGCTTCTGATGAATTGAATTGGGTTTTTCTAGTATGTAATATATTGGCTTTGATTTGATTGTGCAATTCGGGGTGCATTAAGAAATGTCGGTGTTGATTTTGCGCCTCTATTTTCGTTTTAACTCTCTTCGATTTCGTGCATTTCTTTGATTCAATGCTTTCCATCAGCTTTTATTGATTTAATGAGTTAGAGTTTGGTGCTTAGTACGTTTCTTGGATGCGGTCGAATTGTTGACTTGATATAAAGATCGAACACGTAGAATTTTCTTCTATTCCGTCCGTGTATATATATGTTTCAATTTCTTTGTATTCAGCATTAGATTTTTCATCTCTGTATGCCATAGCGAACTTCTCGAATATAGCTCATCTAAAGGCGGGGAACAAAGACGAAAAACACCGTTTTCTTTCTTAACGTTACGATGGTTATTGTTTTATTTATTTAATTTGCAGGCATCGCCTATAGTAATAGGTGCTACGGTCGGAACCGCTGCATTGGGAGCTAGGTATTTGATGAGAGCATGGCAGGCCTTTAAAGCTCGCCCCGTAATTCCGCGCGCACGTAGATTTTATCCAGGTGGATTCGAACAAGTCATGACAAAACGAGAGGCCGCCTTGATTCTTGGAGTGAGGTAAACAAAAATTTCGACTTCTAACCATTTTCTTCGGTTATTTATATTCGTATGCCCGTATCTAATATTTTTGTCCCGTTTTTTTCGTTTTCGATTAGGGAACGTGAGGTTCTACAGAAGATAAAGGAGGCGCATAGGAGAGTGATGGTGGCGAACCACCCCGATGCTGGCGGCAGCGATTTCCTTGCTTCGAAAATAAACGAAGCTAAAGAGATTTTGATGAAGAAAACGAGTGCAGCGGGTTCCGTATTTTGATACTCGAAAACTCGAAAACGAAGCATCTTGAATACTATTCGAATTTTTTGTATTTTTTACAGAAAATACTATTTGATATTTATTGAGTGTCTTCATTATCCAACAATTCTTCTAAATTTCATAATTAATAATTACTAATTTAATAATTGAAATTAATTAATATTTGAGGGTTTATTATTAGTTCATAAAGGTATCTCATATCTGTATGTATTATAAATTCACCATTGAAGAAACTTGCTGCGCAGCACAGAATAAAAGAGTTAATTGCAAATACCACCCCTGTGAAATCTCTAATTGTCAAATACCCCCCTGTCAAAAAATAATTCGCATATGCCACCCTGTGTAACAAAAGTCAAGGCATGGAGACCCCTCGGAACAAATCGTGCCCCTCACGCGCTGCTAATGCGATTTTTTCTCCCCTTTTGCGTATGAAATGTCAGAAACACCCCCAAAGCCTTTTTTTTTCTTTTTTTCCCTTCTCTTTCTTTCCTCTCCTTCCTTCTTCGTCTTCCTCAAACCCACCCCTTTCTTCATCTTCCTCAAACCCACCCCTGTCAAACCTGTAGAAAAATCTTCCTGTAGAACCCATAGCCCAAAAAATCTGTAGAAACCACTGACATAAGTACTTTATAGGCTCTGCAACTCCAAGGATCACCGTTGCCGCCGCCGCACCGGTCTCACAACCCACCGCCGTCGCATGGCAGCGACCTCAATTGTGAGAAGATTGTCCAATCCTCCATATTTGGTAGATTTATAGGAAGAAATCGAGAGATAGGCCAATTTTATTTTTTCACTGGGCCATTAAAATGAGCGGATTAAATGTAATGTTGAAATTTTTTGCTTGGGGTTTGTGGGTTGGATCTGAAGAAGATATGGTGGTGTTGGTGGTGGTGTTGGTGGTGGTGACTGGTGAGCTTGGTGATGGTGGTGGTGGTGGTGACTGGTGAGCTTGGTGATGGTGGTGGTGGTGGACTGGTGGTGAGCTTGGTGGTGGCACAGTAAGGTGGGGTAGTGCGTGGGGGGTGGTGCTGAACAAGATTACCAAAGACGACTTATTCTCATTTTTTTATATATTTTTAATTTTATTATTATTATTATTATTATTATTATTATTATTATTATTATTATTATTATTTTGAATTTTTTGTTTAAAATTGAAAAACTATTAAAAAAATCTTAAAACACTAATATGATTTACTAATTACAATAAAACTCCAGGGCATTCTCGTCTTTTTATGCTTGGTCAAAGATTAAAATGACAATAGGTGCAGTGTGCTTCAAAACATGTTACACAAGGGGATATCTGTGAATTTTTTTTTGACAGGGAGGTATTTGACAATTAGAAGTTTCACAGGGGTGGTATTTGCAATTAACCCCAGAATAAAACCCCAAAAGGAAAAAAAAAATGCTATGCTGCAAATTTCTGGGTTCAACGCCATTGTCTTCTTCACCAATCACCACCACCATCAACAGCGCGAAACTATTTTCAGACAAGAAAACCTCGTACCACTGTACAGCAACAAATTGTTCGATTAAACCCGACGTTTCAATGGATTCCGCCGCGAAAACTCACGCGCCGCCGACGTTCGAATTTCTATCGAAGAAGACTTACATCCCGCCTTCATGGGCAGCCCACCTCAATCCGGTGCCTTCTCAAATCTATTCATTGGGCCACGTACGTTTAAAGATTCAATTTTTATTTTTTAATTACTGTGTTTTTGTAAGAAATAATTGAGGGTTTTGAGCTGATTATTTCACAGTTTCCGACCCCAATTCACAAATGGAACCTTCCTAATTTGCCCAAGAACACCGAGGTTTATCTCAAGGTAATCATTCTTCTTTATTATTATCCAATTTATTGTTGATTTTTCTAGGTTATGAATTGGGTATTTCAGTGATGGATAATTAGGTAATTATGCTTCTTGATTCTTTTTCAATTGTTGAATTTTGTAGCTCATGAATTGGGCATTTGAGTGATGGGTAATTATTCAAATAATTTATTTCTTTATTATTTATTGAATCCCATAATTGAATTATGTAAAATTTTGCAATTTATTCAAATAATATGTAAAATTTTGCAATTTTTCATAGCGAGATGATCTTTCGGGGATGCAATTAAGCGGTAACAAGGTAAGAAAACTCGAGTTCTTAATGGCAGAAGCGGTGGCAGAGGGAGCCGACTGTATTATAACTATCGGAGGAATTCAGAGCAACCATTGCCGAGCCACTGCTGTAGCTGCCAAATATTTAAATCTCGACTGTTATCTTATACTACGCACTTCAAAGGTACGTAAATACTTCGTTTACGCCACCAATTTTTTCTCGGAATTTTTTCGTACTTACATTGGTTATTATCGCATTCTTGATTTTTTATAGGTTTTAGTGGATAAAGATCCTGGTTTGACCGGAAATCTCTTAGTCGAACGTTTGGTCGGAGCACATATTGACCTTGTTTCGAAAGAAGAGTACGCTAGTGTTGGGGCTGTGGTAAATGTCTATTTTACCCTTCATTCTGATAGGCGATAATTATAATACTATTTAACCGTTTTTTTTTTTTTTTTTTTTTTTTAATACTTTCTTGAATTGTGCTATAATCAGGCTCTTACGAATATTCTGAAAGAAAAACTGTTGAGTGAAGGGAGAAAGCCGTACGTAATTCCTGTGGGCGGATCAAATTCGTTGGGGACTTGGTAAAAAAAAGATTGCATTTTTTTAAACTGTTATCTATATGTTCGGTATTTTTTTAAAATGGTTTATTCAGCTCAGTTTTGTGCGTGACGATTCGTTAGGGGCTATATTGAAGCAGTTAGGGAGATACAAGAACAGCTGCAGAAAAACGGGGGCGAGCTAGCGTTTGATGACATCGTGGTAGCTTGTGGAAGGTGTAAGACTATTTCTAATTTTAATTTGCTAATTCGTGTTTAATTAGTGTAATGTTGTTAATCAATTTTTATATCTTTTTTAATGTATCGAATGATTTTTCAGCGGAGGCACGATTGCTGGTTTGTCGGTTGCATCTTCTCTGAGTAATTTGGGAGCTAAAGTACATACAATACATACTATTTTCTCTATCTTTTTCTGCTTTTCTGCATCAAATTGGAAATTGCCCCCCCACCCCCTCTTTTTTTTATTTTTTTTATTATTTTTTGTTATAAATATCTAAGTCATAAATGCAGGTCCATGCTTACTGTGTGTGCGACGATCCAGAGTATTTCTATGACTACGCTCAAGGCCTACTCGATGGACTTCAAGCCCGTGTTAACTCGCGTGATATTGTTGAAATAAAAAATGTGAGCTCCTTTTTTTTTTTTTTTTTTTTTTTGTAATTTTGATATTTTAATTACTAGTTTTATACTTTCCTTGCCTTGTCCAAACGCAATCGATTAATTAAGACTAGTTTTATACTAGTTTTTTGAAATAGAATCAAATATATAAATCAGCAAAATTAAATTAAATTATAAGTGATAAAAATTCGAACTGAAGTAGAAATACGATTAAATACGTATATATATTACTCATCAACTAATTATTCCTATATAATTTACTGTTCCCCGTACAATATACGATTCATTAGGATTTTCTTACGTAACTGTATATTTAAAATGTATATGCTAAATCCGATGATTATCTCTCCCACCTCTCACCACAGGCCAAAGGTCTCGGTTATGCTATGAATACGGAAGAAGAGCTAAAATTTGTCCGAGAAATTGCAGAATCGACTGGCATTGTTCTTGATCCAGTCTACAGGTATAATAATTAGTTTATTTCGAATTCGTATTTCTGCGACATTTTTAATTTATTTATTATTATTTTATTTTGAGTTATGCAGTGGAAAAGCGGTTTACGGAATGATGAAAGACATGGCTGCAAATCCCGAAAAGTGGGAAGGGAGAAAAGTGCTTTTCGTTCATACGGGTGGACTTTTGGGCTTATTTGAAAAAACGGAGCAGATTATTCCGCTGCTTGGGAAATGGCGTAGAATGGATATACACGAATCTGTTACTCGAAAGGAAGGCACCGGAAAAATGTTTTAAGCATTTCGGAAAATTAGAATTTCTGAAGCAGGAAAATAAAGAACTGCAAAAATTAATAAGAAACCGTTTTGCTGCTGTCTGATTCTTTGCGTATGCTGATGTGGCGATAGTATCGTAACTGGTTTTTATCGTTTTCTCCGGTTCGTTTCATGATGTATCTTTTGTGGACATTTAAATGTTATCGATACTGTTATTATTATGAAACGGTATCGGTAAAATTCAATTGACATTTAACACCTCACGACTTTTCTCGTTAGTGTAAAAATAAACGGGAGAAGTTACTGAAAAATGATTGAGAAATTTTCGATTTGATTCACCCCTTTTGGGCCTTTATATCTTTGGGCTATTCGAGTCATTACCTGCACTTGGTCTACGCCTCAAAATTGGAACTGAACTTCTGATTTCCCCCCGATTCAAAACCGTCCTTTTTTCTTTTTCGGTTTTCGAACAACATTTTCATTCCGATTTCCGATCAATTTTAATTTCCAAAAAATAAAATAAAATAAAAAACTCTGTAATTACGCTTAGAATATCAATATTAATTCATTATGTATTTTATATTTAGGTGACTAAAAACTACAAATTTTATGAATGACGTCGAGTTCGATACAAACATTTTAAATGTTGGAAAAAAAAATTATTCCGATTTTCCGATTTTTTTCAATTTAATTGGAATTTGTTTTACATTTTCAAACAAATTGATTTTCCCGTAAATATTAATTTCGATCCGATACATCCGAATTTCAATGAAAAAATAGCCCATAAAAGCCCATCATAGAAATAATTAATTCCCGCCATTTTTTTCACTCTCTGAGAATAGATCTGGAAAAAGCGGCAGCTTGCCTCCATTTCTCAGCCGCCCAAAAACTCCAAATTTTATTTTCTCACACACACAAACACGCACTGCAAATTCTTCTGAATCCGCAGGTTCAGTTTATAGTCTAGAGAGAGAGAGAGAGAGTAGCATTGAAGAGAGAGAAAAGATGAGCAAGGCAATGAGAAACAAAGTGCAGAAGAAATTCAAAATGAGGGGTTATACCCTCAAAATTGACGCCCTAACCGAAATCCTAGGGTTCCTCAGCCGCTTCCCTGAAGCTGAAGACGAAGCCCTCGACCTACTCCTCGATGAGCTCCACCACATCTCCCGTAATTCACCACAATTGTTTTTTAATTTTTTAATTTAAAAAAAAAATCATGCTTCGAGAACTAATTTTCTACATTTTTAGTGAAATCATCGATATTGGATAAGGAACCGGTGCTAAAAGTGGTGAGTCTTTTGCTGGAAGCTGAGGCTGCAGTGGAGGAGAGTCCGACGAGTAGCGGTTATGGCTCCGCTGGTTCTGCTTTGAGAATAATCGATGCTTTCGATTTCCCCAAGTTTCGATACGATCCAATTAAGAAACTGTTTCACAAGTAAGCCATATTGTTTTGATAAAATCCGTGTTAATTTTCTTTAGCCGTATGTGTTTGTCTTAATTGTGAATTTATGAAGAAGTTCTGCTGATGATGGAGAGGGTTTAACCGTATGTTGTCTTAATTGTGAATTTATGACGTAGTTATGCTGATGAAGGAGAGCCTTTACTTTATTGTTCAATGTTAAAAGATGATACTTAATTATCAATATTTGTTTTTGTTAGGTTGGTTTTTCATCTTATATAGGGGGGTAACGCATTTAATTATTCCGTGTAAACCTGTTTTAGAACTGTATCTCATATGCCAAATTACGAAAGGAAGAAAGTCTATTGTGCCCTAACTGGATGAAATAGTCTCTTATTCCTTTTACTGTTTAGCGATGACCAAATTATCACCAAGAGTAGTTGAGCATCTATCTCACCGCTCCCAAGATTCTTTGATGTCTGGGCTTAATGTTCGGAAGTCTCCTGCATAGACAAATTGTATATGCAGAATGCACCTTAATTTTCAAGAGTAATTTGTCAGTTAATTACTTAGAACTAGACTAGGTGAGTTCACAAACGTAGAGTGTATACATTGTCGCTGTGTAATTACTCTAAAAAGGGTGGATTTAGACTTCCCGAAGTTCATGAATTTGTTCATGAAATATGCATTTTTATAGGTGTGTAACTTGGTCATTACACTTGAGTTTTCTTACATGCATCATGTTGTTTTTATCAAATTACTGCTGGATACATTTACTTGATGTGATTAATGGGTTTTAAGTTCATTTCATTTGAAATTTTTGGCACTTGTCTCTTTTAAATAGAGGAAGGATCATAATGGTTGATTTTCTAAGGTATAAGTTCATGTAATTAGCTTTGCACACTTCCAAATCTTTTAATCAAACTTTATTTAAAACTTTTGTAGACTCACGGGGAACCTTCCGATTCATGGTGATGCTTCTGCAAAGGTCATATTATACAGGGATAGGTTTCTTTTGTTGTCTCAAAGTCTCTCTCGTGACCCCCATTTTTCTAGGCCTGTTTTTGGTAATGATATATCCGATTATGGTAGCTGCCAGGTACCCCTGCCTCTCACCACCTATGCAAGCATCTAGTGCTCGAGATTAGCAACCTTATCCATCGAGACTTGATGTTTTCGTTTTGTTTTCAGATATCCCCAATTCAATCTCTGGTTGGTCAGACAGGAAAAAAATGGGTGATGGGCCTCATATCTCAGTTGGAGGATGGTCATTTCTACTTGGAAGACTTAACTGCAGCTGTGGAAGTTGATTTATCTAATGCAATATCCTTTACTATAAAATAAAACTCTTCTCTAATTGCTTTTCTGGTACTTTTAAGTGGTCAAAAGATAGAAGTTTGGCAAGATTTTCAAAAGAAAGAACTTGACAAATTGCTGTAACAAGGTTTGAGGTGCTTTGTAATCACCATTTGTTGGTAGATTTTCGTGGGGGTTCGCCCCTTGCTCTTTTCTCTATTCTTTTGTTTCCACAAAATCTGGTGTTTTGATTTGGCATTTTATTTTCTTGGTCTCCATTTTAGTTTCCGGCTAACTGTCTGCTAGATGTAAAATGGATAAATATGTGAAGGTATGCAGTTTCCTTAACATGAACTACAGAATAACAACAGGGTTCTTTGCTGAAAACACGATAGTCGTAGCAGAAGGCGAGATGCTCTTGGATGGTATCTTTCAGGTTTGTGTCTGTTTCTCTTTGGAACTTTTTGACACTATAAATGCCCTCATTGATTGTGCATACACCTGGGGAACAAATAACTTTTCGTTATTTATACTGTTACTATGTTTTGTAACCTGGTTTAGATGATTTGTTCGATAGCATTAAAATGCACTGCACACTGCAAAGAACATTAGTTCATTTTGAAGTTAAACTGAGTATAGGAAAATATTAATCT
Organism: Erythranthe guttata; assembly: GCF_000504015.1. Next base: position 960,087 of record NW_012194869.1, on the reverse strand, counting down.
TAAACCATAAACTTGTGGCCTTGGATTCTCACCAAATTTGGCCTCTAAACCCGATATGTGAAATCCGTTCTGGTCCAGTAAGTATTGGTTGCAAATTGATCTGCAGGTGAAAACATGCGGATTTCCTCCATTAGAGGAACGAGAAAAGTCAATGGCAATGTTTTCAGGGATTGATTCATTTGGTGGTGGTTCACTCACTAAAGAAGAGACTGTATCCTTCGAAAACCTTCTGACAGTGACAAAAAAATAACACTTCTCTTATCTACAACGTAAATTGTGATTGTATATCCCTAACACTGGCAACAGATTAGACTTGAAGAGCTGGAAAAAGGAGCAGTCAATGACATGTTTGTGATACTATCTGATGTTTGGCTGGACAACGAGGAGGTAATCACTCCCCCAATCTCTCCTTTCTTGCTTGATTATTTATTTAATCATGTTTCGTTCGTCTTATAAATATGATGTACTTATCGCTTCATTCTCCTTCCTTAGAGAAGACTATGGGAAAGCTCGAGACAATCCTCGGTGGTTATGAGAACGAGACTGTGGTTCCATCTCTATTTGTTTTCATGGGAAACTTTTGTTCTCACCCATGTAACCTTTCCTTTAATTCTTACTCAAGCATCAGGTGAGAGTTCTCTGTTATTTTTCCCATTGTAAGTATTATAGTAAACGGAGATAGTGAGGGTAATAGACGATACGTGTCCTATGCAGATCTCTGTTTGGGAAGCTAGGAAGAATGATTGCAGTTCATCAACGCCTAAAAGAACACAGCAGATTTCTTTTTATTCCCGGGCCTGACGATATAGGTGATTTGCGTAATTAATTTTCATATTTACTCGATATGTGTGGCACATTTATCAAGCGTAAACATGAACCTTTTTATTTTATTTTATTTTCAGGGCCTTCGAATGTTCTGCCCAGATGCTCGTTGCCAAAATACATTACCGAAGAGCTTCAAAATCTCATTCCCAATGCAGTTTTCTTAAGTAATCCATGCAGGTATTTTACAGAGCACTCGAGACTAGTTCATCATTTTTTTCCTTCTTATTTTCTCGCGGAACTTAGTTTAATTCTTTTGCGCTGAAAAACCAGAATCAAATTTTATACCCAAGAAATCGTATTTCTTCGTCAAGACATGCTTTACAGAATGCGGAGATCATGTCTGATGCCTCCATCATCTGAAGAAACGAGCGATCCTTTTGAGCATGTTAGTCTTTTCTTCTACACTGATAATTAACTGTAGATTTAACAAATAAAAAAACGTAGATTGGCTGGAAATTAATCTTATCGATTTTTTTCTTTTTCTGCAGCTTGTTGCCACTATAACGCACCAAAGCCATTTGTGCCCTCTGCCTTTGAGTATACAGCCCATAATCTGGAACTTCGATCACTGTCTTCACTTATATCCAACTCCGCATACAGTAATTACTTTCTTTAGTCGCGCGACTATGAAAAAAAACAATCAATTTCTTTAAAATCAAATTAAAGCCTTTTCTTTTTGTTTAATTCGTGTCTATTTCTATACAGATAGTCTTGGGGGATAGAAGTGAGCAGAAAGCATTCAAATACACAGGGGTTACATGCTTCAATCCCGGTTCCTTCTCAAATGACTTCACTTTTGTGGCTTATCGGCCTTGCTCTCAGGAAGTTGAACTATCAGCCGTGTAAGTACATATGTCGATTAAGTGCACACATGTTTTTTTTCCAACTGTTTATTATTTATTAATTATCACCTAGTTCTTGGAAAGTTTAATTTATCAGTTATGTAATCCTAGATTTCACTACACAATAGTTCGATCTGCAAGAACTACTTTCCCATTCTTCTTAATTTTTTCCCTTAGAAAAACTTACTGCACATGTATTATCTTCTTTGTAAGTCAATAATATCCTAACTAGTGCTCATATTTTGTGTTCATTTTAACATCGTATGAAAAAACTTGTCAATTTTGTCCACATGAAAAATGTTGAAACGTAAACGCCAGGTAACTATGGTTTAGTAATTAGTTGCATATTGACCGTAATAAAAGCCGAGATGAGTATATTCTTCGAGCACTAGATTTTCTACGTGGTATGAAATGTGCTGCCATCAAATCTGAGACGGATGGTTCATTTTGATTGGTGGACGAAACTTTCGTTCGGTTAATGGAATTGGTTCTTGAGTAATTTTGAAAAAAATTGCAACTTAATCTCTTTCTGTGTGGACAAAAAATGTAGTAAAATCACAGTGATTTTCGATACTTGAGCCGAAAGGTATGGTTTTGAGTGCATTTCTTCAACTCACTATTATTACTGAAATACTTGTGTCATATAAAATTGTAGTTAACTTCTCTTTACTAGCAACTCTATTACACATGATTTAGCTTTAACCTAGATATCAGAAGTACACAAATTATGAATAAACTGTTAAGATATATATGTGTGTGTGTGTATATACTATATATTATATATATGTTTATGTCTTTGTCTTAGGTATGATTGCAATTTGCAACCAAAAATAGAAAAGTATGGATAGGTAAGCAGAAGTTGGGAGGTGTTAAATTCCTCAAGTTTAGTATTAAAAGTGGAAAGTATCAATGTCCAAATAATGACATCATTTCTTACATCCTTGTCTTCTACCTACTAGTACTATATATCCCATTATATATATAATATAGCCACAAAATGTGACTTGTACTCAATAAAACAATTTATTTATTTATTTTATGTTTAAATTAAATCTTATAAATTAATTAACTCATTGATCCTAACAAATACTCTTCAAAGGTACCTAATTTTTTATATTTAAATTACCAGAACAAGCTTAATTCATGAAACACAAATTATGAGTAATGATTGCAGTAATATGTCATTAACTCAGGTGGTTGTACTGTTAAATTGCTCCTTAAAAAAAACGAAGATTTGTCGCTTCGAATAGTTCGAATGTTAGCTTTCATGTGGTGCTGCAGTTGACATGTTCATTTAACTTCTTCACTCAGAAATCATTTTCATGCCAAAGTTCTCTCTCTCTCTCTCTCTCTCTCTCTCTCTCTCTCTCTCTCTCTCTCTCTCTCTCTCTCTCTTATATATATATATATATATATATTTTTTTTTTTTTTTTTGAGAAGTTAATGGGGGTAAAATTGATGACTAAAAAGTGCAAAAAAATAAAACTATTGTGTTATTTAATATTATTTACTGATATACGAAGAAATGTAGTAGGTAAAGCTGGTGAACAGTTTCACAAGTATTCCATGGCAAAGACTTAATTAAATCATACTAATTATCTCAATTCTCAATCAATTAGTAGCTACACAATCTTGATTATTGACTGTTTATTAATTTTATGACCTTAATTGATTTTCTATATTATAATTATTAATTAGGAAAACTTATTTTTTTTTAAATTAAAGTTCAATTTAAATAATAGAAAATTAGAAAGATGGGTGAGAGTGGTAGGCCAACAGTCAAAAACAAGTCTTACTTCGTGTAGAAAAAAGTTTCCGTTTTGGAAGTTGAGAACTAAGTTCTGTTTGGCCTACGGCTAGTGACTACCACTTATAAGTTTTAATATATATATTGGTGTATGACAATTCAACTACATTGGAATTAATTAGTAGTTTATTACCCAAATTCAAGTTGCAATAAGTAATTTCAAGATTGTCTTTGTAATGCTTATCTAAGTGAAGTTGGTTTTAAGCGTTAATTTCTAAAAGTTGGTGGCGTTTGTAAATACACTGAAAACTAAAATTAAAATACAGGTCGATTTGTGCTTTTATAATTACAACTTAAATCAGCTTATTTCAAGAGAAGCAAAAACAAAAAATAATTTGACAAACACCTTAAAACAGATTATGAACAAAAATAAATTCATAATCTATTTTTAAAAACTTTTGCAAACACTATGTTGTTATGCACTTAAGTTCAAAAAAAAAATAATAAGTTTTTAGCTTAGTGTGAAAGTTAATTTGAATTCAATCCACAATTCGATTCCACTACATTAACTGAATAGTTCACATTTAATCACAATCTTATATTAATTTACACTTTAATATTTTAATGAAGGTGATCTTCCATATTTAATTAATTGTGTTGTCATTTTAAAAAAAAAATTATGATTGTGTGGTCGTTTTAGTTAGTTAGGGTGGACAAGATTTCATTACATAGATCTGTTGATTTGTCATTTTTGTTAGGAATTTGGTTTGGCATATTTGAATTGCTATATAACTAAATTCCCAAATTATTTTGTTGTTATTAGTCAATTTATTAATTAATTAACTATGTCCACAAATGTTTGTTTCTTGATTTCCTAATTATTTACATGATTTAATGATCAATAGCAAATTAATAGTTGATATATAATAATATTTATTTTTTGAATATATTTGTATAGAAATATATAAATAAAAACTTATATGTTTATATAACATATTTATAAACATACCCCTATACATTTAATATTTATACGTTTCCCCCAAAATCATGTATCACATTTTTCGACATCCCGTTTTCCCCTGCCCGTTTCCCGGTTTTCTAGTATTACCGCCGTTTCCGTGTCCGTGCTACATAGTCAGTGATCGGTTTATTTATGCATGATTTGAACATGACCTACATATAAAATTTAACATAAATCTCAAAAAAAAAAAAAACACTCAAATAGGGAGAAAATTAATGATTAATTAAATGGTAATTAATCATGATATATTTTATAATATGTCCACGTGCAATATTGGAGAAATATATGTTGTAGGCCAATATTTAGTTAGGTTTTGGAAAGGTGATGAAGACCTAATAAAACCTCATACGTATTTCTTCAGCTTGCAATTAAGTCTCTAACAACAATACCAAACTTTTCCATTCCACAATATTTTATTTATTAAATTTAATAATATTAAATTATCAATACATGCATGCACAAGTAGTACCCCTACATGTACAGCTCAATTAAATTAACTATTTGTTTAATTTAAGCACGGATTTTATCTATCGCAATTAGGGTTTACGATACTAGTTAATTAGTAGTTTAATTCTCATTTAGGTTGGAATAATGAGGATTTTAATTAGGAAATTTTTTAATTAAATAATGTATATATATATATATATATATGTGTATGTATTGCATGCAGAGTTAGAAAGAAAATAAAGAGAAATAAGTGCTTAATTGGTGGGTATTGTAGGTTAGAATTTGAGGAAAGAAAAGATGTTGAGAGGAGAGCGACATTTACCCCACCAAGCAACCTTCTATTTTCTCTCTCATCAATATCATCTCCAGCTCTAGAGAGATTAAACGAATATATAGATAGATAGATACAGCATCTGTATGTATATACACACACACACAGTAGCAGTGCTTGTTAGCCTAGATGTTGCATCAATGGGTGGTGTTGGTGTCTCTCTCTCCAAATTTCCGCCCACTCTCTCTCTCTAAAGGAAAACACTTGCTTATCTAATTATTATTAATTAATTAATTAATCCTTTTTCTAATTATTTAATTCCCATTACTGTATATCTCTGCTTTAAATTTGCCTCATCTTTTTGTCATCTTCTTCTTCCTCTTCAACTTTTCCTTCCCTTTTTGTTGATCATATTTTGAATCGAAACCCTAGTCTGGGTTTTGATATATATATATATATATATATATATATATATATATATATATATTGATTTTAGAAGTTTGGTGCTGGAGAGAGAAGAAGCTAAGGGAAGAAACTATCTGTGCTAGCTGGATATATATATATATATATATATATATATATATATATATATATATAGGGTTTCTTAATTGAACTACTGCTCAAGGAGAGAGAGAGTTGTAGAGAGAGAGAGGTGGGAAGATCGGATCGGAGATGTGTAGTAGAGGTCACTGGAGGCCGGCGGAGGACGAGATGCTCCGGGAATTGGTTGAAAGATATGGTCCTCATAACTGGAACGCCATAGCTGACAAGCTTCAAGCCAGATCAGGTCATCATCATAACTCTCTCTCTCTCTCTCTCTCTCTCTCTCTCTCTCTCTCTCTCTCTCTCTCTCTCTCTCTCTCTCTCTCTCTCTCTCTCTCTCTCTCTCTCTCTCTCTCTCTCTCTCTCTCTTCTGTTACTGTTGTCTAGGGTTTAGATTTGGATCATGATCAAACATGTAAGATTAAGTTGTAGTTTATTTCTGCTGTTTTAAAACCTCTTCATATTTAGTTACATCAAAATAATATCCATTTAACATATATATATATATATATATATATATATATATATATATATATATATATATATATATATATATATATATACACATGTGAACTTGGATGACTTTAGTTTAAAGCTTCAAATTTCAATAGCTTTTAGATGCACATATAATATATGAACATATACACACACTATATATGTAATTAAATTTATTTTGAAGAATATATATATATTATTGTTGATGAGAAATCTGAATTAATTAATTAATGTGCAGGGAAGAGTTGTAGGCTGAGATGGTTCAACCAATTGGATCCAAGAATAAACCGAACCCCATTCACGGAGGAGGAGGAAGAGCGGCTACTCGCCTGCCACCGCATTCACGGTAACCGGTGGGCCATCATAGCCAGGCTTTTTCCGGGAAGAACCGATAACGCCGTCAAGAATCACTGGCATGTTATTATGGCTAGAAAATGCAGAGAAAGATCGAAATTTTATAACGCCCCCAAAAAAAATAGTACGGATTTAAATATTAATTCACAGCCTCCGCCTCCTTTGAGTATCCGCGAGCACCAATTCGAATCGAGTACTACTAAATCCTCGTCGATTATAAAGCGTGTCGACGGTGATCGAAATTCAGCAGTTTGCAGCAGTAGGAAAAAAATAGGGTTCATAAGCCCTCTTGTTGAATCTGCAGAGAAATTCAATAATCCAGATTATTATTATTATTATCCGTCGCCGAGATATAATTTCCAGTTTCAGGGTTGGAATAAGGAGATTCAGTATTCTCAGGGGCCGATTCGTCGGGCGAAGATCGATCAAGGTAATAAATATTAATTAGTTAAATTATATATATATGCATGCATGCATTAAATCAAGATTAATTTGTAAATTTATAAAATTTAAGATCTTTTATTATCTTGAAATAATAATAATGCAGAAAGAAGTAAAGGAGTAGAGTTCTACAACTTTCTCCAAGTGAACACCGACTCGAATACGAGCGAAGTGATAGACATGCATGCAAGAAAATGTAGTAACCCTAAAAAAAACGAAGTCGAAGAAGAAGAAGAAGTCGATCAAAAAGCCGACGACGACAACAATCAAACGAAAGCCAATCCTGCTGCTCTGCCATTTATAGATTTCTTCTCATTGGGAGGCTCTTCTTGATTGATACATATATATACATATATATCTACAGAAATTCTAACTAGTTCTAGGATCTTTATATATATATATATATATATATATATATATATATATATATATGTATGTGCATGCATTAACAGAATGTTTGTGGATGTATCTATAGATTATATCTGGTATATATACTTGTATCGTCCATGCATATTAATTATGTACTATACTCTAAAAGATGAAGTTTTTTTCTATTTTATTTGATCATGTTACTGTTTGATTGACTGTTTATTATTATAAAAAAAAAATATAATATTTAAGACTAAAGAATAATTAATGGATTTATATTCCAAATTGACATATATTAAACATCAATTTATGAACGATATGGAAACATAATAATAATAATAATAATAATAATAATAATAATAATAATAATAATAATAATAATAATAATAATAATAATAATAATTGTTTGGTTTATTTTCAAATTAAACTGATTTCCTGTAATTTGAAATTTTCTGCCTGTATTTTTATTTTTAATTCCAATTATTCTTAATCTTTTTACTTTTAATTCCAATTATTCAAGTAGTTCTAATTCTGCTCCAACTAAATCACGTAGTTCTAATTTTGCTACAATTTGAAGTCTTCTCTCTCAACTACTATATATATATATATACATGTACAAGCCAAATATTTCACGGTGAACAAACACAAATTGAGAAAAACACAATTCATTGCTTAGGATTAATAAGCAGAAAAAAAATATATATATTGATAGAAAGATGACGACTAGGGTTTCTGCAGATGGTGGTGATGAAGGCTACAATGGCGACGACAGTGAGTGGATCCTACTCGAAAAGGAGATTTCCAGCTCGGTCAACTCTGATCCCGATAAGGTCAACTCCGAAGGACAAGAAGAATATTACAAGGTCGATCCTTTCGACTTCTCCGACGACGACGATGAGTGGAGCCAACTCGAAAAAGATATTTCCAACGTCGTCAACTTAGGATGTGATTGGCCACAAGAAGATTATTGCAAGGGTAGTTTCGTCCTTTCCAACTATAACCTAATGAGTGATTATCCATTCACGTCGGACGACGACGATGAGTCGCCGGTTATAGGGACGACCAAGAATGAAATCGTGTGCATCCATTACGTTGGACACCGAACATGGATCGTATGTCAGTTCGTAAGTCATTCGATGAGGATATTCAAAAGAATGTACCGCAAATTCGAGAACCGTGATTCGTCTCTGTTGACCGCGGAGTACGATGCGATTAGAAGTGCGCGTAAAGAAATCAAAATTCGAAGATTTGTGAAGTACTACTTGGCGTATTACGTTATGTTGAAAGTTGGGGTTTGCCAAGGACGTGATCGGATTCCAAGATCAGATGATGAAATTAATTGTTGGGGCGACGAAGAAGAATCCAATGTCGAAGCCTTGTTTTTTTCGACTATTAAAAAATTAGACCAGAGAGTCTTCAATAGGGGTTTCGAGCTACAAAAATTGGAGATATTTTTAGATGAAACGATCGAAAAACTTAGGTAATTAATATGTTTATGTCATGCATTGTTAACATGTTATTTTTCCTATTTTATTTCCAAGTCCTTGTTCTTTTAATTTTTTTTTTTTAATTCTTCTATCTTTTTTTCCTAGCAGTTTGAACTCGGTCAACTCTGATCCTGACGTAGTCAACGCCGAAGAAGATGAAGAAGATTATAAGGATGCTTTCTACTCTTTCGGAGACTTTGATTCCAACCAACGGGAATGCGTGCAACCTCGAAAAGAAGAAGAAAAAATCAGCAACAAATTTACCGACAAAATCACCGACGCGGATGATTTAAGACAACCCATAGATCGTGTTTTATCCGGTGGCAATGCATCCCAATTGGATCATGCATTGGGGAGAAGTTGGATCATGTACGATTCGGTAAATATATTAAGAGAGGTGTTTCTAAAAATCCAAGATCGCGATTTATTTTTCGAGTTCGTGACTAAACACAAATCCGAAGTGAAAAGAGTAAGTCAGAAGATCGATGAGAGCACTATCGAACTAGATGATTATTCGTACTTACACGGTGACGAATACGAAGGTATTTTGCACTCGGCGGTTGCTCGGCATATTAAAAACTTAAGAGTGGGCGGTAAGTTGAGGGGTAAATGGACGGAAAATAATACGAGCGTGTTATTCTTTGCGGTTCTTTACGAAATCGACAAAATGCTGTTTGATTCGAGCTTTGAACTGCTAGAATTAGAGGATTTGATATATAGATTTGAAGAATATTGAAGATGATCGATGATCGGTTATATATACTTTCTAGAAGTAAGTTTTTGTTTATTAATAACGTAGATCTCTGTTGTTGAAAAACGCTCGGTTCCGGAGGCGGCGGGTTTGCTCCGGTGGGTCCGACTGTGGAGCTTTTTGTTTTCTTCTGTCTTGAATTTTTTATTGGTCATTTACAGTTTTTTTTTTTTTTTGTCTTGCAAATTTTCGTTTTGTTTTTGGTATTATTATTGATAATAAATCTAAATTTTCGAAAAAATCCGAACTTGGAGATTATATTGTACAAACATGTATGTATCGAAACACGTTGTAACTAGTTTAAGACGCTCAATCAAGTATCCATGTCATCTTGCAATAAAATCTCGTATATATCTGTCCTCAGATTAAGTTCCTTTTCACGCATCACTTCTTGAAGGTCCGATAATTCTTTCACGGTCAGTACAGAATCGAGCTTCAGAAAACCATCAAGCCACAGCTTTTTAGACCTGTGGAAATTCGAAAAAGAAAAAAATTATAAAAAAAAAAAAAAAATCATACGTCGGATCAATGTATAGATAAAAAATCTGAGAAATAATATTTATCGATAAATACTCTCAATTTCCGAGTGTTGATGCTTAATGGTAAAAGTAAAATAGGAATAGGAACACTGATTGACAACTGGGAAATTAGTAACCAACGAATAATATTACTTTTATATCGAAGAAATAATTACCAGGGACAAGCGTGTATTGCACGAAAGAACACTCTTTTAGCTGCAGAAGCATTGCACGTTACGCTCCTCTCGTATACAATGAAACAACGCCACAGAATCACCGAGTTGTGCAATTTGTCATTCTCCAGCGCCCTCTCGAAAAGTCCACGTATTCTGTGGTGGGACCACCGATACTCATCTCGAATGACAACGCGTAGAGCCATGTAATGACGGATTGCGTCCTGATAATCCGAAAGTTGGATTAGAAATTTACGTATCGAACAATGATAGGAGAAAGATGACGAGTAATATACTTAAAAAAAAAAAAAAAAAAAAAAAAAAAAAAAAAAGAATTATGCGTTTTACTTTTGGCAGTGGTCGTCGAACGTCCAGCGCAGTTTGTTGGGGGAAGTGTAAAGAAAGCTGATTTCGACTAAAGCATTGTGCAGATGTGGACTGAAAGGATAAATCTGCAACCCTTTCACGAGAGCTTTCCATATTTTAGAAATGCGAAGTTCGTTGTGATGTTTATAAAGCATCCTCACGTAATAGTTGAACAAAAATTCAAGTTGTCGACTGTGCCTCCGCCTCTCTGCAGTTAATCTTATAATTAGAAAATAAAAGAGTTTAATATTTAGTTCAGTATATTCATGGAAAGCTGATTGACCTGGAAGAACCATCGTGAAAGAATGTTCGAGAATTTCCAAGGCAGAAGTCCATCCAGTAGTCAACTCCTCGAACAAAGCAGCACAACACACGAGAGCAGCAGAATGATCATCTACCATACCTCGTGCCCACGTTGAGCTTAGCATTTTTATACGCTCTTTGAACCCCTGACGAGCTTTAAGAAGTTGTACACTTGACAGCTGGCATTTAAATGGACTATATCTTGTCCCACTGCCTAAGCAAGATAGAATATGCGTTGCTCGGGACGAAGAGTCAGAACTTTCGGATGGATTATTGGCAAGCTCCACTTCCGCATACCAGAAATACAAAAGAGATGCATTGGGCCGAACATCCTGCTTATTTAAGTTAAAAATAAGTATATATTCATACTTCGGGCTTCTTTAAACAAGGACTATTAAATTAATTAATCAGAGTATGTAATACCAAAAAAGTGGAAACAAATCAAAATAATCGTACCAGTGGAAGTCCTTCAATAGATGACAAGGCCATGTCAAAAACTCTTCTGGAAAGATCAATATTCCCGAAGAAGGCTTCTCTTTGTGCATAAACTCCACATAGCAGTAAATCCTATAACAAAAATGAAGCACAAACGGGCTATTGAAGCATCAAATGATATAAACATGATAGGATGATAGATCTTTCTATTTCTCGTGAATATCTTGAAATTACAGAACATGATAGGAATATGCATAAGTTGGAAACTGTAAGTACCAGGGATATAGCACATGCAAAAGCACAAAATAATCTTCCACTTGGCACTTTACTGACGTGTCCTAGATACATATCAAAATTTTCACACAACTACATTGCAGCTCATGTCATGTGCATATAGACCATTTAATCTGAAAACCTTGTTAATATACGTAATGGAAGATTTCTGGAAGAAGAGTTGTTGTAATTAGACAAACGTAAGATTAAGGAGTATGTGAGATGATGGATTATATTATTCTCAGATCTGGATACTGGTCAGTGTACTGTAATAAGTGAAGGAATTGTTCTCGTATATCAAAGTCAAGTCACACAGATAACACGTACCTGCCTATTATTTTTCAATAGAGTCTTGGCCAAAGCTCGACAAGGGGTCACGGAAAAGCTTGTTGAATTCATCCTCGTGTTTGATAGCTCTTCAGCAACAAGAGCAGCTTCCTCCAAGATGTAGTTTTGCGGAAACGCTTTTAAACAAAGTAAGATAGCATTTCGGAGAAATTTCATCATATTACTCCTCATATTTGAGTCATCTGAATTGTTCAAAAGAATCTCCAAGCTGATACTCGCAGGATTGGACAGCTGTCCATTTAGGACATCGTGCACCTTGCTCAAGCCCTCTACGAGAGAATAAGAAAGACTCTCCAAACTAAGTGTCTTCTCAACCCAACTCGAACTGTTTGTGCAAGTCCTGTAATCACGAAACGTATTGCAGTAATCAGGAAATGAAGAGAAACAGCAGTACTATATATTCCAAAAATCCCCACAAAATCAAGAGAATGCATAAAATTTGAACTACAATCACGGTTTACTAGAACAGATTTTTACATGTTTTAATGTAAGAATATGCTAAAATGGTCACCAACTAACAAGACATTCTAGGGAGGTTAAGAAGCTCATCTTTTCCTTATTTATATTTGATTACATATATAGGTTGCTGATTTCAGTTTAGAAGATATATGACTGCAGTTATATGAAGAAGAAGGTTAAACAAACAGGAACACAAAACACAATTCACAATGTCATGACACCTACCATTGAGGTATCCTCCCTTCATAGAAATCTATAAATTGGGATGCAAGAGAAAAACGGGCTTCCACGGAATTCAACGAGAACAGATAATCACTAACATCTTCATACAATATGATGCTCAAAAGCTGCTCATCATCTTCTGCATCAGCCGTGGCATCATCACGAGAAACCCCATCTGTTTTGCCAATTTAGAAAAGTCATTTCCACCAGTAAATAATAAATAAAAAAAGCCTCTGAGTCACATAAGAAAGAAGAATGGGGACGAAAGAAACAGAGAGGACTCACAAACACAGTAAGAATATAAATGAAGACTAACCAGAATTTCGACGAAGAGGCATCCAGTGATCAAAGTCTCTGGCCATTTCTGCCTCTGACCACTTGGTCCATGTTTTTGTATCTTGGATCTTGATATCACCTTCAGAAGCAGCATCGATCCCTAGTGCTTTAAGAAGAGATTCGATATCATCCTTTTCCTCAGCATCTTTTGCATCAGATCCATCATCGAGTTCTTCAACGACTGCATCTCCCTCAGTAGCACTTTCTGGCATCTCAATTTCGTTAGTTTTGGATAATGGTTCAAACCAACCTGTCCAGCCACCTTCTTCAACTACGTTTGAGGCCTCCTCGTGTAACAGTCTCTGCCGCTCTTCCTCCTCTTTCTCTAGCCAAGAAGACCAACCAAGGGCTCCGTCTTCCCCAATTCTGGCACCGTTACTGCTCCAAAAGTGCTCAAACAGTCTTCGCTTGCTATGCTCAGAATGAACCAAGGGAGGAAACAAACTGTATTCAATCTCTGCCTGAAATAAAGCCGTGGCTAACTCCTGATAACCTGCTTGCCACTCAAGGCGGCAAAGAGCAAGAAAAACGTCAACCAAACCAAGTTCTAACTGAACAGTGGCAGGATTAACAGGAGTTGCATTGCCAGATGGATCAGCCTGCACCCAGCATGAACAGGAGTTGGATCAACATTTTAGAAGCGTTAACAAATGTGGAAAAAATAATTCCTTAATGTAATGCGAAATGACTAAAAATGAAGATATGTTAGTTTTGCGAATTTATCATGCGTACTAATATTTAGATTAAGAGAAGACGAGAAATTTAACGCGTAAGAGAACCTATCCTAGAATAAAAACGAGCAATGAATAAAGACACTTATCAGTTCCAATAACAAAATACAAGTATAAACCTCAAGATTTGTTTTCCTCGTCGGGGTCTGTGCGTGTGATAAAAGTCTATCTATTCAAGCAAAAGGAAGAAAAAATATGGATCATTAAAGTGAGAACCTGCCTATGCTGCTTTATGCAAGCACCAGCTAAGGCTTGGATTGCGTTGGCATACATTTTCCTCAACTCAGAAACCTTGAATCTGGAAAATTCACCCTGAACTACCCGCAAAAATTGTTTCCACAGCGTGTAACTCCCGGAATTGGATGTGAGTATCTTCTCCCATCTCCTAATCAAAACGTCAATGCTATCTCTGCTCTGATAAGCTTTCATAAGAGCAAGAAGCAAATCTTCACTATCCGGGTTAAGCTCAGTCGCCTTCTCAAGAATACTTATCTTCTTCTCAAGAGTCTGCAAACGAGCGCCTTTATGAGGCTGCATACTAGCCACCTTATCTTGAAACTCCGCAAATGCCAGCCATGCACTCTCATCTTGAGGGCGTTCCCTTGTCGTCTTATTAAAATCTTTTGTTTTCCGTAGTACTTTATCTTCCCAAGACTCTTCAACTACTGCAACACTAGAAACTGGTCCACTATCGGAAATTTCATCCAGTAAGGGGATGTAATCAGCAACCACGTTTCTTGCACCATTGCTAGGAGCATGGATTTGCAATCGTTTCAAGTTCTTATGACGCTCGATAGCAGCGTACTTTGCAGACCAATAGCGCCCGCCTGACCTAAGATTGGTATCTAACGCATCAATGTCATTATCCCCCTCCAAACGACCCACTCTCTTATTCCACCGAAAATATTTCTGTTCGGAAACTTTCTTGGAACTGTAAAGCTTGTAACGAGCAACATCCATTCTGCATTTTAAAAGAGTAACCAGACTTTAAATTCAATATACAACATCCGATTTCATTTTTCATTGTCGTAATCAAACGCCTCATCTACCCACATATGAATGATCACGTGTTAACACTAACCCATCAGAATAACTACACAAAGCAAGAGCAGAAAATATGCCTAATTTATTCAACGTATGTCGTAATCAACAACACATAATTTTACATATGAAAGGTAACCGAGTCCGATTTTGACGAGTAATTAATGTGGATACACCGATACAGAGAACAAGCTTCAATTAATAATGAAACATCAAACAATTTCCATGAAAAATGCATTAAACATTAGAAAGCCGAAAATCGAGAGGAAAAAAATAGTTCAATTGACCTGTAGATGCAACCGAAGGCTAGATTATCTCGATCTCCACGAGAATCAAAGTAGTAATTCTTCTCATTTGAAGTAGAAGAAGCCCATTTCGAAACGCCCTGTTTCCTCGAAGAAGATGATAGAGTGGCGGCATACGCATACGATGCGCCGGGCTCCTCCTTTTTTCTCCTTTTCTTCTTCCTTGTATTTTTCATCCTACGCTCTTCGTCGGAGGACGGGTTGCCATCGGATGGAACCCTCTCGTACTGCGGCGGCAGTTTGCTTTTACGAACCTCTTCCACTTCATCTTCTTCTTCCTCCTCGTCATCGGGGAGGTTGTATTTCGATACGGCGTCGTTTATCACCGACGGGTCGATTGTGAAGCTGGAGTTGCTCAGCCATTTACCAGAGGCGGCGGCGCTATTGTCGGAGCCGGAAGGGAAAATTTGAGGCGGTGGGTGTTGGACGAAAGCGGGGAAAAGCGACGTCGTTCCGGTAGGTTGCTCCTCCTCTTCCTCCATGCTGTAACAGAGAAATATAATTGAACTCCTTTTCTGCTGTATTTTTATATATATTTTTTTATTTATGAAAATGCCTCATATATTTAACTAATTGCTCATTTTGACCCTATAACTTTTTCTTTAAATCAACTTCCAAAATTTTACTAAATTACTCTGTTTATTTATTTACAGATAGTCTAGACATTTCACAAATTTTGTTTAGAATATTTTTAATTTTATTTTTTTAAACAAAATATAATTTATAGAATTATAAATATAAGGGTAAATTACACTCACAACCGTAAGGTATGCTAAAATAACTTTAAAACCCCTATAGTCTCGGTAATTACAATCACACCAAAAACATTGTTAGAAACACTCTTGAATCCTTATTATTTTATATAAGATGTATAAATTTTCGTCTAATGATAGCATTAACGGCCACGCGGGAAACAAATATAGTGCGTGTATATATGTCCCCAGGACATGAAATCTTGGCTCCGGCAATTGTTCCAAGGGTGTATCTATAATTACCAAAACCACAAGGACCTTAAAGTTGTTTTAGCATACCTCAGGGGTGTAGATGTAATTTACCCTAATTATAATTTATAGAAACTATTACATATTACAAAAATAATAACAAAGTCCTGCATATAATAAACTAGAAATTATTAAAATGAAGAAGATCCCAAGCCAAACAAAAAATTGGACAAACAACTATTTCCACAAGCTATTAATAACTAAATAGCCTAAAAGAATAATCACACATCATGTACAACAAAAGTGAAGACTTTCCCCCACCAACAAAAATCGAAAAAAAAATTCCTATCGATACATATTTCGCGCAAATATTACATATACCGTTCGTAATAATCAAAATACAACCCGGCAGGTCGGGGAAATTAATATCCGATCCTTTGAAATGTGGAGGCGCTTGAATATTACAACCCCACTGATGAAAGATCAATCTGCAAATCATATGGGCCGGCAAATAACGGTGTGGGTAGTTATCCTCCGTTTCTATGCAACGGTGCATCCGACCAATGAGCAAAATCCATTTTTTTTTCTTTTTTTTTAGGAAGAGATCGGTTCGTAAGGGTATTGTAGCCAAGGGTGTTTTAGAGCCTCTGATGCAGAAGGCCTTTTTGAAGGGTTGACTTCGAGAAGATGACTGACAAAGTCAATGAAACCTTGGTCTCCCATTGGCAACCGATGTCGTAAGGATGACTTTTTCGGTATCAAATATTCCAATCTGTTAGTATCCTGAAGAATCGAGACGAGATTAAATATATGTCACATGCTAAAAAACTGATCAAACAAGTAAAAAATGTAGGGCAAATTACGGCCACCCCCTAGGTATGGCCAAATTACGAAAAAAAACCCTCTTGTTTGGGTAATTACAGCCACACCCATCCTTTTAAATATTTTTACATAAAATTTATGTAATTTGATTATTTACCGAACCAAATCGTATATTCAGTTCTGTAAACGGTATGAAATGTTGCAATACTGAAATTTCGGTTCGGTTTTACCAATTTAACATCCCTAAACTTACCTCTGGAGGGGTATTTTCGTAAGATAATACATAGTTGAGGGGGTGGCTGTAATTACCCAAACAGGAGGGGGGTTTTCGTATAGTGAAATTATTTGAAGGGTACCTGATTCCTTTCATAGAGCATGTGATTTTTGGTGAAGTATTTGTATGTATCTCGTCCCTTCGCAAGCATCTCTTGCTCAATAGAGCCTATGATTCCAATTACTCGAGCAAGCAAAGTTGCCGGAGAATCATTTTGAAACAGCACCTATTCAGACAACACATTACTTTACTTTATTTTGGAGTTCCAAGACGTAATAAAACAGACGAAGACGAGAACTATGAACTGCAAAACTTACGTTGCCTGTGCAGAGTTCAGCCAAAATGCAACCAAGGGACCAAATATCAATCTTTTTGCCGTACGGAAGTCCCAAAATAACCTCTGGTGCTCGGTACGAACGAGACTGAACATACGAACAAAGATGATCGGTTTCGAAACAACTACTTCCAAGATCAATAACCTTCACCTCACATCTACTGTAACTTTTCACCAATATATTCTCTGGCTTCAAGTCGCAATGTATGAGGCCAAGCGTATGTAAGAATTGAAGTGCTTCCAAGCACTGAATAGTAATTGACTGCACGATTAAAATCCTAGTCAGCAACTTTGACTGTACTGTAATAAGCAAGCAAACGGCAGATTTGTGCCACAAACCTGAAGTCTTGGCATCGTGAAGTAGACTTCTCCCCCAGATTCTCTGTTAAATTTATGGAACTCGTACAGGTTTGCTTTAAGCAATTCACAAACGATCAATAAATGCTCCTGCATATATAAATAAGAGTCAATAATAACCCAAATTTTACACACCAAACAATGAGCCGACAGTTTCGGACAAGCAAAATACATCCAAAGATATATCTATCTAATCTATTAGTATCTACCTAGGAAGTAGGAAAGACGAGCAACGATCACGCCACCTGAATTTCAAAATTTTGCGAAAATATGCAATTATTTTACATGTTAATTAGTGGATATTGTTCCTATTTCAATCAGATTATTAGATATAACGGGGTTCTGAACCAATGCAGCAGGCACTCGAATCAATGTTCAACTGTTTAATCACTATTGCTTAGAAATCTAGAAACTCGGGAAGAGATTCAGGGACTCGAGAAGAAATTACAATCACACGAATAGAAAGAAAGACGAAGTAGTAACCCAAGCCCCTGAATATGGTTTATATCTACACACTTAAAAAGGACAAGGAAGAATAATATAGTACGTTTGAACTGTTTTCTTACCACCAGTGATTTAATGCTAATAAATACAGATAAAGAGAAGAACTCCACAATAAAATGATATTGATGCAAAGAAATGTTCACTTACTCGATAATAGAAGTAATCATACAACCGAAGCAGATGATACTTGTCAGCAGGATCATGTTTGTTCACATACTTGAGCAGCTTTATTTCGTCGAGGCTCTGATCGAAAAAATCCTTATTGTTCTTTATAATCTTCACACAAACATCCATGCCAGTGTGCAGGTCATGTGCCTGAATAGCTTTGCTGAATGCGGCTGATCCAAGATACTCAGTAACATGATAGCGTCCGGCTATTACCGAATTTAAAACAACATGAAAATTTTTATCCTCCTCAAAGCCAGTCCTAAACAACAAACAGAAGCACGAGTTAAGGAACTTGCCCCTAATAAAACAGTTAGGTTTAGTAAAATGAAAAGAGGTTTCTCGAGTATCATAATTTGAAAATTAAGAGAGAAATCCATACACCTGGTGGATAAATGAATCATGTAACAATAGTTCTAAAGCATATGCAGGCACTTGAACGAGGTAAAATCGTCAACTTGTCCATTTGGTATACATATATGGTGATGTAAATCTCAAAATTTAAGAGTAAGATATTAAAAATAAATAAAAATTAAAAGCATCATGGATTCCTAAATCAATATACAGTACAAAACATTTTTCAGTATTACAATAAAAATCCATTAAAGCAAAAGGGTCAAATATAACTTAGACTTGTGCTACAATAATAAAATTGTCAAACCAAACCAGCACAATTCATAGAACTATATGATCAAAATATGGAAATTTTGCATGCCTGTTTTTCCGGTGGACAATCTTCAAATCAAAGGTTTCAAATTCCTCCTCTTGTGCTTTGATTTGCTTCACTTGCTCTTGCACAGCAGCAGCTTCCTCGTCCTCCAATGATACCTCAGGTTCCTCTTCTCTTATACCAGTTGTACTTACATCCTCTTCTTTCTTTACACGTTCCCTATCAATGTAACCATAGTTCGAAAGAGACGAGGGACTCGAATTTGCCGACTCCCCGTCATTAGCATTGTCTTCGCCCCTTGGACTCTTAACCGGTGAAGAGTCATTGCTTTTGCGCCTCCACGGTGCAAGCATGTCTTGATTAGACACACCACAATCATCAACTTTATCACTCGACGTAGTGTTGACTGGATTTGACCACAAGGGTTTACCCGAGCTTGTTTGCACCAGCTGCCCATCTCTCGGAGGAGGAAATGAGAATACTCCATCCATGCGATTCGTTGCCGCTGAATATGCACCCTTATCGTTACTCATTATATACTTATCAGAATTATGTCTCTTTATTTCATTTTTTTTGTCTTTCTTGAATTGTTCAGTAGCATTCTTATCCATGCCATGCTGTAAATTTCTAATATCATGATCATGAAAGTACTCGATGTCCCCTTCACTATTACCTCCTATCAAACTTTCCGGCACTTCACTACCAATATCAGCAGCATCGCTGTTAATTCCAACGCCAATAGATCTAACCGAACCTTGTTGATTATCATCCATGCAGATATCATCTGGGTGAGGTATTCCACGGTCCCTCATAACCTTTCCATCCCCGAGCATAATGAGTTCATTCGTCTGTGTAACGAAGCCCTGCCAAACGGGTTCTGCACGCATAAAGTTCAGCTCCTCTTCATCCATCAACTGTCCGTCATATTGATCAATCAGGTCATTGTCTCCGTTTCTCCTGTACATTTCAGTATTGGACAACCCCACAGGACCGTCTGACGATATTACAGCGTCAATGTTTTTGGACTCGAAATACCTCCCCCCAGAGAAGTAAGAATCCTCCTCCGCAAATGACTGATCATCTTCGTCGTTTTTGTTCTGTCCACTTTCTTGAGGGTCTGGAACACTACTCCCATGCCCTGTCCCCTTTTCATTGTCACTCGGGTAATCAACTTCATGAGCCAGAAACCAGGTCTCGTCTTCAATGGGTTGTCTCGTGTAGCCAACATCGTCATCATCTTCATATTCATCAGAATCCCAGTATTCATTTGGGTACCCAATGGATTCACTCAACCCATCGCCTATAGTTGCAAAACCAGAAACCAGATCAGAAGTATCTTCAGCAATACCCTGACTTACAGAGAGCCAACTTCCTCCACCTAGCTTTTTCCCTATGAATCATCATCGTGAAAAATAACAATCAATTAAACAGCTAAGGAGCAAGGTCAGAAGAACAACAAAGTGTCATAAAAACCAATATTCAGATAATAGGCAGTATGATACGAACGGAAAACCATATTTAATACAGCAGGCAAAGCAGAAAATATGCTAAAAGAGTATGCCACTTCTTCAATCATATGGGTGTTTAAGGAAGGGATAGGAAAGACGAAGTTTTCAAAAACACAAGGAAGATAAACACAAATTGGAAAGTGAAGAAAAATCCGAGAAAATTTATCTCTTTGCTTAGTCCATTTTTCCTTCTATACCACGAAACCAGTGAAGAGGAAAATATTGCAACCTTTACTACTCTAGACATAGTAAGCTAGTGCCTACACGGCACATTGATCAATCAATAGATGACCGTAGAAATTGTAACATTTCGATAAATATTTGGACGAAACTAATGGAGTTGCATCTTTAGCTTTGTGCATAGATTTCTCACAAATTGGAATCAATGTACAAATAATGGACTGAAACTCAGTTTAAGCATCACCCCACCAGTGAAATTATAGTGGATTGCTCTTCATTCAACAATATTAGTATAAAACAGTGTATTCTTCTTATGATTCAGAGATAATTTATGCAACTGCAAGTTCTCTTATAAGTTGTAGCAGATACTAACAGAAAACGCAATATCGGTACGACATTATAAGTTTTCAGGCAAACCTGAAGAATTAATTTCTTGGCCAATAGGTACATCCAGAAATGAACCTATAAGATAAGCATTGTCAACACTCAAGATCTTCGGACCAGGGCCATCGCGTTCATATTTCTCCTCCCAGTGAATATTGAAAGACTTGTCTTCTGACTTAAGTCTCACAGGCGCTAGTCTTGGTAACTCTTCCTTCTGGTTCTCCGATGCAAGACGAAATTCTAACGCACCAAAATCTTTCAGCTCGCTCCCCTGAGTCTTCCCGAAGAAAAGTGCTCTCCCCACCTCATCCACTTGCTCCTTTATTGCTGCTCTAATGTTATTTGTTTCTGCTTTCTTTTTCCCCTCCTTTTTATCGACAACAGCAACAGCACTATCATAGCTGGTACAAGTGTCCCCGACTGAGAAGGGGAAAACAGTTTTGACTCGACACTCTTTCCAAAGCTCTGAAGATGGACTGGCAGATACATCACTTATTGACCAGGCCTTATCAAGAACCTCATCCTTGGACCATGAACTGCTTTGCATTCTTTCTTGATCGACTTCTTTATGCTCAATCTTCGATTCTGTACTAGTATTACTAAGACTACCAGGCCAAGACATTCTCTTTTCACCAGAAAAACTAGCATGCTGCCCCGATTTCAGATTAACCTTACCACTATCAAGATTCTCAGCTGAATGCAACCCCGCTTTCACGGGAACCTGAAATCCCAAGAAATTGTTTTCGACAGTACTGCCAACATCATTCTGATAAGAAGTAACTGGACCATTGTTCCCATATTTCCATGAATAAAGATCAAGTACAGAATCATCTAAACCCTTGGAAAAGGAGAAGTTCTTATCGCTCGTTCCAACAGTTTCACTATTGAGCTTGCTCTGTTCCACAATAGCACAGCTCTCCCACTTTGTCAAATCGGACCCATTTCGTTCTGCTCCACACTCTACTTCTTTCACAATTAGCTCCTTAGACGCCTCGGCACTACTGGGGGTCGACGAATCCTTAAGACTATGCCTAGTACTTTTTATCTTTCTATCTTCTTCCGCTACACAGCCCCCATTCACTTCTTCGCTTGATCTATTGCCAGACTCCTTATCGTCAATCGTAAGCTTTTGAAGAATCCCGTTTAAGTCGGGTCTGTTACCCAATTCACTTTTCAACGCAGTCTCTGCTTTGGTAAATTTGTTCCTTCTCAGGAATTCCAAAATAACATCCACATGACTTGAATCAGCCATTTATAACAGACACCGACGCACTACGAAAATCCAAGTACTAGAAACGCCACTCAAGCAAACCTGGAAAACGACAGAAACGAAAAACGGGAGCAGAAAACATACATCATTCTAGATCATATTAGAACATCACTTCAAACTCTAACTAGCTATCACAATCTACACAGTGACAAAAAGAAATTAAAAAAAAAAAAAAAAAAATACATTTTCCTTGTTTTATGACAGCCAATCAACCATTGTGCAATAAGCAAAGGAAATACAGTTCTGAAACAGAACCAAAACTATATATACTTCTCCGAAGCAGAGCAAAAAGGTAGATTCAGGAAAAAAAAAAAAAAAAAAAAAAAAAGGTTAAAACTTGACTTCATGGATCCCAATTAAAAGAATTAAATCATTAATCACAACATCTAACAAAACGCACATTTTTTTTTTCTCGGATTCAACATAAAACCACAACGAGATTTCATAAAGATCTGCGCTTTAACGAAACCCTAAAACGCACGAACACTTCTCAAAATGCGAATGATTAGATGGAAAAAAGGGGGGGGGAAATCCGGAATTATAAGATTAAAAATGAGTGAGAAAAAAAAGCTTACAGATCGAAGCGCATGATATTTGAGAAGCCAAACACGGTGCTGCTGAATCCATAGCCCAAAGCTTAAAGAAATCTGAAACACTTCTTCACTTTTGCGAGTAAACTAAAAAACTTACTATCAATTAAAAGAAAATTAAATAAATATGAAAAATGAATTATAGTTTTTTTATTTTATTCTTTTTTTGGGTATCTTTCTTAGGGAGCTTTACGAATATATCGGTCAGAAATTAATTGTTTTTTTTCTTTTATTAAATTAAAATATATTATTACACAGGCCTGCAATTTTTCAGGCCATGGATTTTGATTGGATAAATAAAGATTATTTTTTAGATATGTACTATCTAAATATTTTGCTATAATAATATTTTTATTTTTTTTCTGGAAATATGTATTAATTTTTTTTTTCTGGAAATATAATATATTAATAATATGTGTGTCAGTGTGTGTGTGAGAGAGAGAGAGGGGGAACATCCAACTGTGAGATGGGTACCATTAGCAAATGGAATTATAAGTAGCACATGAAAATAAATGAAATAGGTTAGTTAGTATTAAATGTTATGTGACAAATTAATGGGATTTTTTTATATTAATGCAACATATATTCCAATTTAAATTTGCTAAAAAAAGGAAGGCCTATTTATTTGGGAACTTTACTATTTTATATGTATATGTACTATTTTACGGTAAATTACAGCGACCCCCTGAAGGTAGGGTCAAATTACGAAAAGACACCTCATGTTTGGGTAATTACAACCACTCTTTAACTATGAATTTTCTTACACGTCCACTCTTACGGTGTCAAATTTAGTGGGATATTCTAGATTATGTGGAATATTCTTCAGTTCGTACTTGTTTTATCTCATTCGCGCTCCATATTTTGAAACAAAATGATCATAAGATGTTTCTCTTCGCTAGTAAATATCGATTGTGGTCCATCAGAAACTGAATTTTTGCACAAAACGAGTACAATCCATGGAATATTCCACATAATCTAGATGATTATGTTGAAAAGCGCTCTTTCGGGTGAGTGAGTCACGTGCGTTCAAGTGAAAACAAGAGAAAGCAACTCGACTGTTCGTTTCCGCTCCGAAGATGACCGGCAAACAAATAGAATAAGGGATAATCCGTCCGTTTCAAAGGTAGCTCATTCCTCCAGTCAGTAGCCAATTCGTTGACAATGGCAAACCGAGTTTCCAGGTAGTGGTGCCTCTTGACACCATAAAAGTGGACGTGTAAGAATATTGATTGTACTTATCCAAACATGAGGGGGGTTTTCTGTAATTTGGTATTAAGTGGCCATAATTTACACATTATTTTATTTTGATGCGGGTATTTAATGGGTACTATATAATATTCCAATAGGGTCATTTATTCATGATATTTAATAGAAATTGCATTAATTGTAGTTTGAATTGACAATAATATGTTTTGGCATAATCATTAGCCAATTCCGAAGCTAACAACTAATTTATATTTCTTCAATAATATATCAATTGTTGAGAATGTCAATTGTTGTGCAAATGTATTATGTATATATCCTTTTTTTATTAAAGAAATAATAAAAATGTCTCATCCTCGGTTAATACTAAAATATTTATATATAATTTGTAAGAAAATGAATAAATTGGAGAGAGAGAGAGAGAGAGAGAGAGAGAGAGAGAGAGAGAGAGAGAGAGAGAGAGAGAGAGAGAGAGAGAGAGAGAGAGAGATTTGTAAAAGCCCATTAAGAAGGTCCATTAATAACATTGAGACCATTGGGCCCCACTAGTTTTTGAAGACTTTGGGTTGAATTTTAATCGCTCTAAACTAATTGTATGCAAATAAAGTAAGAAAGGAATTATATGCAAATTTAAAAA